>PTEX01000126.1:1780437-2231198 GCA_003342815.1 Eudromia elegans | reverse complement strand
GAGTGCCCACAGGAACACACGTAGGAAGTGCAAATCGTCAAGGAAAACCCTCCTCCTGTGGCTGTGGTGCCTGGTCACCTCGGTGGAGGCCCCGAGGAGGGGATTTGGGTGCGGGAAGGAGCAGCGAGGTGGAGCTGGGCGAGCGGGAGGGAGGCGAGGCGCCAGGCTGAAGCTGAGCCCGGAGGAAGAGAAGGGAAGAGAAGGGAAGGGAAGGGGGGAAAGGTGTTTCCTCAGCAGCTGTTTAATTGCTTGTGTTGCCTTTGTTTCGCAATGCTCAAATCAGTAATTAAAGTTTATGTTAATTGGCAATAAATTAAATTAAGTAATTACCCAAGCTGTGACTGTTGCCTGTGACAGAGGGAGAGAGTTAGTGAGAGGTATCCAATATGGATTCCAGGGCTGGTGATGATAAAATAAATGTATTTTAAGTGGTATTATTGATTTGGATCTCGGCTGCATATTACGTAACTACTAATAGAACTGTAAACCCTTYATTTGATTTGTTTGTTCCCAAATGTAGTTTGCAAGACGGCGTAACATGGCTGGAATGACTTGCATTGTGTATAAAAGGCAGTTGGTTTTATTTCTGATACATCAAAAGGATACTGCAGCTTTCTGATTTGGCATGCGCTGATGTGCATGCTTTGTGCTACAGTATGCTGTAAACTGCACTGCTTTTCTGTTGTTAATTAACTCTAATTTATATAGCAGCTTTATTCTGAAACATTGYAAATCAGGGAAATACAATTAAAGCAATGATATACAAACTATGTAAAATGAAGCAATATAAAAAATGAACTATATAAAATGAGGCTATATTGCAAAATGGCAGGTGARAAACTTATGTAAAAACTTGCTTGTGCTCAGAACAAGGTGAATAGAGGGGTGGGAGGGGAAAGAAAAAACCTTACAGAAAGCAGAGAGGCAGATGGAAGGAGAGGGGAGAGATCCTGCACTCGAGAGGGATTCAGAAGTAGAAAAAAGTGGCAAAAGAGAGTTATGGTCATGTAGAGAGCCAAAGAAGAAAGAGGAAAGATGAGTCAAAGCTGAGTGGAATGATTTGGCATCCATCTCCATATGATTCAGTAGCTCTTAGGTGTCCGAAAATAACCTTGCCTGTAAGTGCTGTTATCCTGTGCCAGGGTAGGAGGGCTTTGTGTCTGGAGACTAACTTTCAACCCGGAGCAGTTCTGCCTTTCAATCAGAGCCTCCCTTACATCTCCTGTCGCAGCCGGCGGGGGTGTCGCTGCCTGGCTCTGATTCTGCAATGTCTCTCTTTAAGATTTGTTTCCTCTGGTCARCGTAGTTCTCAGATGGAAAAAAGCCTTCCATTTCCTGGGGATCTGCAGAAGGCTCAGGTGACCAAAGGTGACAGATGTGGGAGTCTTTCCTTACTTCTTTAGACATGAAATAGCGTTGCCAACTTAACATGATACTGAATGTGTCCCTCAAAAGTCCTGTTTCATGTTATTTCCTGRGGATTGCAGGCACTGCATACTTATTCTTAAAATGACCTATTGCTTTCATTGAAAGGATGTTAAAGATTGTAACTGTCCATAGTCATATGCAGACAAACTAAACTTCTGTTACTCCTCATTAAGTGGAATCTATGAACTCCGCTTTCCTGAAGTCTCTGCACCTTCCTCTGAGTTTCAYGTGTGTTTGAATGTTTTTCCTTACAATGTTTTGTTGTTTTCTTCATGAAGGTGAGTTCTGCCTTGCTGTGCCTGAAGGTGTCAGGTCACTGGCTCGTGTTAAGGGTGTTAAGGACGCTCATTCACTACCCCTCTGTCCTGGGCAGTTTTGTCTCTCAGTCTTTCCAATGTGCTGATGGGCAACTCTCCTACCTTACCATAAGCATTTCTGAGGGGATCCTCTTAGGATATCAGTCTCCAGCAAGAGGGTGTAAGAAACTACTTTTAACCAAATTAAAAAAAAAAAATCAGTTTATTCCTAGTTTAGAAAAAATCATGGTTTTTTTTCTGTGATTGATTTGAAAATATTTTAAAGGAAAATACTTATTTTTGAGATGAATAATAGTACAGAGGACCTCTGCCCCATCTGTTGCTCCTCTGTTTGCATTCACAATGCCTCTGCTTCTCCAGTCTGTGTCCACAGCCTCTCTGTAGCTGCCCTGTTTGGTGTGCACGGTTTTAAGGAGCTTGAAAGGAGTTGTAACCTTAGGGTCCCCTGGGAATGCAGTTGGTGCTGTGGGCATGGCTGAGGACAGTTCAGTAACGTTATCAGGATGTGTCAGCATCTCCCAGTAAATCTCTTTCAGTAGTTGTACAGTGCACAAGTGAGAAAAACATGTAGTGACCATATGGCAAGCTCACTATTGGCATTGGTAACGCTCAGCAAATACATATAGGTCCCCATTGGATGATGACAGTTTTCGGCTTAGCTGTTGTAGTGAACCTAGAACCAGAAATCCATTCTGGTTCGGGTCTGGCTCACGTTCTGTATATTCAGGAGAGCCAGAACTCGGTTTAGGCCCCTGAGCAGTGCTTTACTTCATGGCCTTGGTACCTCAGCAGGCGAGGCTGCCTTTGGGGGCCGATGTTCGGTTGTTGCAGCGAGCGCAGCCCCAGCCTGTCTGCCTGAACAGTCCCCTCTGCTTGTSCTCGGGAAGGTGCCCGGCGGAGCGGCTCGGCACGGTGCCCTTGCTAGCCCGTGGCTCGTGCATCGGCGTCCCTAGTGGCTTTGGCACGCTGTCGGTGCCCGTCGGCCACCCGCTTACCAGGCTGAAACGATAGCTCTGTTTCTGCCTTCCTCTGGGCTTTCTTGTCCCCCTGTTCTCTGTCCATGGTAGAGTGACACAAGAGCCTTGGAACCGGGAAGAACCTGGACATGAGGATTGTTCTGATCAGCCCCTCGTGTGAAGTGGCTGTTGGGTGGTTCCAYTGCCATTCTCCTGGAAATGACTGACCCAAGTCGTGACAGATGTGCACTGGAACAGTCGCATGACCCGTGCCAGACTGTCCTGTTTCGTGCTGTGTGGGCCATTTCTGGTGGAAGTTTGAGAAAGTTCTACAAATAGAGCTAGAAACCCTTTTTTAAATGATATTTTTATGTTCTGCAGAAAGCCACATAAACGGCCTGGGGTTTAATCTGCTTCTAAACTTCTGCTAACAGTAACCAAGATAAACTTTATTTGGCCTGTTTTGTTGATATATGAAAATTTTGCTAGGTTATCAGCAATGGCCCATTGTGGAATATTACTTCAGATTATCTGTTTCACCCTGGCCTTTCAGCATACAAGTAATTGCGCTTCAGATAGTGTTATTGCCAGTTAGACAGACGCTGCAGTTCACCGCAATTTTAGGTAATGAAATAGCTAAATTGCTCTCCTTTGTTTAGAAGCAGGGATGTGTTAAGAGCTGGTCTTCTCCCAGAAATGAGGCAGATCTGTTGGTCAAATAATATTACAGAAATACTTAGAAATATTTCAACAATTAGTCAATGAAAATTATTTACTGAAAGCTAGTCTTGGCTGTAGCTCCCTTCGCTTTTTTCTCTGTGCACAAAAATACACAATTGGTTTCTTGTATCTTTTGTTCCAGAAAATTGTTCCTTTATTTCTCCTTTATTTCTCATTTATCTCTCTCTCCTTTTTTTATACTTCATGATTCTCTTGCATCCTTTTTTCCTCCCAAAGGATAGTATTTGTTCCAGAAATTTGCTACCTGTTTTTTCTATTCCCCTTTTCTTATTTATTGTCCCMAAAAAAAGATTGCTGTTCTTAAAATGTCTATTTTTTTATTGTTATTAATCTACTGCTTTCTCTAGTTGGGTTTGAGTCTGTACTTTAATACCTACAGTATTAGAGGTAGCWTGAGTGAGTTTGTGCGTGTTCATATGCAATTTTAGGTGCTTATTTTGTATGGAGAAAATTGACAGGTAGAAGCCTGACAGCTGATGAAGTGAGTGCTGCATAGGTGCCTCCTTTGCATGTGGAGCTTGGTAGCTGAAAGCGGGTTCACTTTCAGCAATAAATAACTTCATTATTACAATATTTAGAAATTAAATGTGAGTTCACTGGAGATACATGTGTTTAATTTAGCACTATTCAGTAAGACATGCAGTGTTTGGGTTATGTGGAAAATGTGAATTTCTGTCATAAACTCACAGACTTGTCTGTAAGGCTCTGCAAAATGGTAACATTTGCATAAATATTTATATAAATACGCTATGTTTACATCAAGGTGGTATAAGTTTTGTATCTAACTTAACTTGCCATTTTATGATAACACTGAATTGAATCAGGAACAAAGTGCTCCCAAAATTTCCATTTCATTCCTTGTCTTTGAGATTCCCA
The DNA here is from genome assembly GCA_003342815.1 of Eudromia elegans. Taxonomy (NCBI): domain Eukaryota; kingdom Metazoa; phylum Chordata; class Aves; order Tinamiformes; family Tinamidae; genus Eudromia; species Eudromia elegans. The sequence goes on along the minus strand of PTEX01000126.1, from coordinate 2,226,880 downwards.
AGTTGGACTTTAATGATAGAAAGACTGAGGAGTGGCCGCCTCCTCTTGTGCRGAATACAGTATTTTCTAAGGCCCAGCATAGCTTACGTAATTCTAAAGGTAGGGCTGTTCCGTGAATAGGAAGGGAAATAGGGCTCTGATAAGAGACAACTGTTTTTTCTGTGTTTTAACTGAAGTGAATGCTGAGATAACTGGTCTTCATAATCACTGCACGTCTGTCTGTCCAATGTTCTGTGTTTTTGTCACCTAAGAATATTATGACCACTGAAAACAYGGGTGCTTTCATTTTGTATTTTTTTCATAGTGGTCTTTTTGTTTAAGTGTAATGGCAGCTAACAGGAGAACTAGATTTAATTTGGTTTGATGTTTACCTTACATTTTGAACTAGACACATAGTAATGAAACAGCCTTGAAAAACAAAAAGTGGCAATTACAGAAAAAGGAAAGTGTAATTAGAAAGAAGTGTAATTAATTTTTCTTTGTATGGGAGCGTGCATATGGCATTGAGGCTCCTAGTGATTGCAGGCATATTCCTTTAGATTCAGGATTTTGTGGGCCRTTTTCCAGAGGATCAGTCACTTGCAGTAATTTCTGTAATAACTTTTTTTGTGGACGCGGCTCCTGTTTTATTTATTCCTTTTGCCCACCTCACCAGAATGCACAGCGTTGCTCCCTGGCACAGCACATGCACTCTAGCATCTATTATGGTGTGGTCAAAGGATAATTTATTGTCACATAGAAAACTAGGTCGGCACTAATGTCACTTGATAATCAACCCCCCAAGTTCAATAAAACACCTCGCCAGCGTGCGTGCTGCGCGGCGCTCGGGGCTTTATGGGGACTACGGCACCTCTCGGTGCGGAGCGCGAGTGGGAGTGTAATTACCGAGCTGTCAGGGTGATAAGTGGGATTAATGGCAGCCTGATGCACTTTAGTCTGCAGAGCGCCGGGCGAGTCAGAAGATGGTTTTATTTGGTATTATTGTAAGCGAAAGTCTGGGCTGGCATATTCGTGGCACCCTTCCCTCCTCCCCAGAAGCTCCCATTCAAGTTTGTGTTGTCCTCGCTCATTAATAGCTGACATTTCCAGCAGCTGTTATTTGTGAACCAGTGCAAAAATCAAAAGGGAAATAATTGGGTAAAGATGCTCACTACGCGAGCTGGTTAATCTGCCTTTCCAGTCAGTTTTGATGAGATAGTTGTAATCTACTCCGGAGAAACATATTTTATGTTAAACGCATTTCTTTCGGTCTTGGCTACAGACTATTGCATTTTAAAAGAAACCTCATTCAGGAAAGCAGGGAGGAGAAAGTCATAGGAGAATTGCTGTCTTTTTTAAGCATACGATTTTGTTGTTATCATTTCCTTGCTGCGATGCAGCCAAAACAGCCACCTCATCCCTGGCCGCGTCCTATCTGGTCTTTTGTGACCTCTCCTGCTAGAGCGTGTTGTCCTTCAGCCTCTTAGCTTACTGAGGACCTGGCTCGGTGCTGTGCCCATGTTGCCCCGTTGCTGTCCCACCTGCCCTGGGGTCGCTTGCTGAGATATTGAAGACATGTGTCCCAGAGACAGGAGCTGGATGGGGGACATCGCAGGGCTGCAGCTGGCCCTGCTAGTGCTGGAGCTCTGTGGTGGTGGCTGGTGGAGCTGGTGGCCCCACATGGCACTGGGATGGGTGTGGCTCTGTTGGGTTTCCCAGCCTTTGGTTCCCCGGGAGACCTGCCTGCCTTCCAGTATTCCCTCCGGGACACCTGCCCCCCGTGCGGAAACCCAAAGAGCCCCTGCTGAAGGTGCCGTCAGACCCGGCTGCCCTGTGTCTGCAGTGCCCAGCTAGGTGGTGATGAACAAGGTGGAAGTTAATTGGTCTTTTACTAATCTGCTTTTGCCTTCTCTCTTATTTTACACTTAACTAAAGAAACAAAACCAATAGCAATGCACGGGAGTGACAAAGGCAGACAAGTTCTGTTTTCAGGCATGCTTGTTCCCTCTAATGTACTCTTCATTTCTTTGTTTTTTTCTCCGTAGTCCTCTGGCAGCCAGACTGATCGCTCCAGGCAGTTCCACAGCAGTATTTATTAGTACTAGTTAACAATAATTAGTATTTACTAGTACTAGTTAACAATAATTAGGGTGGATTTGTTAAATAAATAATGGTGCTCAGGTAATATGTTAAAACCATTATTTTGTTCTCCATAGCTAAAAATTGTTAAAACTATAACTTGCATAAATCTAGTACATTGGTAAGAAGACATTGAAAGAGCAACTGGAATAATTTCATGACTGCTGAGATGGGTAGCATTGTGGTATTTGTGTGAAAACGATATGTAAAACCAAAAATGCATGCAGATATCTTTGTGCTTAATAGAGAATAATTATTTCTTCAGCTATTTTTTATCTTCATTTGGTTTGTTTGTTGTAAATTATGTATTCTAAGCCCTAGTCCTTAAATGGTATTTGTACAAGTAACTGGACCAATGCTGTCATATAGATGACTATACAGGAACAGATAATAAATCTTTGTCCCTTTAAAATCTGTGTGTTATTGCTGTGCAATAAAATACGGTATTAGGGATGACAAGGGGGTACTGCATATTTCAGTAGGGATTATGCATAAGTGAACTGCTTTAAAAGGTCAGAGGCACATTACAAGAACTGCATAAGAAGGATTTCAAAATTTACCAGGTATTCCTATTTTTTTGCACATACGGGACAAACCAAATTCCTTACTCTGTGCAAGTATTGTCAAGTTTTGTATGTCTGATTGTCCAACATCAGAGCTCAATTCAAGAATGGTCATGCAGCATTTAGAGATTCCAGCTAGGTACTTTGCAGAAAAGTCTTGTGTTAATCATTTGTGGCTTATCTTCTGTCGTGCACTTGAGAAGTGCTTTTGGCAGCATTTGCGCTCCATATCTCCTTGACACGTTTTCTTCTGTTTCTTTAGGTGCTTAAAGTGTGCGGATGCCCCATGTCAGAAGAGTTGCCCAACTCATCTGGACATCAAGTCGTTTATCACAAGTATCGCAAACAAGGTAAGATCAGGCTTGCGGTAGTGCGTGGAAGCAGGGAACAGCACTTGTTTGCATTTCCCATTGCGCCACTGCATTGCAAGGTGTACCTTTGTAAACTCTTGTGAAATACAGTACTTTGCACCAGAGACTTTAAAATTCAGCATGTTCATCTTATTTTTCATTATTGCTCTGTCATGCTAGTACATTATGCTTCTCCATACTAGTACAAATTGTGTATATTGCAAATCTATTATTTGTGTCATTTTTCTGTAAAGATTTTATTTTTAAAATCTAATAGTATTGAAAAATACTGACCATTACAGTGTTGTCATTTCATGTTGCTACATGGCTGTGCCAATATACTTGCAAGACCTTTTTTTCATTAAAGACTTTTCTTTAGCAAATGATTATAGTTGTCATTTTCTTTGGACTGAAATCTGTCTTGAGGGTTTTCATTTCAAGGAATGTTCTCCATTGCTGTAGTTTATTTTAGAAGGTTCTGGTTTGTATGAGTGTGGCATGTCATTTAGACTAATAATAAAATACAGTGGGAATAAATTGAACCTGATTTTTTGGAGGTACTGTACCTCTCTTAACAGGTTGTTATAATGACAGTAAAATCTTAAAAATAAATCTTCTTTTGTGATTTACAAATGACTGTCAACAGTAAGCAAGATAAATAAGGAAAGTTGACTGCAAACTTGATATGACAAGATTAATTTTACTGTCTGGGGTAGCCTAAACAAGACTGGATATTGATTGCCCCTTGCCTTTCAAGAGTATTTCCCATCTTTTGAGTCATTAGCTCCAGCTTGATTTATTTATCTGTATGAGCCCAGCCAGCCCCCTGATCTGCTGGGGGGGCTGTGAAGATGTTTGTGCCTGTGCTTTGCGCTGTACCGTGCCTCAAAGTGCGAGTGCCTCTGGTAGAGGCCGTGCAGGGGAGGCTGGAGGAGACGGGCGGCCGCAGCCCTGCCGCGCGCGAGCCGGCAGCCACGTTGCTCGTATCACACGGGGTCTATCGCGTGGAGAAGACACCAGTAAATTCTGCACCTTAACAAGAGTCATTGGGATAAAAGGAGATATTAAGATACATGTATCAATTATAACGTAACTATGTGTTGATGTGCTTTACAGGGGCTGGCATTATGCCCGGCATCGGCATAAAGACTCTTTTCTTATATAGTCTGGATCCCGTCAGTGCAGCACTTACTTTCATGAATGTAGGCATCTGTTTCCAGCCATACTATATTACTTTGTGGCATATTGCTGCTTATTACCTCTTCCAGGCGTTGTGAAGCAGAAGAACTGAATGGAGAAGGTACAAGGCAGTAATGAAACTGCTCGTCTCATCTCTTAATTCTGCTGTGTTTTTTTTTTAGGAAAGCCAAAGAAAATTTTATGGAAGTATTTTACCAAAATGGCCTGTGTTTATTAAGGCTTGTTTATGCTCCTATCTTGGATAGGATAGGGTGTCACCTGTTACTAAGGAGAAGGGCCTAAGTATAGAAACACAAAAGCTGGGAGTAAAGAAGGGAAGGTGGACAGAAGACTGCAGAAGCAAATGACAAAACTGACGCCAGAAGTGTCCTGGCATGAGGCATCTGGTGAGCCCCTCAGACTCTCATAGCTGGAGAAATACGATGCTTGTGTGAGCTGGCAGAAAGGCTAAGTCTTTTCAAGAGCAGATTCATTCTGAATTCTGGGAATCCATTACAGAGGGAGAGAAAATTAGGTGAGGTGACTGCAGAGCTTTGAGAGCTGTGTTTTGGCAAAGATATACTGGGATAATGTTAGGCAAGTGCTTTAAAGTTGCGAAGTGAGAGCTTTGTGCTGCTGAAGCCAGTGGTCTGTCTACCCTTAGAGATTTTAACAGGGCCAGGTTTTACCTGTCACTCAGGGAGGTGGGTCGCAGCCGATAGTGTTAGGGCTGTTTGATGTTCACTCATTTGAAGTATCTTGGAAGCTGCACATGCTAGGTAAGGCTCTGGTTTTGCCCTGAGCAAGTGACCTGATCAGCTGCTATTTTATCAGGAAATTCTGCTTTAGAAAAGAATTGCCATGTACTGCTATTCTCTTAGGAGCTTTAGCATTCCTTAGGGGAAAACCTAAGTATTTCATATTACTGGCAGGTAGTTATAGCCTTGCCTTTAGTACTCTATCTATGCATAGCTCCAGTATCCATTCTGAAACTGTAGTTTCTATAAAAAGTAGACTAAGGTTTTGTTACCTGCTTTTACTTCACGTTGATGCTTGATAATCACACAAACTAAAGGACGCAGCTTTAAAAAATATCCCATAGTTGGTTTCTGCTAGCTGAGATGCCAAGGCAGGAAGCTATGCCCAAAAGCAGCATCAGCCCCAGATCCAAGTGCGGGTTTGCCTACACGCAGTGTTTCTCTTGGCTTTCTCACCTTATCCTGCTTGATGATGCTTAATGTTGCATAGTCACAGGAGCATTTCTCTGTGACCTCTCTAATACTGACATGAAAGAAAAGAGTGTCTAACTAGGAAGAAGTCGTGACCAGACATACTTAGCAAACGGCTGAAATCATGGGGTAGGCAGCACAGCTGGATATTTTCCTGATCTATAGCTTCACTGTCAATCGCTGCACCTCCTTCAATTCACATCTTGGAGAAATAACACTCCTTAGAGGGAACCCAGCTTTGACTTGATGGCTGCAGTTTGCTCGACTGAATTTTCCTTTTGATGTATTCATTTCTGGTGCTTTTGCTAGAAAATGTTTCTATTGCAACCTAACGAATCCTGTTCTTTGGGAACCATTACATAATCTCTTGCTAATGAGGTGTTTTTGTAGGTACGTGTATGTACTGCTGTTTTTATATTGCATCTGCACTTTGAAGCCCGTTGCTTTCTACCAAGTGAGAAATACAGACATAAGGTGGGAGCGGCGAAGCAGATGCAGAAATTTAAGTGATCTCTTGAAGTCAGGACCCTTAGTGGGGTCTGTGTGACGGCCCCATGGAGATGTCCTTGCCCCGCTTTGTTCAGCTGCTGCTGGGGTCTTAGTGCCTGTGCCCTGTGCTTTTCGAGCTGAGAGGAGACAAGAACTGTATAATTTTGAAAACCGCACTGAAATTTCAAAGCTGCCCTCTTGAAAATTTTTAATGAAACCAGTAATTTTTCATATTTGTTATGCAACAATTTCAAATATTTCTCTAAACTTTTCAGGTATCATTCAGCAATAGGCTTGCTGAGTATTCTCTGTAATGTCATAAAAGCATACTTTGCACTGTCAAGGTTTTGTTAAATGTCTTTGAAAACTCTTACCAATGAAAGCTTTTTTTTTTTTCTATTTTCACCTTTTGTCCTATACTTAATCCAACAGTTTATGCATACATCTGTTAGCTTCTAGACAAAATAAATAGATGAAGGGTAGAAGATTCAGGTATTTGAGTCAATAAACCCGGGACATCTGGGTTGCTTTCTAGGCTTATTGAGTTTCCTCTCCCATTTCCAAACCTTTCTTTGTGTTTCCCTTGAGAAACTTCCTCCAACAGGTTACACTTCTGGTTCCCTTGAGATCTAGTTTGCAAAGTCCCTTGCCCTCCTTTCTGCTCAAGTAGGAAGCAGTGCAGTGTTCAGGTATTTATTTAAACACGATTCATTAATAAATAGAGTATTTAGACTGCTGTATACTGGAAATGAATTACTCTGTCAGGTATTTAAGAGCTCTATTGTATGTAGTTTGTTTTGTTGGAAGACTACTATAGCAATCATGAAAGGTCAGGGATGCTTGTTCTCTAAAGCCTGAGGCTTTTTAGATATTTACAGGCCATGTACAATGTAGCTGTTCCTGGCTGCTCTGCCATTAGACCCCAGCCCGGGAGGAGGGGAGCGGATCCTTCTGGGTTGAGAGGGTAATTGAATTGCCAGATTCAATGAGCCTTGAGCCTCTCTGAGAAAAAGGATGTCACTTACGCTGTATTGTGTTAGGCCACTGACTCGGTGGAGTTTAGGCCGCGACTTGCATTCTCTTTTCTCCATACAAACTGGATTACAGCTCCACTCTATAAAGGTACCGTCTACTCTATTGTGTCTCCCCGGTCAGCATTTCTTGGGTCCTACAGGCTGCTTGCAACTGTGTCTCTCAGATGAGACTTCAGATTCACTATCCACGCATTGCTGCAGTTGTTTTTAAGCATCGGGAGATGTTTAACCCAGCTGCTTTAAATGCAGCTTTCTTCTCTTTAGAAAACAAAGAGCATAGGCTTTGGAATGAGTGGGTGCCGTCTCGGTTATCTTTTCCCTTAGTTTTTTTGGGTTTTTTTTAGGATGTTTAGCTCTTCTAAGAGAAGACTTGTTTTCTAATTTCCTCAGAAATGCTGTTAGGAGTTAGGTTAGGATTTTGCCTCCCACCTTCCCAGCACAAAGGAGGTGTTTGAGTGGAGCCCCAACACTCGTCCTGCTCTAGTGCTGGTCCCATCCAGTGTCCTACAGCAACAGGGAGTCCCGCAGTTCCCTTGAAGCTGCTCGGTCCAGTGCTGGCTGCCTGACCCCCCTCCCTTCCTGCTGGTAAGCAGTGCCAGCGTGGCAGAGGTAGCTGCCCGTGGGAAAGCATGAGCTGTTTATGGAATGGACCTTCTGACTGCCTAGGAACAGTCAGAAGAGCCTTTTGGCACCCTTATGGTTGGGTAATTGCTTTGGAAAACTTCTGTTAGTGCAGTTTAGATGTAGCCATCAGTGGGTATTAGCTTGTGTTATGTGGCCTGGGCATGAGAAATAACTGACTCAGTTGTTACGGGGTAAGTCTGTAATGCAGGAAGGTCCTCCTGCCGTGTCYGCGCTCAGCCACGTCCTGCCCCTGCAGCCCGTTGTAACCAGCGCTCACGTTTTCTGTGTCAAGCCTTGCAGTGTGACCGCGACTCCTGACATCAATCCCGCAGATCTCTGCTTGTTTGAAAGAATCATCTTTTCCCCTATTGCTTCATAATAAAGACTAGCTTGTCTGAGCTGACACGGTGATGATTTCCTAACAGACTTTGTATGTTGGTGTCCAGCATTTTAAAGAAAACTCAGAGAGGGCTGCCCTCTGGRGAAAGGCTTGTTCCTGTCTCTGTCTAGTGCTGCCAGGGAAGTGATGGAGAGAGAACTGARTACTAGAAAAAGTGGATCTCAAGAGCTAAGTCTTAGGATTTCAGAGGAATATTTCAGTTAAGGGCAAACTGAAGGTAATGGGGGTTTAAGGAAGAGCTAGGAGAGAGAAGGAACTGGAAGACAAACATGGATGCAGAGGCATAAGGAGTGAATCAGAAGTCTGGGATATTGGATGATTAAGAGAAGAAAAATGTTTGGAATGATATAGTGGAAACAGAGAAAGAAGGAAAGGCAGGTAGACTAAGCAAGGAGAAAAAAAAAATATGGGAAAGAGCAAACGAAGGAAGAATGGGTGGTAAGAGACACGGAATTATGACAGGTGAGAGAAGCTGCATGAGGGTTTYTCCGTGCCAGAGGAGCTCAGAGTAAATTAACAAGGGACATCTCCGTGCCATTGGGAAGCCCGTGGAAAGCCGTGAGCCATGAGTTCACATGTAAAGCCCTGTTAGTGGGATACTGGTGTGATACAACGAGGGACTCCAGAAGTCAGAAAGCTGCTGGATGGCTGGTAATAATTATATACAGATATGCATCACAATTAATCTTTAAGTACTACTTGGAGGCCCCAGGTTTTTGAAATTGCTGTTTTATTCTGCCTTCTCTGTTAATCTTTGTATATTTCAGGTCACTAAATAAATAAGTAAAAAAATAGTAGTAATGGTGTTAAATTGATGTACTTGAAACAGTGACTTTTCCTGAGATGTCTGTTTGTGGTTAGTGTAATGGAATGGCTGACAGCTGGTTTCAGTTGCCATAGTGTAATTATGTAGAATAGACTTTTGCGATGACACTATGTCAATTAAGGAATCTCTCACATTCCAGACTACAAAGGACAAAATGACAGTACAAGATATTTTTTCCGTTATTTTTCATAGAAAGATAGTGACACTGTGTGAAATTACAGTCCTGTTATGATGACATAAGTCAAATGATGTGAAAGATTTCTGGACTGATTAAAAATCATCAGCATTATAATATAGAATATGTATAATTTGATAAGTTGCTGTTATGTTTTGTTCATTCTATTTTGGAAGATATTTTGGTGGGAGGGCTGACGTGGTGGGGGGTTTTCTTGTTATATTTGAACTGGTGTGTGTCAAATGAAAATTACTACTTACATAACAATAGGCAATTTTAAATCCCTATTCTTTGGAACATAAAGATATTTTAAGACAATACATCTTGAATAAATTTTAAAGCCAAAAGCTATCACACAATATGAACTCAGATGGAGGGACATGAAATTTTTCCCTGTTTTTGGTATGTCTTTTTTAATTTAATCCAAAGGAAAAAGATTAACGCTTTTTTCTTTTAAAGCCTTCACTCTGTCCCCAAATCCTTGCTAAGTCAATGTTTTCATCCTTTTACCCAAAGCACAATAGTGCATATTCTTCATTGTTCTTAAGAAACAGCAGTATCAAAACACTCTGGCGCATGTGGAATTTGTATGAAAAGCTCTTAAATAGAAAGAAAATATTCTATAAGCATTTCGTGATAGTAAATGCAATTTCTTCTGGTCTCAGTATTGATCCTACATGTTTTAATAGTTTTTTTTTTCTCAAGTAAAAAACAGTCTCATTTGCATGCAAATTATATAATGCCTCCAAATGATACAACGTGGCAATCCTCCTCTGCCTGGTTTCTGCTGATTATTGATGTCTGTTTAAGGGTTGTTTCTGTTCTGTGTTAGCAATGTAGTATTTATTGACATTTTGGTGTAGGAAACCACAAAACATCCCAGCCAGCTAGATTAATTTATTTCTGTGGCAATGCACAGGAAAGAAGATTCTCTGAACAAAGACGTGGGCAGGCACTTATTGAATAAGAAAAGAGTTAAAACATTCCGGTTCTGGACATACTTCCTTTGGGATGTCTTTAAGAACTAGCTGAGAGAGTCACCAACACTCTAGGCAAGAGAACTAGCCAAGACTCTGGCCGAGAATTAGCCAAGAGAGTCCATTTCAGCATCTTTAGAAAAATACTCCAAACTGTTAATGCAGTTTTCATCAGTCCATGCCCTAGAGTAACTTTGTCATTTTAATCAAGTCTGTCTCTCTTTAACTCTGATSTCTCCTTCTGTAAAGCATATGGGTTTTAGGTAGGAACTTACAACATCTCGTGACTTCCCAAACCAGGATCTCGCTTTCATCACTTGTCTTGTTTCCTGCAGAGAATTGTCCAGTGGCACTTGGCCTCACCCACATGAGGACTTCAGTCCCAGCTTCCTACATAAATAATGACAGCAGGGTGTCTCAGGATTGTGTTCCCTTGATATCCCCTAAGTAAGGCTGGACCCTCTGCTCTCATCTCTGTGAAGTCGCAGGCTACTTTAACATTTTCCTTCCTCTTTCTATACCTTGCTGCTGTCTGAATGCAATGCTGTGACAGAGCTTTGAAGAGAGAGTTCTCCATCTGTGCTGCATGGCATAGTTTTGCTCAAGTTTTGGCTTGAATTTGCGGAAAGAAATAAAATATGTCAGCTATGTTGACATTGCCAGTCGGGCAGAGCTCACTTTGCAGGTATGCAATGAAATTAAGTTTAAAAAGGAGCAGTTTAATGGCTTTGCTTTCTAGGCAAAATAACTGGCTTTGTATATTGATTTTAATTAAAAAGTGTAAGGATGTAGGAAATTCTTAATTAAGTTACTTAAATGAAAATGCACGTGTTATTTTAATTGTTTCATTGAACCAGAGTCAAAGCTGATTATAATAATCATGGACAATGCAAGAAGGGAAAATAAAACTCTTATTATTCATGAAATATTATACTAAACAAAAATTGTTTGAAAACAATTTGATCTGTAAGCTTTTGAGAAAAATGCCTATTACTGGGTTCTGATTTTTCCCTTTAGAGTGAAAAAAGAAAGGGCTTGATGCAAGTGCCAGTGGAATAGACATCTAATGCTGGTTGAGATGCTGTAGATGCCACTTTAGAAAGACACAGCTCTCCTGCAGTGGTTGCTACCTCCTCCATCTGCTTGGGGATGTGTTGAGTATGCTGGGAGCTCTAGTGCAACTAGACCAGAGTGTTTTGGAAACTGAATTGAGTCCATAATGTCCTTACTTGCCATTTTAAACAGCTTTAATGATCTCAGATGTATTAAAACAATATCATTCAGATACTGACAGAGCAAATATATTTGCTGACTCATACAGCTTCTCTTTAACTAATATAGTTTTATTTTATGAGAATGAAATAAGTGAGAATGGTAAAGCACCTACCAGCCACCATAGGCAAAACAGTTGAAAGAAGTGTATCCCAGCACAGCTGGGTAAGAGATTGCTTGTTCAGGCAAGACTGGGATTTGGATGGATTTTCGTAGTCTCTAAGAAGATTCTTTGCAAATGCACATGGGTGTGTGTTATGTGTTGCCAGGTGATGGACAAGGGCTCGTGCTGTGGAGCAGACAGCAGCATCTGTCAGCTAAAGGTCCAGTTACCTCTACAAATGCATTTCTTAAGCTGATCCGAGCTGGCATGGCGATGGTGTCCTCTTGCGAGTCCCTYGCTCCATCCAGAACGTCTGGTTTATGAATGTTGCGCTCAATCGTTCAACGTGCCTGGTGATTTCGACCACCCTGCATCCAACAAATGTTGTTASTCATTGTTTGTTATATGGTCAAATCTCACTGCTGCTCTTTTTATTCAGAACTGGATTCTTTGTGCRGTGCCGTCTTTCCTTTGATAAAGCATTTCTGTGTCCATCCTACTTGTCAGAAAATAACCTGYGTCATAACACAGGGTCTGCTGGGATCACGTCCTCCATGTGCTGTGAACTCTGTATCTTTTGGCTGTCCCCAGTCAGCTGCCTTCCTGGGACAGGGTGACAAAGGAGGAGATTTATACTGTTAATACTGATGAAACGCTGATTAAAATTAATACTGTTCTTTCACTTCTTTCTTATTACTCCTTTGAAAAAGGCTAGGATGAGATCCTAGCRCACTAATTTCTTGCTGAAGAGACTTTTGTGGCCCCTCAGCCTTCACTAGCTCAGTTATCACCTGGTGTAGCAGTGTATTGGCTGCCTTGGAATGGCAGTGGCCATAGAGAGCTCTAGAAATGTCTCCTGGGATGTTCTTGAGGAAGTATTTGGTGGAGGTGGGTGGATTTGGTAAATGAAGAAAAAATGGAGTCCACAATTAAATAAACTTTCTTGGATGTGCAGAAGAAAAGATAGGGTGTAAAAGCTTTGCTTCAAATAGGTCATAATTTTGTTAATGCAAATGGGACTGAGAAAATTTAGCACATGTTAGATACAATGCAGAATTGCCATCAGTGAATGACGCCTCTGAATGACATTTCACTGCTGGCATTTCCTCTGCTGTTCCCTCATGAGGGAATGGTTTAGGCTAAGAAAAAAATGTTTTATTTTCTCACTGCCAAGCCCTGGGAACCTCCTGTCCATTCCTCAGCTTTTTAGTAGGGAAAGAAATCTTGCTAATTCTYATCTTGTCGGGAAGCTCTTCCTTCTCTGAAGATGTGCCCTGGATATTGAGAAGCTGCTAAATTGCGACTGTTTTACTTGTACATAACTTCTTTGATCTGTTCTCTCATTTGCTGCTTAGGAAAGCAGGTAAGCAAATGTCTGCCACGATCAGTCTGTGGTTAAAGAAAACGTTCAAAATTGGAATCCATTCGCTCAGTATCTACAGGTAGTCCCAGGCAACCTGTTCTCGTTGCAGGCTGGGGCAGTTGGCRCTGCAGACTTGGTGGAAGGGCAGACTCGGCTTCAGAGGTGGTGCATACACACGTGTGTAAARTCAGCCTCTCGTTCCCTGCATCTCAAGGGAGCGATGAGCTGACTGTCACTTTCTGGTCAGCTGTCCAGCAAGGTTGCAATTCAGCTGCTGCCTAATTGACCTAGAAACGGAGAAGGCATTTACAAGGATGTAATGCAGGCCCAGTGTTTTTCCAACACAGATTGGTTATACCACTAAAAATCCTGTAAACCCATTAGATAAATCAAAGTGTAACAGAACTTTCATTTTTAGTTTGATAATCGTCCTATTTTCCAGTATTTTTTGCACTCCTTTTGGATAATTTCTATGGACTACATATGGGAAATGTTGTGCATTTAAATGATGTCAGCAATATCTCTTATTTTTTGGTTCTCCTGCTTGTCAGCTGCAGAAAGTGTTTTGCATTTCCTCTTGTGTTTTCACTTYCCTGGTTTGTGACTTTATTGATGATTTTGTTCTTTGTTTCTTTGTGCAGAACTATTACGGAGCTGCCAAGATGATTCTTTCTGACAACCCGCTCGGCCTCACCTGCGGAATGGTGTGTCCGACTTCTGATCTCTGCGTTGGAGGCTGCAATTTGTATGCCACGGAGGAGGGACCGATTAATATTGGTGGATTGCAGCAGTTTGCTACGGAGGTACGTGAGGCTTGCCTGTGGCTGCAGTGCATTACGTGTGTACTGAGCAGTAGTGTCCAAGGGGTTGCATTTGATAACGATTTGTTCAAACAAGTTGGTAGCGCTAAAATAAGTGTAGGAAGTTAAAATAATTATCCATTTGGAAGCCTAGAAATGCTTTCAAAATAGAATGCTTTATGGGAACATATGGCTAATTATTTGTGAGTGCGGTGACTCTTGACAAACACTTGTGTTAAGATGATGGGTGGGATTATTGATAGGTGAAAACGTGCAGGTTACAGAAGTGGCCCACATAGAAGGAAAACAAGTGCATCTGTAACTGCCCAATAAGGAGGTGCAGGACTGCCCTGGCCATAGGGTACATCCTGTAGCAGAACGTGTCGCTTGTTCTTTGTGTGTTGTGAGCACTTTGCTGTGATGTTGCACCCGTTGTGACAATTCGAAGTCTTGAACCAGGCTTTCTGCAACCCCTGTGGTAATGGAGACCTGGTGTCTTGTACCAAGTGGATGGATAGAAGATTGTGTAATTGACTTCCAGGAATATTTGGTGCTTTCTCATCTCGTTGTTTAAATCTTTCATTATGTTCTAATTATTGTTTATAGATGAACTGCTTAGGTGTCTTTCCATTTTAAAAGTTTTTTTCTTTATTTTATGCAGCAAAGGATCTGTTTCAGTATTTGAAGGTAATTTTCTGAGGACAGCATGATCTAGTACTTCTGAATTTTGATGCATAAAAAAACCACACAAAATTTAATGTATGCTTTTGAAAAATCAGAGMGGGAATCAGTTCACATTTTACCCCCAAAGTACTGTTTTCCAAAGTAGACCTGTGATCAGTAATAAAAGGAAATAACCACACCCAAATGTGGACTTCACTGACCTCTCAGAGAAGAAATCTAGTTGCATTTTAAAAATTACAGGTGCTGCTTAGAGAACAAGTACTGGCATTTATTTGTTCCTAATGTACATATATATACACACACTTATATATGCATAATGTAAAGTTATAATTCTGTATTAATATGTGAAAGTTTCCAAACCTCCTTCTCTTGTCCTTTCCCAATCTGTGTTTTCCGTCATGAAATTGGAGAGACTGTAGGACCACTGTACATTTATAATGCAATGAAAGGGATGTGTTACGTGTTAGATTTTACCCAAGCAAAATGAGTTAGTGAATAATAAATCTCTTGAGCAGTGCTGATTCAGGTATRTCAGACTCTTTCTGTGATTTTAAGTTCCAACACTTAATGAAGGGAAACACTTCATAAGCAAATGATTTTGCCTTTCAACTTTCAAGCAACTGCTTCAAATTGTCCTTTGTTTTTTAAAGGCTGAAGTAATTCTTGTATGGATTGGCACATTGTGCTTTGCATCAAAGGAGAAGTTCYGCGTTGGTGTTGATGCTTGATGTTAGGGTGTTCTGAGGGGTGCTTGAGGTGCTCCTGTGGGTGACAGCTGTGCAGATTCAATGCTCAAGGCTTCTAGCTGAAGAATAGAGACACTGCTGTTAGTCCCTCAACTCCCTTTGCAGGCCTGGAGTTGTTGGGTCTCGGGCGGATTGTGCAAACTTGCACAGATTCAGTCTCAGCTGGCTCCTCTTCTGATGGGCGTGAAAAATCTTTAAGTAAAATGTGGGCCCTTGGTCCTTGTACAGTTGGGGCAGATGTGACTGTGTATAAATGCATATATTAGGGTTGCACTTTTCTGTATAGTCTGTAGCTAATGAGCATGTCCCAGTTCTGTGTCTTGAGCCATTTGGCAGAGCATGTTTACAAACATAACATGAAATTCCAGTCACCTTTTCAAAGCCTGAGAATACAGCTTTGTAGGACAGACCAAAATAGAGATGCGAGCCAATCTGGAAGTAACAGACGATACGTCTGTAAGGCCAGTTTTTTCCTGTGCTGTCGTGCCTAGACTTCACACCCCCTCCTTGGTGTCTGTGGATGATGACTCCCTGAGCACRCAGCCCTGCTACCAGCTGCAGAGCTTTTCCTTTTGCTCCCTTTGTCCACCTCCTTCCTGCTTTCCAGGAGACCTGCAAGGCCTCCGCAGAGCCTGCTGAACTTAGAGCTCTCCTTTGCCGTGTAAATAGCGGCAGCTTGGGTATTCCTGGGGCGGGAGCACGCGAGGGGGCATCGCCAGCGGGGAGCCCGGAGCTCTCACGTGTGGGGTGAGGCCAGAGACACCGGCTGTTAGTTCAGCCTGTGGGCCGAGCAGGGGGATTCCTCCCTCCAGAGGCACTCCGGTCAGCCCCGCTTCTAATGGCCTCTATTGCTCGTATGGAAAAACCTCGTATTTGCTGCAAGGTGAAAAACTTTATATACCTCTATCTATGTATTTATACACAAAAAAAAGAAAGATTAAACCTCTGTCAGACATTTCATGAGAAATATAATGGTGAAATATTACTGTTTAGAAACTAAATTCGTATAATATCTGATAAAGCTTGATTTGTGTCTCCTTTTAGCCATAATGCTGTGATTAATAGGGAGGAATTATAGCTTGATAGATACTGCTAAATATCTGCCGTTTTTCTTCAAAAATCTTTAGAAATCTATTAAAGCTCAGTGGTAGCATGATGATTGATACKAAAGCTGCAGGACAGGATGAATAGCTTTTCTTGCAGTGTTTTAAGTTTAAATGATGGATTGTCGATAGTCCTAACAAAATTAAAACAATGYTATACAACTGTATTTAGCACTATAACAAAGACAACATTTCAGTAAATCTTATTGTCCCTAGTATTTTATAGTATCCTAAAATATATTGTTTGCATTGTTAGCAACCCTTAGGTTTACTGCGATTTTACGAAGACTTTGTATTGTGACACTTCAAAGTGAGCAATAATACTCACCTTTGTAATGGTTCTTTTTTTGCAATTTTTGTTTTAAACTTTCAATCAGTTAAAAAAAGGTTTTATAACTGAGTTGTAGAGCTCTTGGAAGCAGTGTATATGGTATGTACTGCTGAACRGTGTATCGCGGTATTAGTGTTTCTAGGTAACAATTATTTTAAAAAATTGCTTAGAATACCAAAAATGTACTAAGTTACTACTGCGAAACGAACCAAAAAAAGGAGTGGGCTCCCGATGCTGCAGACGCTTTACCTTTTTAAGGAACTTAGCAAATTGTGTGATTCAGTTGTGCAACATGTGTTGCCGTTAATGAGAGCTGCATGGTAATTCTCACGCACTGTGTAATAGTTTGTCCCACGGGGGCTTATTTACTGAAAACTCCATTGTGCATAAAGCCAATTTTAGACTTTTTTTTCCCATGGAATTAGTGTGAGGATCATACACTTGACGCATTACAAGGGAGAGCAATAATAAAAAGGCACAACTGTTAGCTGAGATAAAAGATATAATTTGCAGTAAAGCAGAAATGTGGGCTTAAAATGGGAAATATACGAGTGTGACGTGTGCCCCTTTGTGCTTCTGAACAATGACTGATCATCTGTTCATACTGCAGATAAAACTCCCTAATTGTAAAATATTTGTCTTGCATACGGTAGAACACAAAAATGGCACCTACACCTCCTATATTTGCCTTCTGTGCATCTATAGAGCTTGGCAAGTATAAGCCTCAGATTTAACGTAAATTGTAATGCAGTCAGGAAGAAAATATGGATTTTGACAATTAATGTTCAATTGGGGGAAGAAAAAAATGCCCATTTGTACTCGTGATGTAGGAAGTGTACACGAGGATGCAGTTTCCACGGTAACTGTTGCATCCAGAGACGAGCACGGAGTAAAAGCTCACTATTATAAATGATGAGTGTCAAGCGTAGGTTACACCTGCTGCCGCACGGGTCAAAATTATATTAATGTCTTTATCTGTCTCCTTTGCCCAAGGAGTTCAAAAGCGGGGAACATTTCTGGGTTGTGGAATATCGGCTCAGTGAAAATATACTGGGATGATGGATCAGCACAGGCTGATGTGTATGATTGTCAGTTCTGCGGAGKGCGCTGGAATTGGTAGTTATCCAAATGCAAGATTGCAGCTTGCAGTAAGAACGGACGGGGAGCTGCTGGGTTGTCTATTGCGRTGTAAGCAGGATGCCCTCGAAATCTTACATTTCTGAGTAGGTATTACTGGATTTAAAGGGTTTACAGTGTTTCCAGGTAATCAGGTATAAAATATAGTGTTTTAATCTGTATGAGCTAGACGTAAATACTAGATTGTTTAGTACTGTGACTCTTGTGCCTGTTCCGGTGCCGTGTCCCCCTCTGGAGATATGTTGTTGTAGCAAACCAGCCTTGTCCCTCCCCGGCTGCTGCTACAGCAGAAAGCCCTGGGAGAGGGAAACCCGATGCACGTTTTCCTGGTGGGAGCTGCACTTGGCGTCTCCTTGGGAGAGCTCCTCCTCGCGGAGCCCCGCGCGGCCGGGGCAGGGAGTCCCTGCTCGGGGCGCCCGGCGCGCTGCCTGGGGCTCCAGGGCTCCTGCTGCTGCCTATGGATGCTGTTGGTGGCCCTCCCATACGGGTGGTTGCCCATGCAGATACACTTGCTGATGTCTGGAGAAGTTACAGACACTTTTGGAAAGTGTGCTTTGCAGGCGTTAAGCATCCTTTGCTGCAGGAGGCATTTCTGATAAGGACATTAACAAACRCCTAATGTTAATAGTCTAGCTAATCTGTTTTGGTTATGTGTGAGAGAAGGAAGGGCAGCCATGGCTGACTCTGCAACCGAGAGGTGCAGCTTTAGAGTGCATTATTTAGTCTCAGTCTCCTGAGTGGGTCTTGGTCACAGAGTGTTGCAAAACAAAAGCACCATCTGAAAATAGACATGAAATAATGTTTTTGAAGGAGAATAAGAAAGATACTAGTAATAAACCTAAGTTATAGCTTGATGCCAGTCAGAGCAAACAAGGGAGCAACAGTTGTGTTTAATAGGGCATTGAACGTTTATGAGATAGTCGTCGCTGCCCACCAGAAGATTTGTACAGAAGAATTCAACATTATTGAATTAACGTAGTGAAATTTCATGAAGAGGTGAGTAAAAGTCTTTTGAAATGCGTTGAGGCAGTTTGCTGTTTTCACACAGTTACCCTGCCAGCCTTAGTATGTAACAGTGCCAGCGAACGCCGCTCGGTTCCAGATGGCAAGACAGAGCCGTACGAGCTGGCCGTGCTGCAGAGGAGCAGCCTCCCCCCGCTCGCAGAGAGGCAGAGGTAGGGTTGGCCGTTCGGCCCCAACTACTGCTGCAGGATTTCCTGCGCGAGTGCTTGGTTTCTGAAGCTTAACGCTGCAGCACAATGATGGTAGGCTTTAGTATAATGTTTAGTTATGGGTATGACTGTTATTCAGTAATAAATTAAAAATATGTTAAGGATAAAATATATTTAGTAGTAAATTTAAGATGTGCATATTCATAGTACTTAATAAACATATAATATGCTAATTACATAATTTATATTGCTGACTAGCCTTCTAAAACAAGTGTCTGAGACTCATGGAAATTTGTAGCATTCAAGCTATTTCTATGTGAATGTAACAAAGCAGACATTTTAAAAATATCCTATTGCATTTTGGTTATCACAGTCTAGCTTCACAGTACAATATAAGCTTTTCAGCCTGTGAAATCCATTAATAACCACATTAAGCCTTCCCATATTGTATGAATTGTCAGGTATAAATGATTCTTTTTTAAAAAACAATTATCTGTCTCTTCCTTCTTGCAGTTGGTTAAAATGCTATGTCAATTTGCAAAGATGAGGAAAATTTGACACAGAAATTTTAGAGGTGGGGAAGGAACTAATCATCGGGTTAGCTAGCATGAGTGCTCAAGTGCACATGAAGAAAATTAACATTGATTCAAAACATAAATGAAAAATTTTATTCATAAATTGATTATGCCAAAGTTTATCTCGAAAAACTCTTCCCTTGGTTCTGAGGAAAATAAAATCTGGAAGTAAACTCGCTAAGTATTTTAGAGCTGATGTTCATTGGGATGCTTGGCAACGTGTGTGGTTTAGAGGGCTAATTACTACATGTGTAAAACAGTCCCACATTGGAATAGGTGGGGAAGAAGGTGCAGTCTCTTGGTGGCATCGAGGGGGCCACCTCAGTGTAACCTATTGAATGTGTTGCCTTTCAGGTGTTCAAAGCTATGAACATCCCCCAGATTAGGAACCCGTCGTTGCCTCCTGTAAAAGAGCTGCCCGAAGCCTATCACGTGAAGATAGCTCTCCTGGGCGCGGGACCCGCAAGCATAAGCTGTGCTTCCTTCCTCGCTCGCCTGGGCTACTCCAGCATCACCATATATGAAAAGCAGGAGTATGTTGGTGGCTTAAGGTAATAAAAAAAAATAAAATAAAAAACACCCCAAAGCAAAAAAAAAAAAAAGTTTCCTGTGACTGGAAATTATAGCAAAACAACTGCAGGTGCCACTTATACATGATCATTCTGCCTTTTCAAAGGGGAAAGGGGTGTACTTGTACTTTTCAGTGCAAGGGGAAAAATGAAGCTCCTGTTTGGAGAACTAATTTTTATTTAAATTATCCAATATTCAGGTTGAAACAGGTGCATCTAAGGGCAACTTTAACTGAGGTTGATGCATATCTCTTATATTCTCTTCATATGACCTGTCAAAATTTTGATGTTCTATTGTTGTTATTAAATTGTCAAGTACCATTTTCTGCGACCCAAAACAGTTAAAACATGATGTAGTAGTTGTAGTCACATGAATTGAAAYAATTGGTAGATATTTAAAATGCTTTAAAAGAATAGTAATTTAATAGAAAAATTTAAATTTAGAATGCTTTAATTAACTTCTTTAATAAATTCCTTATGTCTGCCTGGACTTGCAGCTTCTGTAAACCATCCTGTAAAAGGGAAATGGATCTTATGTAATTTCAACTTCCAGCAAGATAGTTTTCAGTAAATACACAGTTGTTAGGGCAGCCTTGCATCTTGTGTGGGTGTAGACAAGCGGCGATGTTTCCTTGGTTCAGGAAACATCAGCGTCGTGGCTTCTGGACTATGATGAAGATGAATTTTTGTCGCTGTAATCTGTGGTTGAAATGGTGTCTAAAGTTTGGAATTGCTAAATATAAAAGAATATTTCAGAGAACCAACTAGTGGATATTAACCCACTCAAAATTAAAATCAAATGTCATGTGAGAAGAAAGAGGCAGTAAGAAGGGCGAGACGCTCACACTTCTCTCACTGCAGCATCACTGAAATCAATAGAGTTGACACCATTAATGAATTTGATCCATAATGTCATAATGTCAAATACTTACTCAGTGCTCTGGAAGAGTGAGAATCAATGCTGGAAAAGTAGACCTGATTAGGTGCATATTTTCCACTGAGGTTCCAAAGTGTTCTGTCTAATTGTCAAGGTGTTAATATGTAGGCATAAGTACATGAAGCTTTCTTACTAGAGCTAGTTACCCTTGAAATTTGCAAATTTAGTATGTGAATCATCTGTTCACGTAAAAAAAATTATGTTTTTATAAATACTGGATTTAAAATTAATTTACTTAAAAATACTAGCAAATAATGAGCTGTTCTTAACGCTGAAACTTTGCCCAGTGACACATCAGACTAATGTAAGATCCAGTAATATAATGCTGCTATCAATTCTGAGGAGAAAATAATACAGTACTCCTCCAGTTGCTTGCAGCGTGTAGTGCTTGCATGTTTGAAGAAATGTGATTTTAAACTGCAGTTTTTTAATTTGGATTTGAGATGAATTTTAGTCAGTTCTGTTCTATTGCAAAAAGCTTTACTCTAGGTTTTGCTTGGCCTTTTGTTATCTTTTAATGGACAAGCAGTGCATTTTACGTCTTTGCTGCTTTTCCCTCGTAAAGAATACGTAATGATAATGGTCAAATTTAACTTCCATTCRTTGTAGCAAGTTTCATGTGTGATTAAAGGCATCAGTTGCTTTTGTCCTTTCTTTAATCTTGGAAGGGAAGGGAAGCTGACCTACAGCAACAGTCATCCATTAYGGCAGTTTCAAGCCTCTGCAGTACCTCTTGTAACAAGTTAGAGTTATTGATGGGTGTGTTTTCATGGCTTCCTAAACCTTGCAAATGGCTAACAAGACTGAATTAATCTTGGATTTGGATTCAGCTGTTTGACAAGGCAGTGCTTGGCCTCTTTTTAGTTTGCTCTGTCTTGTTTTAGGTATTTTTAACTAGGCAATCCCTTCACAAATATGTAAAGATCATGGCTATCTTGGATGATAATCAGGTTATTGAAAGCTGTCTACTAGTTACAGATCCTGAGTTTCCAAGGTACAATACATAAGCCTAGCGTGAATCTGTAGTTGCCTTTATGTCCCCACCTTTTTTTGTGCATAGATTTTCTTTGATTTCACTCTTAGTGCCGAGTGAATGCATCGTGGTAGAGTAGACATGAGCAGGTCATGGTCATGCTTAGGAACAGTGCACGTGCTTCACTGTTCATGCTCTTCTCTATGTGACTCCTTTAGAACATATGAAAATGTTCTCTTCCTTGGCTAAAGGGATGRTCCTTGGACAAAGGTGATGTAGATCACCACCAAACACCAAGCACCTTCAACTGGGATAAGGTTTGAGAAAGACATGAATGCGTGTGACCAATCCAGAGCTCTGCGCTTCCCCCTCCTGCTCCTCCACCCCGCTCTCTTCCTTTCTCTGTCTCTCTGACGCTGCTGCTGCTGAAGGAAATTTAGCATAATTATTGATGTAGAGGTTGACAGTTATCAAATATTTATTTTCATGGCAAAGGGCATGCATGTATCCACAYGGAACTCTGTAGCTGTGTGTGCACATGCACACGTATTCATATGTACGTACATGCAGGTGTACTCTGTAGCACAGAACTGTAGGTAAATTTTTAATAAGAGCAGCAAAAAATGTTTGCAGATTGAGACAGTGCGTAATGCACTTAGTGCTGTTTGGGGCTCTTCTAAGAGGTAAGGAAATGTTAGACCTCCAACAAATACATGTGTGGCTTGTAAAATTGAAATTTCCTTTTTTTAATTAGATTTCTTTATTAAATCTCTTGCAGAATCATACTGATCTGTTATTCTCTGCCTCAGACACTATTTTCCTTAGCATGACCTATGAAAGTCACGTTGTCATGATACATTTGCTGTCTCTGGTATTTGGAACACTTTTCATTTCTCGCTGGTGAGAAAAAATGCAAAGTGGTCAGTATTAGAAATCATAAAAGGAAGGCACACTGACTTCTTTAGCAGTTTGATTGAGGTTCATGCAATTTGAAATTAAATAAAATCATTCTGTCCCGTCAAAGTTAGATATTAAAGGTGAAATGTTTGGTAACAATATCTAAAGTAAAGCTGGCGTGTATCTCCCATGGCAGTGTTTTGTTATGAAAATCATAGATCCATTAATTTGGCAACAGATGATGCTGTTAGAAGCTTAGAAACATTTGGGAAGATGCTTTCCTGTATATTTTTTTTATCTTTCTTGAATAAAAATATTTATAAGGAATTCATTGTGTTTAGCTGTACAGTGCTTTGCAGGACAGTTTTTGAACTGGAATACGTAGGTGTAGTTGTGTTGGAGGGAAAGGTCTATTTGAATGGATGTGAACGGAGCTTCTGAGCTGACATTGCAGTTCTCCCATACAGTAGACCTGTAGTGCTGGGAACTTAAAGATGTCATTACTAATCCTCTCCAAGAGAAATAACAGCAATTAATAATAAATAGTGTGTCAAAAGCTGGACATGAGTCTAAGAGCAGATATAAAATCACTGACTTTGTACATTCTGAAAGATCATAAAAAATGTAAGAAGTAGAAATGGAGGAGGATACAGTGTTAATGCAGTTGCTCGATATAGCATATGCAACTTTAAAAAAAAATTTGTTAATGTGTTTCTTCCCTACTGAATATCTTAATGAATGACTGCTAGAAGATTGCTGTGTGTTAAGTAGCCAAGAGATCTAAGCTTAAATGTTTTATCCATGTTCTTTATGGTGGACAAGTGGAGTCTAAACTCTTCTGAATCTAACCAGAATATCTGTTACGTGATTACCTGCAGGCATGGGCAGGATTGGCCACAGGGTTCTGCACGTTTTTAATCCCTGAGAAAATAATGCTTTTTGGCCGCTCCTTAGTCTTACAGTTAAAAACATGTGTCTGGCTTTGCCACATTTCCACTCCAGGACATTAAATTTATCTTAAATGTGTAATATAAATTTGATCTTTAACAACTACAAAAAAATCCTTTCTAATATCTTGAAATGTTTCATAAGCTTTCTTTTTTATTTTATTTTTTATTTCATTTTAGTACATCTGAAATCCCACAGTTCCGATTGCCATATGATGTAGTGAATTTTGAAGCTGAGCTTATGAAGGATCTTGGAGTGAAGGTAATGAAAAATATGTCCTGCCTATGTATAGCTCAGAGAAAAAAGAACAAGAACTCTGGCAAAGATTAACAGCAAAATGTCACGCACATTAGTAAAGAACAATTAAAAGCTACACTAGACAGAGGCAGGAAGATGCTTCCTCTTGCTCAGGGCATTTGTCTGTCTCCTGTCTGAATGCCTAGTTTGGAAAAGGGCAATCAATAGTTCTCATCTGGCATGCCTGCATGTGATTAATTGTCTGTAAGAAACAAATTCCTCAATTGCTTTAGGGGTTCAATGTAGCTATTAGAATAATTTGATTTTTTTTTAATCGAGTTTTTTTTTTTTTCCATGCAAGTTTGGCACTGTTTAAAACATTTGTATTTGACACTTCTGCCTTCTGTTTTTCCTTCTCTCCAAGATTTTTCTTCATGGTTTATAATACAGTCTTGCATCCAAGCTAATTTTATGGCAAAATGCATCAAATCAAAGTGTTAACATGAGCCCCTTAAAAATAGTAACAGTCATTCAGCTTTTTGGAAAGCAAGAATGATACATTATTCTGACAAACAATGATGGGATTGTTACTTTATTGTTAATTTAGGGATTGAGCTGAGGATTTAGGTAGTGCTAGCAACTCCTGCACATTTTAAAGGAAGTTAGGAGGAGGAATGAATCACTGGATTGAATCTTTCAGTAGTAGAAGGGATAATAATGTATTGCTAACATGATGCTGCAGCATTCACTCAAGCAAGAAGTTCTTGGAATTGTTAATATTGGGTCATACTGTAAAGGCAGTAGAGTGTTGCAAGACCCAAGTGGGGTAAGACCGATGCCGATAAGATGTAAAGAGGCTTTAAATGCTAAAGATTTTTTTTTTCCATCTTAATGATGACTTGCAACCATTSAAAAGACAGTCAGAAAGGTATTTACGTCAGGAGGAGAGCTAAGAACAGAGCACTGAAGCTTTTTTAGACAAAAGTGCTGGCCAAGCTTCTCCAGGCTCTCTGTGCTATGCCCAGGACTGCAGAATGGGCTGGTAGGGCCACCCTGTCATCCTGACCTGCAGGGCCTGCGCTGTCCTGAGCTACAGCAGAGATATTAGCRTAAATCTGTTACCAAGCTCTGCTGCTGAGTTGCAATTGACCCTTTGGTGAGCTTGCTAGCTAAGTACTGCAGCTTTACRCCTCTCTAAGCTGCAAATATTTTCCTGTGTTTACTTAAAACATTTAAAATCAGTGGTGGAAGATGCTGCATTGTCTACATGCTCGGTAGTGCTGTTTATTCAAGTAATTCTATTGAAATTAGTAAGAATTAGTCAGGTGAATAAGGATTACAGAGCAAGGCCCTAGGAGTATTATGAATCCCCACGTAAAATAGTATTGCCATTTAAATTCCTTCATTAGATTTTCATAACATATGTACACAATAGGATAAAAGAAAAAAACCCACAATGACAATTTAAAAACGCATTTTGTTGCCAGCGAGGATGTAGCCTGCATTCAGGAGAGGATTACAGCTGTACATGGCTTTTGCACTTAGGATATAAATTATACTAAATCTACAAATGAAGAAAGTCTTTAGGATACGCTGCATATAGTTGGTTTGCTGAACGCAGGGCAATCGCTTTCCCTCACGCCAGCCTTGTAACACCTGCGATTGCTCGACCTGCGCGATGGCGACTCAAAGTGGGTTTGCCCTACCGGTGGAGCTCTGCAGGTATTTTCAGCTTTTAGTTGTTAGTTTTTCTTCTAAAGTGCCTGGTGCACCAAGGCATAGGTTTCCTAGACAGGTTTAGCTTGTTTCAGCTTAYGCTGGAAACCAGAGTAGCCTCTGGTGATCCTTATCAAGGATCCTTATCAAGGRTGGTGTGAAGCTACCCTTTCCCATATCTAGTATGGGCCACATGCTTATACAAGAGCTAGTCTGACCTTTTAAGTCTGGCTTGGGGAGAAGAAGTAATTTGCTTTGTTTGTTCACCAGAGTATCCTTTGTGGTTTCAGTATGCAGGACATGCTGGAGTGATTTTTGCATTATCAAATGAAAAGCCATAAATCTTTGTGATTCTTTTAGGTTGTTTTTGGTAAAGGCCTTGCAGTAGATGGAATGACACTTCGTACCTTGAAAGAAGATGGTTACAAAGCAGTCTTTATTGGAATAGGTAAGAACAGCTCGTGCTGCTGTGTTTTGTCRTTTGGAAACTGGATGATTATCTGAGAATAAAGGGAGACTTGTATCTGCGTTAATAGCATGGCGTGTGACGGCTTTAGTCTGCTTTGAGAAAATACGGAATATACTGAAAATTCTAAAAAATAGGTAAAGCTACTGTCTTTGCACAACTATATTAGGATAGCTATTTGTTAAAATTTCCACATTTACCTTCACATTTTACATTCACATTTGTAAGTAGGATGATAATGTAGCTGAATGCCTTAATTTATTGTTTGTTTAAATGGTTCAAAAGTGGATAAACTGAAAAATTGCTAGTAATTGCCATATTGACATAAGGGGTATAAAAGCTCAATATCCAAATGTGAAAAACTTACTATGCCCATATAATTAGTGAGTCTATGTGTAATCCAGTGATGTCATGCATGATTGCTTTTTCTTTTCTCCATATAAAACATGTAGCATATTTCAGATAGGCTGTAGTGAAATCTAATTAGGGAATGGGCTAACAAAATAAGCTGACTTTGAGTTATACTGGAACTGGCATCATAGGTCTGTCTTCTCTCACACGCTAAAAAAAGTCCCGCACCTGCCTGCAATTTGAGTCACTGCTGCTTTTTAATGTTAGATTAGAATTGTTATCCATTTACAAGTATTTTGAAGTACAGCTGGACCCATCTTTACCATCCGATAGGCRTGTTGTGCAGGCACCGGCTACAGTTGGTATGAGGCTTAATGCTGTTTATTGATCTAGACGTTGCCTAAGTGAACATAATAGGGAACAAGTTGTCCAACTGTTCTTCCTTCCTATTATTGATTACAGAGATGTAATTCTTAGTACGGCGACAACTGTTGTTTACCATCTGGGTATGCTGTGTAATAAGCTTTGCAGGTTCATTCTCTCATGTGATTGTAGTCCAGACCGTTGTGATTTATATAATCCTAAATCCTCACATTGTTAGATGCCTCTYGTGTGGGAATTTCTTTTGGGTTATATTTTGGTGATATTGTATACACAGCACTGGACTAGCTTATCTTTATTGTTTTAATCTGTGCCTTTCAAAATGCTTAGTGARAGCTCACAAGTTAGGTAGGAATGCATGAATAAACCTTTGTTTTCTCAGAATCTAGCATTTAGGAGGAAATGATCAGTTATTATTGGAAAACTAATGCTTCCTGACTCGGAAATTGAAAACAACTTGCAGTTAATGGATATTTGAAATGATCAGTGAGTACTTTACACAGAGGAAGATTGGAGTATTTATATTGTATATGTAGTTTATTTTCTGACCCTAATGAAGCTGTCCTAGTATGAAATATTTTTGGTAAATATTTTTCCTAGTAGAGGGACAGAATCGAGGCTTTCATAAACAAAAAGAAAGTTATTCAAAGAATAATTCTCCCCTGCGCCACATGCTGCCTGCCTGTGTTTGGAAACAGTGTAAATGCTGATGAGGGATTATGTGTTCCTCGGCKTGCTGGAAGCCACCGTGCACTCGTGAGGAAGCTGCTCTGTCTCTGCTGCCAAGCGTGCCTGTCCTCTCTCGCACGGTTCTGTGTGAGACACTGGTGGGGCTTTGGGTCCTCCGTGCTGGGAGTGAAAGATGGGCGGGGAACCAGGGGGTTGTAGACTTCTGGGGTCGGGTTTTGATTAATGCAGAAAACATTTATAAATCTCTCCACACCGTCTGTACCGTAGTCCATTTTCGTTTGGTGTTCTTTGCCTACTGAACAAGCTTGTATTAAAACAGTTTTATCTAATATGAAACTTGGAAGTGGAATATTTKCAGAATACTGGTTGTATGGAAGTGTTGTGAGAATTGTGACATTCTTCTTTTCACAGCAATGCTATTTTGAAGAGCGTGAATAAATCAATTAAGAAAAGGCAGATCTCCAGTCAGGAGATCTGATCAGTTTAGGTGACTGTGTAAAGCATGCGAGAGTGTCGTGTACTAGACCTGGAAATGGTCAGATAGCCAGTGTGTGCCACCAACCTTTGTGACTTGTACTGTTTCAGTTTGAGAGTAATCCCTCAGCTCCAYGCTGCTCTACTCTGCATCTCAGCTTTCCAGATAGGACATTCCACGTGTGTGTGTGAGACTGAAGAATAAGGAATATGAGGTTACAAGAATGAATGCTACTRTAAGGTAGATCAGATGCAAACGTTTTAAGATCTAAATCAATTGATATTTAAAAGRTGATGACTGCGAATTAGAGGTGTAGGTTATGAATGAGTGCTTAAAAAGTCACCTTAAAATTCAGTTCATATGCTGGGTAGCTATGTATGTGCATCCCACTTGACTGTCAGAGCAAATGCAGAACTGGTAGACTTCTATTATTCTTCACTCATGAATTTCAGTTAAATTATTTGCAGACCAAGGCTCTGTCTTTGAAGAGTTCACAAAGTATTGTATAATCTGTTTGAAAGAGAAAACATAAAACATGTTTTCAATACAAATATTTACTTAAATGAAAACGAATAACCCAAGTATTAAAAGTAGTTAAGGACATGTCTGAACTTCTGAAGGAGTACATAGGAAGGCTATCACCATAATCGTCTTCTGGGCAGACTTTATGCCAACCTGTATACTTTATAACATTGTTACAAGGATTTTATATAACATATGCATTCTCTTGCTCAGATGAAAATGTATCTTCAAAGATGGTTTACAGGTTAAAAAATGTGTGTGTGTGTATATATATATGTGTGTATATATATATGTGTGTGTATATATGTGTGTGTGTGTATATATATATATATATAAAAAAAAAAAAATCCTAAGCCCACATTCCCAGAAGTGACATAGGCATCTCAGCTTAACTATGTGTGTAGGCTTGCAGCTAAACTGACAGACATAACTAGTTAGTTAGCTACTCCTCATAACATAACTGCAGCTAGGAAGGAAACTTTCTTGTTTTGTCCATCTTGTGATGCTGGATTGCTGTAGAGCCAGTTTTATTGTATGAGGCTTGTCAGAGGTCCTACTACAAACTGAAAAATTACACCTTATAGGAGCGAACCGAGTAAATCCAAGCACAGCCTATTTCTTGTGTGTATTCTAAGTAGTATGCTGTCCTTGCAAGGGTTAAAGTGGTATATAAAAAGTAAAAAATCCCTTGTGGAAGGAACCTTTGCAATAATTGCATTCGTTCATAGTTAATTAACATAGCATTTAAACAATAATATAATTAGATGATTTCATTGATTGGAATGAAATTACACACCTAAAAGGGAAATTAAAAGTCCAAGCATTGATGTGCCTTTTTTTAACAGCAAAAAAAAAACACCTTGGGAGATTGATTTACTGTCTCTTCCCCAAAAAGTAAGTAATCTCCTCATGCCTGTTATTATCTTCTGATTAACTATGCAGTGCCACCTGGTGTGCAGATGGGAAGAATATTACACATCAAGAGCACTGTTCACACCCACCCACACAGATATAAACCTACGTGGCAAAAAGTGAACAGATGTTCATTTTGCTTGTGCTATAGGGAAAAAAATGTGCATCTTACTCCTGATTCATAAACTAAATTTGGAGAACATGAAATCTGCATATGGGGCCTGCAGGCCCATGGCCAACAAAGACATTTACGGAGGAATGTGCCGTATTCAAAATTGTTCTCATTTCAGGTTGTGTACAGATTTTTTTGTTTGGTTTTTTTTTTCCGATTTTGTTTTCCCTTGTATTTCTGTGTTTTCTTGTCTCTTTGATTACTATTTCACTTATCATCTCCAAACAGTAAAGTTTAGAGGCAGAGTCCAAGACCTGTTTGTTTACTGGTTGTATTTCAAAGTGATAGTTTCTGTTTTTTGGCTTTAAAGATGGTCCCTTAAATTATGTCTCGGGCCTCTTGGCAAATGCAGATGAGCTGTTGTAGCATCTCAGTGAAAGATGGGAGTAAAGTGCAAAGCGTYGTGAAGCTTCAGGCTCTTAGGATCGGCAGCTCTGTCTTTGGAGTTTTTTGGTTGTGTTTTGCATTATTACATAATGTCATTAGTATTTTGATACCTCATAGTTGATATGGAATCCTGCTGCAAGGAAGCTGGAGCCTGAAATCAGATAAAACACAGAAGCTGAGGAGAGCAGTGGTATGTTAAAGGTAGTGCARGAAAGAATGATGTTGATGGAGACATGATTGCCCAGATACTCACGGTAAATGCGTGTGTAGTTTGGTTCCTGAGTGAGTTTTAGTGATATTGTAGATAAGGGTCAATGTTGTGATGGTCTCACAACCTTGCAAGGAGGGTGCTTTTCAGTCAGGAGGTGAATGGTGACAGCAGTAGGCTTGAGGCCATTGAGTCTCCTTTATCCATTAAAGCAGATCTGGTCTTAAACTTTATTCCCAGTGCTGYAGCGTTCCTGGAGACTAACAATGTACACACATCCAAGAATTTTTGTGCTTGAGGCATCTTTTTCTACTGCTGGCATTTGTAATAATGTGTTCCTCCAGTTCTGTAGTCTTCACTGCTGCTCTGGATGTTGGTGGAACAGTCATAATACACATCAGAAGCACTAGGCAGTTGAAAGCTTTCAGAGTTCAGATCACAAAACAGCTTATTTATTATTAATAGTCCTAGGACGCTTTCAGAAAATACTAATAATCTGCCTTTGGGCATCCTTCAGTTATTCACTTGCAAATTACACAGACCTTCATGCTCTTATTTACTTATCTTTCCTACCAAAAAACTACTTAGCATAACAATCTCTACTGCACATGTTTTACAAAACTCTCTCCTGTCTCTTCCTAAGATGCAGGACTGTTTCCCTGAAGAAATGCTCATCTAAACATGGTGACAAAACCAATTTTGTTYGCATTGTTTTAGGAGCAGTTGAATCTTGCAAGATGCATTCCTCTAAGATTGGTTAGCGTGTTTTGAGGGAGATTTCAAGTCCTACAGCTATCTGTAGATTAAAAAAAAAAGAAAAAATACTAGCTATGCTTCCATAATTAATGTCATTCTTCCACATTATTAATAAGACTTTTACTTCCACACTGATAATAAGACGCAGAATTTACAACTATCTAAAATAGAGCCTAGGTGTAAATTAGTGCTTTGCTGTTGACTTCACTTCAGCTTTTTGTCTCCTTTGGTCTTGGGAAAAGTGCATATGGACCAATACACATATAATGCATGCAGATGCTTTTWGAAATGCTCTTTTGCCTTGTATATATGTGCATTAACACAACACCAAATTTAAACAGCCGATTGGGAAGTGCTGGTCTTCTTTCCTCCATGTTGGATACCTCTGAGGCCAGTTAAAAATACTGGCTTATGGGGTTTCTTCTGGGCTGTACAGAAATAGGCAATTGCCAAAACCTCACGTGCTCAGTGCCAGCTGTTGGTGCGAAGATGACGGGAATTTTCCTGCTGGGGATTAAAGTTCTGCGCAGCCTTCCTGTATGAAGTTGCGTTTCGTAAGTATCATCATTGATGTTCCTCTCCCTGCCTGCTCTGCTGTGGGTGGGTTTGCTGCTTAGGCTGAATTGATAAGACAGAACTCGGATTTGTGGAGTGGCTTCGTCGTGTCACTTTGTGAGACTGCGGAAATTGCCCTGCACTCCTTGCCCTGCCACTTCCCTGCTTCGTGTCCGTGGTCCCCAGGAACTGGCCCTGGGTGGCAAAGCTCCCATCTCACCCCACGGTTTCCTTGCATTTCTCAGTCATCCTCCTGTCTCTTCATCACTGCTTGGTAGTCAGGCTTTTGTGGATATAGAAGGAGTTAAAAATAGTCAAGGGCAGTTTCCTCCTTTCAGAGGAATCTCCTGACGCCTCCGTTTGCTTGAAGCTGGTTTTGGTCCTTCACMGACCTCGGAGCGTTCTCTAGGGCCTGCAGTATCTCGCAGGGGAGCCACAGCTCAGGGCACTCTGCGACCTGCAGCCTCTTCCTTGCCTGCAGTCTGTGCCAGAGGGATTCCTCGAGTCCTTCCTTCAGGCTCAGAGCATTAATTGAACAGCTTCCAAGTCCTAAGAAAGTTTAGGAAATTTCTAATCGTCTTTCCCRTTACTACTTCAGTGTTGCTGTCAGGCAGTAGCTTCTACTGTCATGGGGAAGCCCAGATGCTGCCTTCGGCAGTAGGGCTACCAGTGGGCAGTGATGTCTTATTTTAATAGGATAGTGGTTTTAATGGGATCTTTCATGTTAACAGATACCTCAGAAGAAATTTTTGAATGTTCGCTATAGTAAATAACCGTTTACCCAGCTATGTATTTCTGCAGCTGTATCTTGAATTTTGGGTTGATGGAGATTATTATCTAGGCTTCTGAACTGGCTGTCATGGTCCTGATGCCTTGAAAAACTGTTTTGCTTTTCTGATCTATACCTSTCTGAGATGGCAGTCATGTCTTTGGTAGTAGAAATCCCTGTGTAAATGCATGTGTTAATAATGTTTACTACTGCAGTGTATATAATTATGAAAGAGCATGTAAATATAATATGTATTATCTGGAAATCTTCTAGAAGAAAGGTTAACATATATGCAAATATTTCTGTGGGTGTATGTCATTCACTGATGTATTCTCTAAGCTAGAGACCCTAGTTTGATATTACCTGTGCGTAAAGTCTCACGGATAGTTCTCTGAGCACATTTTATAATACCAACCTGTATTTGGGATTTGGTCCTTTTCTGKAATAATGCTGATGCCACCAGATGTGGAGTTTGTGCAATAATTCATACTTACCCAACAAAGAAAAATATTTTTCAAATATCATCATTTGTAATGTTTTCTTCCATGGGAAATCCTTTGGCTATTGTCCATTCATTCTGTGATGGATTGTAACAGCCTTAATTGATGTGTAGGAAATGATCTTTCAGAGTTGAAATTCWMTATGTACTGTATTGTCTCGTCCTTSTTTCTTTAGATAAAACTGTAATTACGTGCTAGACTTGG
This sequence comes from Eudromia elegans, assembly GCA_003342815.1. Lineage (NCBI taxonomy): Eukaryota > Metazoa > Chordata > Aves > Tinamiformes > Tinamidae > Eudromia > Eudromia elegans. The sequence goes on along the minus strand of PTEX01000126.1, from coordinate 2,194,005 downwards.
TGCTAAAAATATAGGAAACAGAATACAAACCACTTAGAAAGTGAAAAGGCATTCTAACAGTTAGCATGATGATTCAGCATTCCCTCTGACTCTGTTAGGTTCATAAGAAGAAAATATTTGATAATGAAAATTCAGAAGTTGATGAGTCTGTAAAGTTAATACTGCAATTATGGTGACGTGACCAGTTCCTTGGAAATGAGAAACTTCTGTGTGCTGCTGCATTTCTGAGAACTGTCGGGGTTCTGTGTTCTTAATTGTTTCACTGATCTAATGGAAAAAGGTATCACTTGCTGCAGATTTTTAAGATTTTTTGGTTAGGAATAACTTGTTTTGTGACTAATTATAATAAGCGGTTGCTCATTTGTGTATGATGAGTGCTTTTAAATGGATGCTAACAGTTTAATAGGTAGTGAAATTGAAGTACCTGATGGTGGTTATTTAAATTGCATTGACATCATTAGCCGTTATCAAAGACCATTTCTCAACAATAAAGTATTTATAGCCTTTTCTCTAATGCATTGGACTTTTAAAAATGAGAAGAGACCCTATCGTCTTAAACAAACAATCTGATTTTATAGTGAGTGTATCCTTTAGCAGTTAGACATTGAAAGTCATTGCAAGTCATTTGTTCAATATACAGTTGATTTAGGTGAGTATTTGCCCCTTCATAGGGGAACATAGGCCTGATCCTGCTGTTTTGTGCTAATACAATTCTTAATTTTGCTGAGGAAAAATGAGGGGTAAGTTTTTATTGGGGAAACATTTGCTAACCTTTTACAGAGTTAATTGATGATTACTTGAAGAGGCTTCTTGGTCAGATATGCTGCAGCTGTGTTGTAGAAGAACTCTTCGTGGCTTGGAGAAATGTAAAGACCGAAATACAGAGCATCGAGGGGAATATTCTGATCATTCTGAATATTGTGCAAAGCTGAGGTAGGACCCTGGGGCAGGCAGAGCTCCTTGGTGCCCCAAGAGAGGACAGTGGCTGCTGCCACCTGCAGCATCCCTGTCCACAAGGTTAGCTTGGAGCACAAGAAATGGCTTGGCATGCCAAATGGGGCAGTGCAGTCAAAGCAGTTGTGGATTCCAGTCCCAAATTGTAGGAATTACCTATTTATCCTTTTACACCTGGATTTTGAGTTCCTGCCTGTTGATTTCGAGAAAAAAAATGCCAGAAATGACCAAGGTTGAGAGGTGACAATTTGGTGCAGGAAGTGTAAGACAGACTCGGTGGTGGTATCCAGGCTCATCACYGACATGAAGTTTCTGCCTGTTCTGTTCCTGTGTTAGCTGCTTGACAATAAAGCTCAGAGCCCAGTTGCATTAATAAACGGATTTTCACACGCACTCTCCTTCGAATCTGAAGAAATCACCCCTAAAAGTCACCAGCTCCAGTGCCTTTGGGCAGAGCATTTTCTGGAAAGCTCAGTAAAATTTTGAATCTTAGCTCTTTTTAAATCATAGGGACACAGGAGTCCTAATACACCCACTACATTGGCAAGCTGGTTCCTTATTTTTCAAATGCAGATTTGGGCTTTTGCATGTGTTGAATCTGCCCTTTATTGTTTTGAAGCGTAGAAATACACACCGTGGCTCAGCCACTCCTGTAGACCTGCCATGCTTGTGCGAGTAGCTTGTGTTTAATCAGCCTTGTGGACTGAATAATCATATATACGAGTGTGGCGCTTGGTGTTCGTTCCCAAGACTAAATAAAATGCAGACAAAATGCTGCATTAAAGGAGGGTTGAATGAGCTGCACTTGCTGCAGGAGGGGGCAGTCGTTTTTCCTTGGCAGGAGTTTGTTGCTTTTAATTTTTCCTGTGGTTACTAACTAAAAAGAACAATATATGATACAGTGGTTCACTGGGGGAAGCAGTGAGGTTGCTGAACTTGAGATAGAGGCTGTTGGCCTCKGTTGCCTTTCCTTTGGGAGGCTTTGGGCCTGCTTGGGGGAAGTTCTTCATTATCCCATTCTCTCATATGGGGATAGTGAGACTCAGCACTAAAAGTCTGCTATAGCTACTCAGTCGTATTCCAGTTGCTAAGTGTTTCCTTGGTGTTAGAGAAACCTTTGTTCTGAGCCACACAAAATTTCTGCACTTCCTCTAATCTCTGTTTTTATTCCAGTATTTTCAAAATGATGTAAAACAATCAAAATAACCAGTTAATGCAAAAGTTTATTTTTTGAAAGGAATCATTGGCACTAATCTGGCAGTTTCTGAAGGATCACAAGGACGATGAAAATATTTATTACAGAACTTTACACTCACATTGTACCATTTTCTTTAAATTTTCCCTTATAGAGCTATGCTGTTAAAGACGTGTTGTGTCTGACTTGGTGTTTTCTGGAATGAAATTTTAATAATTTATCAAAAATTTGAAAGGCATATCTTGTATACTGCCTAATAAGGTTTATTTCATTTCAAATATGAATAGATATATCTAGCTAAAATTTGCTTACATGGTTACATTTTACTTATATGCTGGAAAAAGAGCTTTGAAGTCAATGTGATTGCATTTATGGTGCCAATTTGAAGTACAGTTTCACTTGTTTCTTTCAGTTATCAAAAATACACCTCTGCTTATATAACACTCCTAAAATGCCTTGTAGTAAAATCTACCATACAGTAGGGGTTTCCATATTTCTAATAAGCGTGCAGTAGTATAAGGGTCAGGGACTAACCAGTGAATTAAAGTCAGAACTCAAAATGAGGTGCCTTTTCTGTTTAGCACCGGGCACTGATAGAAACTGATAATGTTTGATTAATGAGCAGCAGCCTTGCAGTGGGTGAAAACATCTGTAAGAAATGATTTATTATTTCAGAGGTATTGGAAGCTTGCCGTATCTTGCAGATTTAACTGTGTGTGCCTGAATAAAATAAATGAGATGCAACATGTGAAAAATGAAAACACATTACTTGTAAAGGATGGTGTCACAAGCAGGGTATTTTTGTTCAAGTACACTTTGTCATGGGGATTTTTAATGTTGCTCTGAATACAAATCATTTAACTGGTTCATAAAATCAACTCAGTTGGAATTCCTGCATCTATCATCCAAGACAGAAATGAGGGTTAAACTTAATATGCTGGAACTTCCTTTAAATGTGTCAATTTTGTATCATATGCAGCTGTCAAAACTGCACGTATTAAAAAAAAGGTTCCTCCTTTAAAATGTAATAAAAAAGAAAAACTGTTTTGATGCAATTTAAACATTGCAAACAGAAAAATTCAGTTAGGATTGTCATATTCTGCTTGGTTCCAGCTTTTTACATGCGACGTGATCATGTCCTTGCCTTGTGATTTGTCACGCAGGAGATAGGATTTGTCCTTCAAAGTGGGATGTGAAAAGTTCTGTAAAATCAGTTGCTCCCTTAATTGAGGCAGGTGCAAAATGAATAAGAAAGCCTGTTAAATAAAATCTTGATTTTTTAAAAATAATTTTAAAAATTATTTGTAATAAAAAGATTGCAGTTTTAAGTGAACTACCTTCTAAGAAAAATACATCCCAACTTATACTTAAGTAGCAGCTTTATTTACTGATGTTCTCTAAAGCAGTGAACACGTTGGAGAAAATAGGCAAAGACTTTGAAGTCTTGCTTCCCACATTTTGTATAATTGATTCGGTCGCTGTCAGCAGAGTTTGTAAAGTCATTAAAAGGCGATGTTATTAGTGCTTGCAGCCCTTGCTCCCCATGTGGACGTGTGGACAAAGGTGTAATTTTCTTCTCCCTGTGTTTTCTGCATCTCTGGAAGCGAGCAAGGACTGGCTGCTTGGCCTTCGCTCTTCCATCCCTGTGCCATGGGGCTGTGGCTGCTGAGTGCCCTCTTTGGGGGACAGGGGGACGTGACCCGTTCCTTTCCGTGTTGGTTGGGGATCGGGGCTCTTGGTGCCGTTCAGGGCTGTCCCCACGTTTGAATCGTGTGAGGCTCCTGGCGGTGCAGTCTGGCCCCGTGAAAGCGCCCTGCTTTCACAAGCATTGTTGGGGTGCTGGGACTCTGTATTAGTGGAAGTTACTCCTGATCTAGGGAATAACTAAGGTGGGGATTTTCCACCCTGCTCTCCGGCTTCCCCATTTTTTCATCCTGTGCTGGAGCAGCAGCTGTGAAGTGCTGCTTCGCAATTGGAAATACTTGGAAATTTTGGCATCTGCTGCTCCGTAGTCTACATCTATGTCTGTGTGTGGCAGCTTCCCTAATTATTTGTTCAGAAAATTCATCTGAAATATTTTTCCTTTTTTACTCAAGTATAAGGTTCTTTGGGCTAGCTCAGTCAGAGAAGAGAGAAGTTTTCCTGAGAGGAAAAGAAAGTATAACCTGGCCAAGTTTTTGATGAGGTTTGCCACTTTTTTGCAAAATTGGGTTATATACTATGTTCCCTGAATGTATTTGCACACTTTGATTTGAGTGCGGATTTTAGTGTATGGAAAGGCTGCGTAGTAATCGCATTATATTTAGTTACTTAAGAGGGTTGTTGTTTATTGAAAGATTTTCTTAAAAATCCTCTTAGATGTAACTCGTGGCCTTTGCCTCCTTCACGTACAGCCCTTTCTGCTCAGTTCTTCGTCTTATTTTGATCTTACAGCCATCTCTATAGTGGGAGTTACAGGGTAGAAAAAAAACCTCTTTATCTTCAATTCTCTTTTCATGGTATCTCTGAAATAAAAGGAAGAGCAAATTAATCTTGTCCTCAGCCCATGCCTTCAGCCAGTTCTTTAGGGTCTATGAGTAATGTCATGGCTTTGAGTTAGAAGAGTCTCTTGTTCGTGCAGTGGTTGGCTCCTCCTCTCATCAGGCCCTAGAAGTTATTTTTCTAAGATGTGCTTGACAGTCAAAGCATTATGAAAGCAGAGGGCATCAGGCTTTGCTGTCACAAAATTTCATCAAATAGAACTCCAGCAGTGATCGCAACTCCCTCTCTTTGATGTGGAAGCCACAAACTGACTGCTTTGAAGGAGCGACCTTTCAGCCTACAACTTGGGTGGAATTAGAGCCACCTGCCAACCAGGAGGTCTCAGGACTGTCTCTGCTGCAGTTGTTGGTGTGGCACATGCAGGGAAGAGGAGCTGGACGCTGAAGTCCTCTGAACTGTAGCGGGGTCCTGACCCTTGCACATTGCAGTGGACGGACTTAAGCAGGTAGAGAGTCAAAGTCAGTGTTGTCCTGCAATTTAGTCTAGCAAACAAGATGAAACTTATAAGCAAATACTATGAGAATTACTGTATATCGCTTGCCTTCTACATTGAGGGACCTGGAGAATTCCTTCGTCAAGCAACTAAGTCCATAAGCTATCAGGTGTGAACAGATCTTCTCTAAGGCCATTTGGAGGTTTCCTTTATAAAGTATATACATGTGAAAAAGTGTTTGCTATCTTTCCTGTTGCCTGCAAGGAAGAAGATGGTGTTAGTAACAAGGTCTTCAAAAGAAAGTGAACCATGGAGATGGGCAGATTGCTGAGAGAWAATGGAACCAATCATGGCTTTATTCCGTGTCAGAGCTAATAACTGATAAAGAAATGGACAAAAGGATGTTCACTTCTCTATCAGAACTTCGATTTCCTTTCTCCTTTTCCAGTTTTAAGTACATAAGAAAAACTGTAGTACATCTTTGTTAGGTAGATCTTTTAATATTGTTTTTCACTGTTGTGTTTAAYGATTACCTTCAGCCTCCAAATTGAACTGGCTAATGAAGTTACAGAAGGCATCTAAACTACCATGGGCATTACGTTTCAGACTGTGGACAAACTGATTAATGCTATGGTCCTATGAGAACAGTCTGGATCGTGCAAAGAGTCTGCTGAAACTTTTGCATACAGTGTATTCTTTTTGGTTTATTTCAGTTCTTTAGTAACTTTGTTTTTAAAAAAACAAGCGCAAACTAAAAATATGTAACTTTGAAGAATAAGGATTCTGATCTCGTGCCCACCAAAGTTATTACCAAAGCAGCTGATGGACATTGTRTGCTTTGCATCTGGTGGTTGACCCAGGTTAAATCTGTACAAGCTTATAAACTTATATTGTTATTCAATATTAAAAGCAGAATTGAGGCCTGRCCTTCTGTGTAAACACGGAAAGAGAAAGAGTAAATAGCAGATCTTATCTTGACTTCCCTTTGCAATCCTGAGGAGGAACTGCGCAAAATAAATTCTCCCAGGAGTGCTAATATAGACAAGCAAAACGCCAGGTGGCTCAGTGAAGAGGACAAATTCTTTCTCCAGACAGACGCACAAAACTTCCAATCCTGGGAGTTTCTGGGACTCCAGGCAGCTGAACTCGTCTGAAGATTCAGCTCCGGTTAAGTGGGTCGGAAGCCGAGGCGGCAGAATAGGAAGCAGTGTGATTGAAGCGTGTGCCTGATAAGCTGTGTTCAGACCAAAGGCACGTTTAGTATCCTTGCTCTGGAGTTCGTTGGAAGAGCAGTTAAATAAGTGGCATGCCTTTCCTCAGGTACGTGTGCCTTAGCGAAGCGTGGGAGAAGAGTTCCACATCCACATCACTGTTCTTGAGCGGAAAGTGCTCTGCCAAGGGCACCTTGTGCCTTCTCTTGAGAATGAGACAACCAATATACCCTTCAGCTTTCATTCCTCACYTCGAGCAAAGTGCTCCCAACTACTGCTCTCGACTTAGGAAGCTATAGAGGAGAGCACCCTTTGGTTTCTTGGCATCTACTGGTGGAGAAAGGACAAAGCCTGATAGGATTTTCTCCTTAACATTTGCATCTTTTTCCAGAGTTGGTGCAGTGCCTGTTCTGTTTAGGTCTGTATATAGAAGAAGGGAATGCTGCTGGAATTGCTGCTAAGGCCTAGAAGCATCCAAGTGCAATGTGTTTTGCATAGCACAAGCCCATCGTACTGATTTAGGCGACTTTCCTGCTGTGTACTCAATCGGAACAAATGGGAGACGTTTCTTATAGTTTAGGTATAGAACACTATGGCCTGGTCATGTGACAAATTTTACGTTAATGAAAATGGAGAAGACTGGAGACTGGAAAATGGAGAATGGAATGAAAATTTTATAGGCATGTTTTTAAGGTGCCTCTTGAAGCTTTCTCCATTTTGTAGTGTGTGTGTATTCCCTATTATCATTTTAAAATCTAAAAACAGGTTCCAAACTCGTTCCTCCAAGTGTGCATGGCAATCAGTATGTAATTGTGAGTCTCCTTATTTATGCGGGGAGCAATTCCCAAAGCAAGTAGTGTTCACAGCTTTTTTTTTTACTGGCATCGTCTTAGCTGACGTGTTACCCGTACTCAGAAGTCCCATATTCAAGCCCATGTTATTTTCAAAAGGCTCTGCTTTGGGATCTTTCTCCTGCCATCACAGTTTTCTGAGGAAGTGATAGTTAAATCCTGGATAGTAAACTACAGGACACAAGAGTTATGAACGGATGCTTTGAGACAGTTCATTATGTCACTGTGTGCTTTTAAAATCCTGTGCTAGTTTTGTTCATGTTCTTCAGCAGGGATGGAAGTGTAAGTAACAGTATGACTAATTATCTTCGCATGCATTTATCACTAAATAAACCTCACACAAGACAGCAAGATTGTTTACTTAAGCAGTATAATGCTGGGAATGGAAGATATCTCTAGAACATAGGATTACATTGCCAGAATGGCACTATTTATTAAGCTATGATAACGCTAATGTTCCTCTTTGATGTATAGCATGTGCGACTTCAGCTGAACTTGTAGAGAGCCTTAAGGATGTTTCATTGAACATTTAGTATGGCAGCAAGCCAGAATACATTTAGCCTAAACCCAGATGACAGGTTCGTAATGAGGTAGTGATTGATGACCACTGCTTCCGTATGAAAACCTGCTTGATATGCTGGGGGGGAAATGCATTGCCAGCTCTTTTCATTTCACTCCCTCTGTATTAGTTATTCTTACAGTAGGAAAGCAGCACTGGCTGCTGGTTATTCAACCCTGGTTTCACTTCTAGATGAAAATTGAGTACTCAGCTGAGATTTTAGAAGTGTAGCCCTATGGCTATCGTTGTAAGTAATTCAAATCTTAATTTCATTTTTTTTTGTWATCAAAAATCACTGCAATTATGTTACTTACAAAAAAACAACTACACTATTCTTACTACTCACCTTCTGTAATTTTACAAGTCTTGTRGTTCACCTCTTTGCCTCTAAAGATATTACTTTCCGATCTAATTAAAAGGAGAAACTTGGCCCAAAGGTTGTAAATCCTTGCTCAGGCAAACAGGCTGGAACAAAAGACCGGGCTTTACTCTGCCCAGCCTTCCTGGTTGCTCTGCTCCACGCTGCTTAGTGAGTGATGGGCAAACTGTTGTCCTGCTCACGTGGAAGCGTATTTAAGCCRTGTCCTCAGCCATGGTTCTGCCTGATGTCTGAATTAGCAGTGGAAAAGGTAGAGGGACTGCAGAGGTTATATCCGTAGTCGTGCATGCTCAGGCAGGGTGTATGTTAATGTCCCCGAAGCTGCAGAATAACTAATGTGATCGCTTTAAGGAGTGCTTAGAAATCGCCCAAGGATGCGACGAAGGACACYAGGGCAGCATAAATATCCCATGTCAGAAGTGGCTCGTTATTAGTGTTTTCCTGGGCAGAAGTATTTCTTGGTCAGGAATGGGTGTGGAAGCCTGTCGCCTCACCCTGAGTGACGATGCTTTCCCTGAGAGCAAAATCAGGAGTGAGAAGCTAGGATCAGCAGTGGCATTGGGAGCTAGTGATGATGATACTGGGCTTGTATGTGTGTAAAGGGGTGGCAGATTCCATTTCCTTCTTAAAGATCCTTAAGGAAGCAAGGCAAGTGGTCTGACCATGGTGTACATGTGATTTATGGGGTGTTGAAAAATGGGCCTTGAACCCCAAATGAGGCAGTATTCCTGAGGTTTACTGATGTTTTCTTAGGAATGTTTTGATTTGTGTTGTCAAATGTTCCTAATTACATACAAACTGTCCCTAATTGAGATGTTGGCATTTTGTTTCTTAATGACAAGTCACAAGATGGAGCATATCCATTGCTTTTTGCTTCATTCCTGGAAAGACCTTAATTTTAACAACCAGTGCCATATGAGGACATAGTCTTGGGGTGGAGATTAATGGCCATATGGTARTGTTGCTTATACACTGGAAAACCAACTATTTACTGTAAAATCTGCCTCAAATTTCTGTGCACAAAGCAGAGACTTCTACTTGGTTTGTTTCCATAACAACATCCAAAACAACATCCATCACGTGTAGGAGAGCTCCACACTCCATAATTAGGGATACAGTTTTCCAAAGTGTGGGAGGAGTTGCCTAAAAGGTTTTTGTGTTCAGAACCATGTCAGGCCTTGCTCTCACAGAGGCTCATGAACACGCTTCGCTTTGCACGTGCAGGTAGCTCCGTTGGCTTTGGTGTTGTGTCTACACAGCCCTGCTGCACTTGCTGGCGTGACGGTAGTCGTGATGCCGTGCTCTGTCCCCAAGTGACCGCTGTGTGATGGGGRGAGCTTGGTGGGGAACTTGCTGTCTCTCTGGTGAGCAAATCTGCCCTGGATGACCTCAACAGAACGAGGGTAGGTGTTGGCGGAGGGCAGCCCATGACGCAGAAGAGTGACGGCAGGACGAACATGCCCAAAGGTCTTGCGTTGTGCCAAAAGCAGATGAGATGTGTAGCTTGCTTGTGGAGACCGTTAAGCCAGTGGGTCTCTGCCGGGAGCACRTGTGAGGTGTTTGCTGGTGTCGGGTGTGGAGGTGCCACGTTCACRCTTGGTTCGGAAGATGCTGCTGTGTGCAACTGTTAGAACACACCAGCTTCCTCACCGAGCCGGGTCCACGGGCCTTGTAATCCCCTCTAGCAATCAGCAAATTGGAAAAAAAAGAAGTTGAAAATCATTGTATGGGAGATACTGCTACTCTGGTAGAGCTACTGCTTTGCTAGAGAAAAGYGTCTTTGTTCTATTTGTGCTTGGTGTGTTTGTTTTCTAATACATTATTTTGCAGTGTCGACCTTGGATGCTGCAAGTCCTCCTGTGTTGTTTTTTCTTCTTGTTTTTGARGCAGTGCTGTAACTACTGGAGGAGAAAGCACTTTTCTGCAGAGCTCCCCATAGCTGATAAAGCCCTGTGCCCCTGTGCTGGAAGGTGGGCAGTGTAGGAGCCCGGCGCGTTTGCAGCTCCTCCGGAGGCAGTGTTGGCGGCAGGAGCYCGCGGAGAGCGGCCAAAGGGGAGGAGCGGGCAGAGAGGGAGGCAGAGCTGCCAAACACAACTAGATAAAGGGGAGGCAACCAACAAAAACATAAGGAAATAAAACTGAAGAAATCATGCAAGTATAGAGGAAGAAAATTAAATACAACAGGATACATAAACTTAAAAAAAAACCTCACGGAAGAAAAAAGCTGAAGGAAACGAGCAATGTGTGTAAAATGATAAAAATGAAAGCGCTGAAAACAAAGCAGACAGCTCATGCAGCTTTTAGTTACGTTTTCAAAACTTTCTTTAGTTCCTTTAGCAATATGGATGTCTTTCTCTTTACAGAAAGAAGATKAATCAAATAGGTGTGTGTTGAGGAGTTCAGATGTTTTCTGTTCTTTGTTAGTTATTGTTTCCAAGTAGGTAACACTTAAAAAGGTAAAGTTAAGTAAAAAGGTAAATAGATAAAGTTAAAAAGCCTTTGTAAACATCTCTTCTGACTGCCGTACTGTTGTAAGTTTAAAGTAGGGAAATGTGTGTATTTTGAAGATTTTTGCATTGATTTTAATTACCTTTGACAGCGGGAAGAATAAGCATATTATTATACCAGGCAGTATACTGTTTATTTTAAAACATAATTAAATCATAGCTAAGGYTGCTAGGTGGCAGGTAAGAGAAGATGCATAATTAGATAAGTTAAGGAAAAAAAAATCAATTAGTGGAAACTAAGTAATCGTGAAGGGAAGTTGCCATTGTCTGCACTGACACTAACTGACCACYTCATTCAAAGACAGTTCATTAAAGAGGAACCGGCCTCTCAGCTTCTGCAGCTGAACTCCTCGTGCTCTGTCAGTCGTTAGCAGAAACAGGGAGGCTACTAATTAGATGCTAATTCTGCTTTGCTCTTTGCAGAACCCTTGGAGATCCTGACTCCTGCTATTTTTTTTTTTTAATGTTAGCATTCACATGTGATGCCCAAGGACAGATCATGTAGCCACCCAGCTTAGCAATTATTGATGCTCTGCAAGTCTCCCTACTTGTGTCCACTGTATATGGGTTACTGGCAAAATAGCTGTGATTCRGCCTGTGAAGATGGTTCAGCTCCTTGAAACAAGGGGAAATGGTTGCAGCACTCAGCCCTTTACAGGAATCAGTAGCAGAGGGCTGAAAGGGGAAGGTGTGGAGCGGGTGGTGCCTGGGGCAGGTGTGTCCTGGCAGCAGAGGTGGAGGGAGGGAGGTGTCTGTACTGCGTGGGCCCGTTGGAAGGTCCCTGCCCTGGTGGCACCAGGGTGCTGGGTCTGTCTGCTCGGGTGCCCCTGTGGGTTCACTGGAGGGGTGTCCCCCCTCCAGTGATCCGTGTTGTTTAGCTGCTTCTCATACAGCTTTCCCTTAGTCCCTTGTGAAATGCAGCCGTCTTCTGGGGCTCCATCTGTAACGTGGTCAGCGTCTTGCTGTGTTGCCTGGCCCATGCAGCAGTTCCTCGTGCGGTGCCCTCTGGTCCCCCGGCCTGCCTTCGGTGGCTGTTGGAGGCCTCAGCAGCAGCCTCCTCATGGTTTGCTCACAGCCCCMACGTCCTGCATGTCCTCCTGGCCTCGCTCATCTCTGACAGTCTCCCAGCCCCTTGATATATTTCGTAAACGTTTGATGGGATTAAATGCTGTAACTAGGAGTAGATGTTGAGCTGTCCTCTAGACAAGGCTGAGTCCTTCTGGCGTAGCCCTTTGGTGGCAGTGGTAAGCTCTGACCGTGGCGTTTGGGAAGGCTCCGTGGTCTGGAGGCGTGATTCTCACGCGGGCTTGTCGGGGCCCTCCTGCAGTCCCCGAGGCCGTGCCGCGATCCCGGGAGCAGCCCCGCAAGGGCAGCAGCCGGTCCCTCCGCCGGGCAGGGAGCCCCGGGCCSGCTCTGCTCCCGCGGCACGCGGGGCATTGCTCAGCCCAYAGTCGCCCCGCCGTCGCATCGGGCRCTCTCTAGTCCACGTGCTTCCCYGGCCGTAGTCRGTCTGRCTRCGGRAGATGCCCTGTTCTAGCCTTTCTGAATCCTGTTGCGTGAATGCCCAGGAGCCGTCACTATCTGCCTCCAGGGGATGGTCCTAAGCAAAGCACTTAAATTTCTTTGCACATCTGTAAAGCGGGATAAATGCTTATCTGTTATCCAGATATTCTGAGGCCCGKCTGTCTGTGTAGCACCTTGAAAACAGAGCGCGCTACAAACAGTGASTGCTATTTATTACTATCGGTATCAAAATAACTCATGCAGCCAAGCATAGAGCAGAGCTTGCTGTCTGCTAACCCGATTTGCATTTCTACATGCAGCGAGAATGGGAAGGTGTTGCTGTACTATCACAACCTTCATTTTGTGAATTTTATGCCTCTTGCAGTACAGCCAGGAATTCTGCATGCTGCATTTGGTATACRTTTAATTACAGAGCTTCAGGAATTTTAAATATTTGGGTTTTTTAATTGTTTCAATGTCCTAACCTTGCATTTAAGGCATTTTTCTCACTGCTGCATTTTCTGAGCATTTCATTGTCTGCTTTTCTCTTTCTAGACCAGTCCAGGTTATTAAGTCATTTTAGTTGGGTGTRTGAATTACCTTTAATTGATACCCCYCTRTTTWGTAGCACCTATGTATTTGGGAGTCTTGGTTTCAGCACAGTGTTCTAAACTATTCATGTAAATGATTTAATGAATAAATCACTAAATATTGAAGTTCCCCAACCTCTCCCGTCATGCCTTGATATTAATATTTTATTTTTAAAAGATTGAATTTAGAAATAGCTTTGTTACTTGATTTTTGAACAGCTTGCTCATTTGTATATTTTYTTCTTTTATGTTAAATTGATGATAGAGTTAACTATGAGAAATGTGACTCTCATATGTAAATATATGTCTGCTCAGCGTTTGCCTGCAGACTCGAGAGATATTGTAGTCCTGATCCCTCCCGAAATGAATAGGGGAGCGTGAGCTCCTGCGAGGACCTGCGTTTGCAGGTATGGCTGTGTACGTGGGCGGATGCTTGGGGACGGGGGCTCTCAGCGTGGTAATTTTCGTCACACGTGTGCTGCCTTTACACAGAATGTTGGTTTTGCATTTGCATACGTTAGTGRATACATGTTTTCTATTTGCATAATATACTATAACCGGAGAGAAAATGGTGGTTTCCAGAAGGTATGGGTAGGTGTAGCTAGCAGAGGATTCTGTTTATCAGAGGCTCTTCATTTTCATACAACTGTTGTTGCTGCTAAGGTTAATTAAAGTCATTCTGTGGAAGCATTCAGACAGGCAAAGTCTGGGTTTTATATACAAAGCAAAACTAGCTTAAGTTGTTAAAAAATACTGSTTCTTGTTTGGTGTAACTATTTTGTGGAGGCCAAGCTCCTGAAAGAAGCTTCGTGGGCAGAGCACTGCATGTGCACCGTGTGGTAGACGCAGGACATTTGCGTGGGTTTAAGGAGCTCCCCGCGCAGCAGAGCATCACATCTGCGAGACGGTTGTGACCTGCTTTCTGTCAACTGCGGTAGGCACGATACCGCAGGGAGGTGTACTGGCTTTGTGTATGGAATCCGTCTGTAGCTATGGCTMGTGATATTTAAGAAGTTTCTTTCAAACGCTAATATTCCCTGAGGACAGGAAGATTGCAGTAAGATTTTGACCGAATCTTTAAAGTCTTGGACATTTCTTAACTATCTTGTGCAATCTGTGTGCACAAGCCTGGTCTCAGTTGGACAAGTATGCTTGGTAACTATTTATGGACCTCTAGGGTACTTTTGTTTAAGCTCTAAACAGCATTTTATCAATTCTTGTATTTTTATGATATATAATATTGACAATATCAAATATTGAATACTGACTCCTGTTGACAGAAGTTTATTTTTCAGTTTTACAGTTACAGTGCTGTAGTGAATAACTGCCCTCAGTTGCTATTTAAGCTCTATAGAGGACTTGAAATATTTATGGTAAAGTATATAGACAGAACGGGGCAGCTTATTTAGCACAAAGGAATTGGAAATAGTCTGTGTGCTTTTCTGATGCATTAATTAGCCTTTGAAAGCTTTACAGCTAGCTGAGGGTTTCCAGATACTCAGTGGCACGTTGATGCTGCCATAAACGAAGTTGACTGTGTGAATTTCATCTTAGTGCTGCAGAAGATGCTGCACTTATGTATTGGCTCTGTCTGGCTTGATGCAAGCATAGCACAGGGCCTCGTGCTGTGAAGTGTTGAGCGTTTTTGCCTCCTGGTGAACTGTGAACAGCCTCTCACAGCCAGTGCTCAGCACACCAACCAGGAGGGTCTAACACTGGACGGGCAGCAAAGGTGTCTGGGCAATGTGCAGAGATTGGGTCGTATCAACAGGATGGAGGAATATTGCAATTAGCGCCGTGTGTGCTTGTTGGCCTTATAGTGTATCCCCCAACCCCGTGGTAATTTTGAACAAAGTCTCCATCTCTTCGTGCGGAATAGAGCAGCAGTATAATTAATTATAGTAACCCCCAAATTGTGTTTATTTCAATGAGCCTGATTTTGGCACCCCTTCAGAAGCCTAGCTTCGGTTTGCCTCCTGAGGTTTGTTAGAAAAGCTTTCTTTACCAGAACAGCCCATTTCTACAGCTGTCAAAAACTAAATCTCTCCTATAAAGAAAGGGTAGCACAAYCCATTTTTAAAATCTATGCTAGTGGCGTTGGGTTTAGGCTCTTGAAAATAATTTGAGGAACAGATTTACATACTAGAGAAACCTGTAAACAAATTGGAAGCGTTGCTTAGGATTCGTAGAGGAGCAAAGYGCATGCTTCATCTCTAACATAATTTGTCTTGAGGTTTATGAAATAATTTTTCATCAGATTATAATATTTAAGGTAATTAAAGATACAGTTTGCTGTTTAATAAACAATGTGTTTTGTAACTTCATTAGGGATGCTGCCTTTCGTAATTGTAGTGGTCCAAAAGGTTGTCAGTGAACTGTGCATTGACTGCAGAGATAATAATGATTTTATATGGTAGTAATTTTTAAATGAATAACTCATGTAGTTTTCCAGCCACATGGGGAAAATAATTTATATTCCTAAAGCTTACTTTAGAATTAACCCCTCTACTTTAGGAGAGTGGATATCCTCGTGTAAAATGCTCATTTGTTTTACATTAGCGCTAATGCAAGCATGTAGGACCCACTGGTGTGAACGGATTAAAAGCAGCAGCATTAGACAAGCGTGAACATTTCGGAGAGAAATCCTTGTTAGAGGGACCTATTGGGACCGTGTAACTTGATTTTCTATTTATTGATCAGATGCTTCTTGTTTTTGTTACCGTTTGAAGCTCTGCTGGGAGAGAGTCTTACGGCTGCAGGTTCTAGCTACAAAAATAGACGCTGGGATGGTTTTCAGGATGGTTTTCAGGGCGCTGCTCGTACCTCGGTGTGTGGGTGCGACTGCCCTGACGTTAGCGTGGGTCAGGTGCCTGGGTCAGGAGGCCCGTGCCCCCCGGGAGCACCCGCGCCCCTGACCGGAAGGTCTCTCGGGCAGCTGGTTTTGACGTTCTGAAATGTAGGTCTCTGGACGTGGCCGCCCCTTCACTGACTAAAATGAGACTTCAATTTCTACCTATTCAGTGCCTCAAGTGTCACGCAAGTTAGTTTCCTGACGCAGGAGGTATCATTTTAGGAGGCACAATTTCCTTTGGAATTTTGTAATCGGCTAAACACAAAGTGAACCGAAGGGAAGGGTCCTTCTGTGCCCATCTCTGCAGATTTCTGCACCCACAGACCAAGTCCCTGATCTGTGATTTTCATTGACAATGTTTCTCCATATCTGTGGATGTTTTGTGTCAAAAAGGCGCCTGGAAATTTTTCTCTGTCTTTTCTCTCTATTCCAGATGGGAGCTTTACTGTGGAGGCAGCTAAGGTTCAGCTGCTTACATTTTCTACCCAAAGTTACTATCTGTGACACTTGGCTTATTAGCTAAGGAAGACCCTGATGTTAAATAACGCCTCATGTAAAAGACAGCATGTGCCAGTGCAGGGTAAGGATCTCACGTTTGTTTAGTGGATAACTGGGAAAGCTTAGGGAGCTTCCTGCCTATGCGCTCTGCTGTTGACCCTTACTCGGAGGCCTTTAGGCCAAAGTACAGTCTTGCTTAATTATTTCCAACATGCACAGCTGATCTCCTTGTGTACCASCATATCATGTTAAGGGAGTATTTACATAAAACCCCTCGCTACAGCCCCCTTTTAAAGGAAAGGCAGCTAAATATGTGCTTAATGATAAGGACCCTGATGTGAAGTGGGTAAGTGACCTCGGTGAGGCAGATTATTGACCCTGCAGCGTGTGACAAGAGTGTCGTGTTTGTTGCCGCGCACTGACACGCAGCGCGTGGTGAGTGGGGAAGACAAACCTCTGACAAGGGCAGTCCTTACTGCTCACCTGCAATGAGAAGGCGCCGTGGGCTGGGTTGCTTAGTTGGTCCTGAGCGCTGGATCATTRTCGTGCGGAAAGCGTCCCTTCAAAATGTTGCTTTAAAGAAATGAGTAAGAAAGTCTTCTCAAATGTTTTGATAGATGATTCACTGCATTGGAACTGCTGTCGAGGAGCCGATATAGCCAACCCTATAAATATGCAGTTACAAGAGCTGTGGAAACACGCGTTCTGGTAGCGTGACAGACTCGAAAGGCACCTTCTCTGTGGTAGGGGTTGCTGAAGTCGCTTTCTTCCTGTTCTACATTCAGATGCAGTTATCTAATTAGACTAATTGGTTGATAAATTTGCCTTCTTTTAAATAAAATTAGTTTGGAGGTAGGAGAACAAACACCATCAGAAACCTGAATTACTCTTTCTTTCCATAATAATTGTTTCATTTTAGCAGAGCAGAACTAGGCTTTATTACTTTTAAGGGAGTTCTGTTTAATTTACTGTATGTGACATTTTTCCAGAAGGAATGAATGTTGGCAGTCTATTTATAAACCTTTAAACAAAGTGATTATAATGGAATCACTGATCCCACCTTACCTGTAGTGGCACTAATGGATACAGCTGTAATGAATAACTGTTACRTGGTAGCATTTTAACAGAGAGTGCTTTCCTTAAGCCATCACACATGTGTTTTCCTGAATTGTGTATTGTCTTCCGACGACCCAAAATGCGCTGAGGGTAATGAGAAAGAATGAGAGCTTGGATGTATTCTTTCCTTGAGCGGCTGGTTGTATTAAACCCACCGCTCCCTGTGCAGACCTGCAAGTCTATAACATCCTTCTGAGATGAGTTCGGAAGCAAGGGGCTGCGTTCYTGTATTCTTGGTCCAGAGATTAAAATTGATCACAGGAAACASAAGGGAGCAGGTTGTGCTATCACAGCTCAATGTGGTTAACTAGGATAGTGCCTGGCTGCTGTTCTACTTAGCTGCGCATGCAGGTTACAAATATTATTGATTGCAAGGGTCAGCGAAGGCTGGAGGGAGGTTATGTTGCTTGATGCTGTTCGGTAATTTTTAAGGGACAAGAGCTATGAACCCTCATAGCAGCTGGGACAGGTACAGTTTAAATCTGACAAATGGAGATTTATGTTTGTGTGAGCTGGCAGAGCCCTTCAGGTAGAAATAATAAATGGAAATTTGATAGGTTGTTTTATCATAGGTCAAATAATGTGCTGCGGGAGAAGGGAAAAAAGATTTAATTATTACCTTTTCATCAGAATGCACTGATGATAGGTTTCTAGCTGTAGATCTGTGCTGCAGAAAAAATGAATAGTTTAGAATTCTTTTTATGAGACATTATTTTAAAGTATATGTAGAGATGGTATACCTGAAGTGATGCAGAAATTCAGCGTAGGTGGAACAATATGGAAGCAATTACTGAATAATCGCTAGAGCATCTTTTTGTTCTTCCATGTGGACAAAACTGCTGTACTAATAGTCTAAGATAAAACAGTGTAATATGTTATAATAAGATTTAGAGGAATGGGAAGCAATATTTGTTTCTGATAGTGAAATTTCATTTAAATAATTATTCAGTGATTATTCAGTAGCAGTTGGAAAACATTGCTGTTTTATACTCGAGACTAGTTTATTTCAGAAATACGTGTGTATGCATGTAAAAGGTTTGGATGAAACCTTGTTACATTTTAAAAGTAGAAATAATCAGGGAGCCAGACATTCTGTGACTTAATATTTAGTATGCAGGGGCTTCTACACAGGTAAGTAGCATTTTATGAATATGTGAGACAAATGCAGTTATTATACAGAGTGCAAAGCTGTAATTAATGCATGCTACTGTTTTATAGTCACCACATTTGACTGGAGTTCAGGATGTCATGGAAATTGCATGGAGCACTGTGGTGGTGCCAGGTTTAAGAAAAATGACTAGAGCTTTTATTGGTTATAGATTAATCATAATAAGCTATGATATTGCTATATCAAAAGTATAGGACCTGACTGTGCAAGTGATGTTGTCTCAGCTTCACTGCAACTACCCCACTGTCCAGTGGCTGAGATCTGACCAAGGGCTCTTGTTCCAGAGCATTAACTTAAATCTCTCCCAGGATATTTTCACAAGATGAATTTGCTGCCACTGATAGATAGTCAACATTTGTTTTRCAGTAGAGGCCTGGTATTTATTTTTCGTTCTGATGCCAACTAAGCATTTGTGGTCTCTTTAGGAATGTTTTCTGTTAGATTAAAGCTCGTCTTATCCTGCTTCCTGCATATTTATCATATGTAGCTTTTTCGAGATTTTTTTTCCAACTGTTCCAAAGTTAAAGCTTAACAAGAAGAATACTTTTCTAGGCCAGTGTTTCATTTTCCCTTTGCACAAATTCTCATTGGCTCYGTGTCATTTCCATGTGCCAGCCTGACAGCCTATAAGCTGGACGCATTAGACAGGCATGCTGCAATGATCCTGTTTGGGTAAGGTTATCATTCCTCTTATAAACAGCTTGTGTAGTATTTCCTCCTCGTGCTTTTGCTTTTCTCTTAGGAGCCTGATCCTCTTTCTCTGTCCAATTTATTCTGCTTTTGCTTGTACAYATTCAGATGTGCCATGCTGCGTCGAAGTCTCTTTTGGGCACGTTGCTGCCTCCGAGACGGCGGTTGTTGTGTGTGTCCTTCGAGTTCACCGACAGGCAGTCCCCAAGGAGGTGGCCTTGCYTTTCTGGCCCGCTCACTTAGGCACCATTTACCAAGCAAGAGGAAGTAGCGGGGCCAGTTTCTGCTCCTCTAGTGTGGTGCAGGGTGTCACACTGACTAACTGCATCTGGCTGGGCTCTGGAGTGGATGCAGCCCCCCGGGCATTTCCGTTGGCACGTTGGCCTTCAGAACGTACTTGTAGAAGGCAGAGGGAAAGAAGTGACAACATTAGTCTGTCAAATCTTGGAACTTCACACCTCTGCTGTGCCAGCTGGAGGATGCTCCTGAGTAACGGCAGCTTGTGCCCGTTGTGAGAAGTGACCGAGATTGCAATCGGGACTGAAAGTCCAGTGCCGCTCTGTTGCAAGTAGACTGGAGAAAGCTCATTTCCTGGGTGGAATGACATGTTTTKGTGTTAGAGAGGGATTTGGCTGAGACTACTAAATGCAGTTTTGCTAGTGACCTTTTCAGCTTTGTAGCCAGTTGTAATAAATGTTGCTAAGATGACATAGGAATGTTTTGCGGCAATATTCCACTTTATTTTTTGCGGTTATTCTGTATTACAACATACAGAACTCTTAYATTCCACAAATCAAGATGCATGGCAAGCTGTTTCAATATTTTAAGTCTTGCAATGAACAACAGTGGGCAGAGCAGAACCCGGGGGAAGGCAAGCAGACTTCTGTGTTTATCCTTTCCTATGGTGAGGTTTGTTGTAATAGTTCCGTTTGAGCACACGCTTTCGAAGGGGCTTCCTTTAAACTTACTGGCATCCTCACTTTGACTATTACTTTGAATACAGGCAGCATTAAATACCACTTTCTAACCTGAGAAGAAATAAGAGAATTGCCATTTGTTCCTTATTCTAGGAAAGTGTATATTTTTGTCCAGCCTTATATCACTTCTTCAAGAGTGTCCTTTAAAGAATTATGTTCCAAAAATGCTTCACAATACTGTATGCTTCAGTTCTGAGGTGTGCAATTTAAAAGAGTGCTTTTAAGAGGGTAAGTGCTGCGCTCTCCCTGATAGTTACGTCTTTGACACTTATCTGGATTGCAAAATCACCACGCTGCTTTTTCAGATCTCTGCTTAATCATCCCGAGACACCCAAGCGATTTTCACTAAAATACGTTARCTCTGTCGTACTGCCATGTTACTCCAATAATACTCCAAGTAGAGGACCAGGTCCTCTGTGTTGACAGGAGTGGAATTACTAAGAACAACTAAGACTAGAAGTAGGCTGTGCAAGGTGTGCAAAACCTTGAAGAAAATAGACTAACTATAAACGTAGATGTGGACTTTTTTTTTTTTTTTACATTTAATGGGCCTAAAAAGTAATAATTTGCCTTTGGACATTTCACTCTGTGTGGATGTCAAGTTGGTCTGATCAAGGGATTACTAAATGCTGTGMGAACTGACCATGAGGCTTCCTGGTTTTGTAATTCAAGTTCAGACACTGGACATKGATTGCATGGTCATAGTCTAATTTCCATCACAAATACAGCTTAATTCTGAATTCTGGCTGCTCTTCCCTTTTGGAGTTTGATTGCTGGCTCCTGTGAACTTTTGGCCACAGCTAAACGGGAACTGGCCGGTGAACTTTAAGGATTAAATTCTAAGAAATTAGGATTATAAAAGCAGCTTTCATTCTGGTTAGTCATTCTGGGCACTTCTTTCCTGCTCTTTCAGTGCTGTTAGTTAGGAGTTTATAGCCTAGTCTCTTGATCTAGATTAACAATAAAGTAGGCACAAGTCCCAAGGACTTGTGTTACTTATAGGTTCAGCTAATTATTCAAACAATGAAAAATACTACGGTGTTTGTTACTGTACATCACAGTATGTATTCTGTATGCAATTGTCTTTGGATCTCATTGGTAGATTTGAGGGCTTTCTTTCACATATATCGTACATAGCGTTGGCCATCATTGGGGAGTTACTCTTATGGACATTGCAAGGATGCCTTATTCCAAAGTAAAGAAAACATTAATAAAAACCAGTAAAAAAAAGAGCAGTTATATTACAAAATAAATCTACCAGGCTTAYAAAGAAAACAAATTTGAAAGAGCCACCTGCTGTGGAGTTGAGGCAGTAATCTCAACAGCAGGAAATAAACGGAGAGAGGAGGAAAATACAAAAGCATAGACATTAAAAAAGTAATTAAAACACTTATCTCCATCAACATACATAACAAACAAAAAAATAAAAAAATCAACCACCTAGAAAACATACTCTATGAACCTCACAACAGGAAGGAACAAAGCTGCCACCATTAAAAAAAAGAAAACATTCTCTGGCAAAATGAGAGAGATGCTTTAAAAATATAAGCCTCAAAAGTATTTACTAATGTATTAACCACTAATGGACTGACCTTGYGGGAAGCTGAGCACCTGCAGAGCACCTGCAGCTTTGCTGAGAGTTTCCTCTTTCCGGCTCAAACCTTTAGGAAGGTGCGGAGAGGAGCTCTTGAGCTGCGAGGGGCGTTGCGCCCCGGCGCTGGCGTCCGCCGTGACGCGGGTGGAGACGGTGCCCCGGGCGCGAGCGGCGGCGGCGGCRTGGCCGAGGCGCCGCGTCGGGGTGGCGCGTGCCGCTGCAGCGCACGTCTCCAACGCTGTGCAGTGGTCACCCGGGGAAAGCAGTGTTACCAGTGCTGGTGTGGATAAATGTCACCTACAGACAAAGAGGTGGATAGGCGACTGAATGCAAGTGGTTTAGGGAAAACTGCGTCTGTCGGTTAAGAGGCTGTGATTTCAATGTGATCTTWCAAAGAGATACTTTAATAGACTTAAAATGCATGGGCCAATTCATACAGTTCATGGATTGTGTGATGTAGAATAAAACTATCTTATATACATAGATTTTGATCTCCATTTCCCCGGACCACAGACCAAACTTGTTGAAGAAAAACAGAGCATTCAAAAATATTAAGGTTGCGTCTGTACTTTGAATTTACAATGTGTTCCCTTCTTTTTCTACCATGCACCTTTGTAATCATTCTCTGACCACAAGCTACCTTTATCCGTAAGACTCTTGCCAARTCAGAATGTTATCAGATGTTGTGTTATGTCTGAAATAATTTTATATGGGAACGCAAGGAGCAAGTTGGAAAGATTGATGGATAAAAGGGCAGGGAGATGGTCTAAAACAGGTACATTAGCCTGTCCTGCTATTCAGAAGGACATTTTCAGAAGGGAAATGGTAAATTTAGAAATTAATTTTAAAACACATCAGCTTTAAACCACCCAAGCACAGAGTTTTGTTCCCCCTTTCCAGCTCTGGGCAATAGCTACGGCAATAGCAGCAGTTCCTCTTTCTCCTTAGCTGACCGGTGTGTTGACAAGCCTTGACTGGTTTGGGGCCGCAACCAGCTGCCCTGGAGGCATTGCTCTTGACACTGCTCTTTAGGCCGGTCCCTTGCCTGGTGCATGCATCTCTGCAGCTGCTGCTTCAGCCTTGGGGTTAGCTCGAGGGAAGGGTAACAGCAGCCTCTAAGAGGACTCCCTGTAAATAAAGATCATGAACTTGACACTTCAGATTGAGCAAATTAGCATGCATGGGTATTATGTGAGAACAAAGAATAAAAAGCCCAGACATATATATAGATCCTGTTATATATGAATATATGCATATGCTTTATATATATATATGTATGTGTGTATATACATAAATATCTCAAGAGCTTTGGCTGTGCAAGGCCGTGGCCTCCCAGCAGCCCACTCCTTGCAGTGGCCTTCGGAGTGGCACTGGTGGAGCTCTGGTTCTAGGCTGTTGCTCGCTGCCTGCAAAGGAAATAATTGTTAGTGCCAGACCTTGCTATGGGTTAAAGACACGAGAGCTGCAATAATGGAAGATTGTTTCAGGACAGGAAATAGCAAATAATAAGGAAAAGCCTTTAGATAGCTTGCAGGTGGATTTGGAGAAA
This sequence comes from Eudromia elegans, assembly GCA_003342815.1. Classification (NCBI taxonomy): domain Eukaryota; kingdom Metazoa; phylum Chordata; class Aves; order Tinamiformes; family Tinamidae; genus Eudromia; species Eudromia elegans. The sequence continues at coordinate 2,170,839 of PTEX01000126.1, read as the reverse complement.
AGAGAACTGACTAAAACTAACATGAGTGTAAAAGCAAGGGGAAGGAGCTCATGTTTTTCTAAGCATTTCTTCTTGAGTGGCTCCTGGCTATTTTGTACTAGCTTGTGAACTCTCTCTTGCTAAAGGATCTCTTTAATTCATCTTTAAAGGATATTTCTCTTGGATGGAGAGCGGTCTCAAAATAATTTATCTTCTAGGTCATTATTTTGACCTAAATTCTCTCTTTCATAGATGACTTTATTTTTTAAATTTTATTTCTTCTCCAAAACTGTTTGCTCTAAACTATATCCTTTCTCTGTGGCTGTTTCATTTCTTTTTTTTCTTCAAATGTTCCTGGGAGGACCCTCTCCTGGGAGGTTGTCGGCTATTTATCAATATTTGATCTGTCTGTAAAACCTACTTCTGTAGGGTAGCTGTTTATTATGAAATAGTGTCTCCCTAAAGTGGATCTTACCAGTTCTTGTTCTTTCTCAGTCTGTCCTTTTCTGTTTGCCTCTTTCTTAACTGTACTAGTAGCTTTTATAACATGCTCATTTTCTTCTTTTTAACAAAATAAATGTAATCATTAGCAGGGCGAATAATAATGCAGCAAGGGGGATATATTATAATTTAGCAGAGCTTACAGTGGATACTTAGCAGAGAGCTTGAAACTATGCCAAATGGTTAGAGATATAAGAGAAAAATCCTTTGCATTTTCTTCAAATGTAAATATTGCAAAATTGGGTTTCCTGCAGTTTTCTGCAAAATAGTAGTATAAATAGCAGGCAATGCCACTTATACTGGCTCCCGCTTAGTCTTTGTGTGTGTGTGTTTTTCTTTTTTATCATAGCAGTCAGCCTAAACATTATTTGGATTCAATACATCCTTAATCCGTTGCCTTTGATTTCAGTGAGTTAGTGATGGTTCTGACCCAGGAGCAGATATTTTTGCACTGTTCCCTGGCTGTGTCCTCCTGCTTCTGCATACATGTCTGTACAATAGCTACAAATAAACATTAGCAAATTAAGGACCCCTTGCGATCTTAAGAAAACGGTCACAAATGGCCACAAATAACACACAGATTTTTCACAAGACAGACCTACAGCTCTGTCATTTTTTCCCCACTCCCTATTAAAGGAGTTTATTATTATCGATGAATATTGTTTCGTTTGGGCTACCTGTGGACTACCTGTATTGAGAGAGGAGGAAAAAAMCACCAAAGGAGAAAAGCAATTCACAGCAGTAAGAGTTAGATGAGTGTGAAGGTAATACGATAAAAGTTGACTACTGTCTTGTCTTGCCCAGTAATTTCCCTGCTTCTGAACCTTAAGTATCATTTTCTTTCTGTCCCCTGCTCTTGCATTTGGTTTGGTGTGACTTACATGCATATGTTATCTGCCAGTTTTACCTATCAGTAGTATTAAAAGCACACTAGTGGTCTGTGTGCTGTGAGCATGAAGATGCAGTCATTGGCAGTGTTCCTTCAGCAAGCTCCACACCTGAGGTTTGAAAAAATCCTCTGTTGAGGAGGTTCTGAGAATGTGTATGTAATGTGAAATATATTTTTGACAGTTTCTCCTGTAATTCTGATTGCTTTAAATGCCTATTCTAGGTTTGCCAGAGCCGAACCGAGACAGTATATTCCAAGGACTGAGAATGGATCAAGGCTTCTACACATCTAAAGACTTTCTCCCTTTGGTAGCAATGGCAAGTAAACCAGGTGTGTGATGATATGTAAGCGTGGTCAGTAAGGCGTTAGAGGTTTCTGGTATGTCAGAATGCACCACTGGTCATACGGCAGCACATGGAATTATGAAACATCTCCCAAAGAGCAGGTCTTAGGCAGGATTTTCTCCTGATGATCCGCAACCTAAGCAGGGTGGTCAGGGTGGTCAATCACAGAGATTTTAAAGTTAATAAAGATACGTTATATAAATATATAAACGCATGATAGTTTATTGCCCCATGAAGTTATGTTTATGTTAAAAAAGACATCATAACCTTCTTCTATAAATTACTATTGTGATATAAGTRCCAACTAGTGAATAGAAGGTGGTCTTGAAATGATCTGATGTTGAAGAAAGTGTTGCCAGATGCTGTAAGTGGCTGCTTTGAATGTTATAACTGATTTTACCTGTGGTGTGGTGGTTCTGCATCTGCATATGATATGATATATCATTGAGAAAATAGCTTTGCAGTTTTTATGATATTTTTCAAAATTGCAATAATTTGTCTAATTAATCAACAGTTGTTTTTAAGCTGATGATAAAATGCAGCAAGTCCACACAGTCCACAAATTTCAGTTTTACTTCAGAATTTCTTTTTTAACTGAATCATCAAAAAGAGAAGGTGATTAACGAATATATAATGTCATCGTTCTCTTAAAGTAGCTTTTTCAAACAGTTTGTAGAAAACTATTATGGATCGAACATTATCCTCATGGAAGATGCAGGAATTATGTCAGAATATTCYTTCTGCCTCATAGTCAGGTGTCATAGAGAAGAGCTTCTAAGGACCCTTAGTTGCAGTAGTGTCAATGCCTCGTAGAGAAGTGTGGCTAAGGAAGCAAGTTTGAGAAACTATTACACAAAGCTTTCAACATCCCCTCCCTTCCTCCCACCCAGAAAAAAAAAAAAAAAAAAAAAAAAAGGCAGTGCAGAGTATTATTCTTTAGAATCTATTTTTTTCTTTTTTGATGGGGAGAGGTGAATGAGAAGAGTCTAATTTTTGAATACAAAGATGTTGCAGTGCTAATTTCAACCTGACAGGACCTCAAGCTTACAAGTGTGCTGGAGCTTATATCCTTCCCAGACAGAAAGCTGCTGCCTCTTAACAATACTGACTGGGAAATTATGTATATGAGTGTATCTTAAAAATGGGAATAAAACTGTCTTTCAGTGAAGCACAATAATTTGATAGTGACACTGCATGCTTGGAAACTGAAAGATGCAATTTTACACTGCTTTGTGTGAAAGTATCTTTTAAGCTGTCATGCAGAAATGGTTTCTCTTCTTGCAAATGGGGTTTTCCTTTCATCTTTCAGGGATGTGTGCCTGTCACTCTCCATTGCCATCCATACACGGAAGTGTAATAGTACTCGGGGCAGGAGACACTGCTTTTGACTGTGCAACATCTGCCTTACGCTGTGGAGCTCGTCGCGTCTTTGTGGTGTTCAGAAAGGGATTCAATAATATCAGGGCTGTCCCAGAAGAGGTAAAATTGAATAATAGCATATATGAGAAGAACTATTGATTATTAATGTTGGTTTTGTCTGTAGGACTGAAAATTGTGCTCTATAGGTAGTTAAAATATATCTACTAAACTTTTTTAAAAAATAAAACGGATCTTAAAATGTATAAATGTTTATTAAAGAACTAAGGGTTGTATTTATCTCTGTATAAATCGTTTTTCTCTATGGTACACATGCCATCCCTTTAAAGTCAGAGCAATGCACTTGCAGGCGKCGGGGAGACTTTCTTATAAATTAGAAAATATAAAATTCTTAAATTCCTGGATGAACTCCAGAAATGAAACATTTCCAAACTGAARCAGCCATGTGAGTACTGTAGGTGACTCTCCAGGTCATAGGTCCTGGAATGATATCTTCTGGCTGCTACCTAATGGATGTCAGTGATCATAGCGTTGTCTTGGGAATCTATAAAATTTTTAAGGGAATTATTATAGTGATTTTAGCTTTGAATCACTGCCCATGGCAATGAAGCAGTGTCGTCCATCACATATTTCAGTGGTTGATCTGCTTTTTAGTTTGGCTTTGTGCTTTGGCGGTTCTCCCTACGTCTGCATATTTTGAACCTGACTTGGCCTTTCAATGTATCTGTATTATTACAGGAGGAGTGCTATTTTTTCTTCTTTATTTTCTTTTCTCCCCCTCTCCCCTTTTCCATTATAATTTATTTGGAGTGCTTTGCACTCTTGTGTAATTTCAGTATAAGGATATCTAATGTATCATCATCATGGAACTGAAGGGAATTTAGTTACTTGTTTTCAAGAAGGTGAATGTCTTGTAGAACTTAGACAAAGGGAATGGAAAAGCTTAGAAAGGAACAGAGGGTCTCTTGCTGCATAATTTACATCAGTTTTGGTTGCCCTTCAGGTTTCTGGACACAAGCAGTGAGCTTCTGGAAGGCATTGCAATGCAGACATTTGTGTGCTTTTTAGATGCTTGCTAAGCAAGAATCAGTCATTGCTGAGAATCCAGATGTTTGCTAGCAGCCTGTGTCAGTGCCTGGAAGTCACCTACTGACCAAGTCACGCAGGAGCTGTTAAAGTTGTAAAATCAGAATGTCTTGAACTAGAAGTGGCCACACAAGAATGATGTCAGGATATTTGATGTACAGAAACGATACGTCAAACGTCACATAAATACCCCCAGTCAAGTCCTGAAGATTTTCCTGCAACAAAATGCTGCTAGATTTCAGCACGGATTTTTATCTTATCAGACTTCCAAACCAAGGTCAGGGGTTTTATCTCATCAGAAAAGGTTCAGAAAATCTGAAGTCTGTATTGTCACTCAGAAAGCTGTTTCTAACACATTATATTCAATGTATGATAACAAACCCACCTTAAAATCGCAGGGAACACTGATGTGGTCATCTTCGTAATTAATATTGGGCTTTAAAAAGATAAAAATGGTTGCATAAGGTAATTCTTTTCCCCTTAAAGCATGCATTAAAACAAACAGGGAATGATATGAAAAAATATCTCAGAAAAATATTTCCATTGTAAATCTGCTTAGTGTCACTGTAGAAACTATTGATTCAACAGCACTGAAGAGTCTAAAATTGATTTTAAGATGACTGTCTGTATGCCACAGAGTGATGCGTTCTGCTAAATAAGGATGTACGGTAGCATCACGAGTCAAAACTTGTTACGAAAGCAAAACAGTATTTCAGATTTTTATTTTATTTACTTTTATTCTACAGATGGAACTTGCAAAAGAAGAGAAGTGTGAATTTTTGCCTTTTCTCTCCCCTCGAAAAGTGGTTCTTAAAGGTGAACAAATTGTCGCTATGGAATTTGTTCGAACTGAGCAAGACGAAGATGGAAATTGGAAAGAAGATGAAGATCAGGTTGTCCGCCTGAAAGCTGATGTGGTGATCAGTGCCTTTGGTTCAGTTTTAAGTGACCCTAAAGGTAAAGCTGACCAATGCATTCTGAAACTGTCGAATTTTGGTTTAGCTGTAGCCATTTCCAGCCGGGAAACTGAAGTATTTTATTATAAAATTATCAAGGGAAAAATATTTTCTTCACTTTCCTAAGAGTTGCCTGTAGACATATGTATATAAAAGAATTTCTTAGTGTACACAAATTATTAGTTATGTGAAGTTAGTAGCAAATTATTTGTTGTCCAGCTTGAGACTTGTGAAGCTTTTTAGTGACTGAGTTCTTAGAAAGTGTAAAACTGCTTTCTGAAAAGTCCTTTTATACTCTTTCAGCATTGAGGAGAATATGAAATGCTGAGTGACATTTTTCTATTTAAAACTTGATTGTAAGACATGTTCAGCTGTTGTACCATATTTCCTTTTGCCAGCATCTTACAAATGCCTAGTCCTCCTAAATAACATTGCTATTGAATTAATTAGCGTACTGTATTTCACCTGCCAGGGAAGGTTACTCTCCACAGATGTGATGTGTAATGTGGCATCACTAGCTGCTGAACAAGTCCCTGTCATAGGATGTAAAGCACATGCCATGGCACTTGGGAAACCCCGTAATGAGGCCGGACGGTTGACGTCTCGAAAACATGCCAGGATCTGCAGAACCAGAGTGTCAGCTTCACTAATTATTACTAAACAAAGGAGGAAAGTAAATAAGTTTTGTCAGGAATAAGAGTAAGCAAAAGATTACAACATTTAGAAAGAAGGCTACAAAAACAACGGCAAAAATTTATATAAATATTCACATATTCACATATTTTGATCTTAGAGTTTTCTCCAGTCAGCTAAGGGGCAGTTCCTGCCCTTTGACAATTTGTGAAATGAGTCTTCAAGAGGTTTCACAGCTTGTGACTGTTGATCTTATTCACAAAAATTTCTTTGTTCTTTAGGTATATCTTTTAAAGCAAAACTGAGGATCTGATTTACAAAGAATTCATTTGTCTCTATCTCACTGCACAGTGTAGGAACCCAGATTAAAGGTAGAGTGGCTCACTATACTTCTTGTTTTCCTCTCAGTTGAAAGGGGATATCAAAGGATGATCCTAGGGATTTAGTCTAGGTTCACTAATTGACTTTAGAGAAACTCATTATGCTACAACTTTAATCTAAGCTGTGAGATCTTTTTTGCTTATTGAATTAAGCAAGAATTAGGACCGAATCATTATTCTGGTTTAGCTGATCTGGGTATCGCTGAGTTTTTGTACATATGTAGGAGGACTGTGGCTTCTCTTCTGTGTACAGCATTTGTTATATTCACCTGTATTTGTCTCATCCTATCTCGTTACTTATTGTGCTTTACGAGCTTTGGCCTTAAAAACAGTCACATCATTCCATAGTAAAGATGCAGAAATTGGCACATAGATGGCATAGATGGGTGTGACTGTGGAGTTGTTCTCTTTGGAAAGGGAGGGTGCAGCAATTTAAAAGACTCTTTTTTATCAACCCGAGGTTAGGACTCGACATCTTCCAGAGGGACCTTCCAACTTGAATTTTTCTTTGTCGATGACTCAGATTCAGGCTGATTAAACATGTTAATTGGTGCTCATACAAAGAGCTCTATCAATTGACCTAATTCGTAAAGCACCTCTGGGAACTGAGAATGCAGTATTGCTATGGGCTAGGCTAGCAGGGTTTTGTCCTGTTTGGTTTTAATACTGTTAAATGCTGTTGTTATTGGTGCAAGAGTAAATAATAACAATAAAAAAAGGAACAGGAAAGGTTAAAATAAGGCTTTAGCCCCAGTTTGGAGAAAGTCTTCAGGATAGCCTTGACACACTTCCTTAAAGTTGCTCTTAACAAGCATACTGCTGTCTTGAGCAGAAGTGGACCATAGATTAGAAAGCTATTTCCACTCGATTATTCTCATTGGGACGCTTCTTGTTCTTGCAGAGTAATGATTAAGTTTGCAGCTGAGGTTCCGTAGTCTCATGGTAGATATTTAGACTTCTTTGTTTTATTAAAATAAAATGTTAATTATGTTTTAAGCAACAGTTCTATAAGTATTCATCCTCCCATTGGGAATCATATAAATGCATCATTAATTACAAAAAAAAAAAACCCCTCTCTTTTCCTAAGTCCATTTTGTGCTCAGGAAGCTGCTAAAAGAGCAGGAGAGTTGCCCACTAGACTGTTTTTAATAAATTGGCACTTTACTAAAACCAGAAAAAAATCAAATTCTTTAAATCAAACCACTGGAAATAGAGGCAGAGAAGTATTTTACCTGTTGGAAAAGAAAGATTTTGCAAGCACAAGCTGCTTTTATTGCGTATTTTACTGAAGCCTACAAGCCATTGTAACTGACCACATAAAGAGCTGCAAAAAAAAAGTATTGCACCTTCCCTCGTTGTCTTGCTCTTTTTCTTGGTTTGTGATTTTGGAGCCCTGCAATGTGGAATAACAAAACTTTTAGTAGTTTTAGTAGCCCCATTCCAAAGTGGAGGTTTCCAATACACACAAATGTAATGGAGTGTCCTCTCTGCATGCACAGAGCCTTGGCATCCCATCCAGGCTTCTAAGTCTGCTCTGTGAATAAACTTTTTACTGGAGATTTTTGTTCCTGAGGAACAAAAGGGGAACAGCGTTTGTGGACTGCAAGATTTTGCACTGTTGGTTTGTTCTGACTTGATTTATTTTTGTGTATTTCTGAGGAGAACCCTACACTTCTCACGAAACGATGGGAAATGGTGTGCTTGTCCAAAACAGACTGCAGAGCTTTGAGTCTTTCTAGAGGGCAGCGGAAAGACGAGCTGCTTCCATGTTCTAGGACTCTGATGAGTTTTAGAATGCCAATGTCCACTTTGTTTTCCTCAAATGAKGAAAGAGGAGAATGCCAAAAACAAGTAAAATGTGAATATTTTTAGATTTTGGTAGTAGCAATCTGTTACGTGTCAACTGAAGGGCAAAATTTAATTTCGCGTTTCGGGGAGGGGATCGTGACTCCTGGGCAGCTCCCGTGGGGCTCCCAGGGGCTGTTGTCCGCACGGCGTTTCCGGGGCCGGGGCGGGCGCGGGAGCCGCTCTGCCCACCCGTGCCGGGCGGTGGCTGGAGCCTCGACGGGCCCAGGGGAAGCGGAGCGGGGGCGCGCGGGAGCTGGGGCTTTGCACCCGCGTGCAGGGAACGTGCAGGGTCGTGGGGGGCTTTCCTCTTTTCCTGGACTGATGCTACTCTTCACTGCAAAAAAGTCTCCAAGATGGATATCGAAAATAACATTAATGAGCTACTAAAGCCAAAATTACAGGAACTTATGAAATTGGTTAAACATAAAAACCATTAAACTGTTTATTGAAGCTTCACAGATATACTGCAGTTAATGAGCATTTCTGCTATTTAAATAAGCCCAAAYTGAACACACATTACATGGATACATAATTAGTCATGGCAGTCAAACACACACAGACTCACTATTAAAGCTTTATTTGAGGAATCTTTTCCATTTGATTTGTTCTGTTAATTAAAATATTTTTTCTGTATTCACTTATATTTTAATATTGTTTTTGCAAGTGCTGTAATTTGCTGCTGCATTTCCATTTGTGTTTATTTGCTCTATGAAAAAGGCAATTGTGGAATATATATTCAGCACTGTCAGTTTTCTTTATTGTGGGTTTTTTTTTGTGTTAGCATCACTTGATAGCATTAGAATAATTCAATTGTGTGTTGCCTTTCATCCAAAAGGATTCTTTYAAATTATATATAATACCTCATCAGGATATGGAGGAGGGTGCAGCGTAGCCATAAGGTCATACTTTGAATTTACAAGAGAAAAGCTGTGTTATTTTAAACTTCTAAGTATGTGAGGATGCAGAGATGTAAAGGACTGGAGGTGGTTGTTAGCCTTATACTAAAGCATACATTAATGAMAACACAGATCAATTTGTTGGCATACTGTTGGGTGTCAAGTGGCTGCAGTTCGGGGAGCTGATATACGGGTCACCTCCGTGGCGCTCCGACTGGGCCCTCAGTCTCTCCCGCTGCCAGAGGCAGAGAAGGCGCTCAGCGTCGTGGAGACCCTTGTCCTCCCGCTCTGCCTGCGGGCAGCCTGCAGGGTGGTGCCTGCAGCCTCTCCGCTGCTCTGGGTGCCGGATGGTGGCGACTTGCGTGGTTCGGATAGAAGCTGCTTTGAAGTCACCCTCTCCTTCTAGTCTGAACCTCGTAAGAAAGGCAGAAGGAACCGGCCTCTGGATGCCCGGATCAACGTTGCCTCAGGGGAAACGTTCTTTCCAGTTGTACAAATAGAGATGGAGGAAATAAGGAGCGATTTCAAGTGGAGGATGTTGGGTGCTCTTTGCACTCAAAAACCATAGGGTTGAATTGTGTCTGGGCAGCTATTTTAGCACAAAACAGGTCTAAGATGATTTTGAGGAATGTAGTAGATACGAGATACCAGAGGCAGTAGCTTTCTCCGATTAAATTAAGTACTAAAAAATTAGTTTTACATCAATTTGTTTGAAAAACTACCTCTGCAGTCTGCCTCTAACACCTTTCCTGACTTTGGTTCAGTGCTGTCTCAGAGAAACAAAAGTCATCTATTAARTTGCCAATGCCAAATCCTGCAGCCCCGCGTTCTCCTCGGGGGGGCTTCCAAACATGTCTTTACGAGCCTGTGTGTRTTTAGCCTGGGAGAACCGTCTGGACCACATGCTGAGATGGTACCACTGCATGCAAGAAGTTTTCCTATATATGACAAATATAAGATGATCAAAAGCCTTCTTGAAGTGCAGACAGTCTGAGATACAAAGAGAAACTTAATGTATTGATTTATAAATATTACTGAAATATTCATAAAACTACTATCAACTAGTATCAACGTTTTCCTTAAAAACTCTCGTTTTCTACATTTAAAAATGTCTCAATCTAAAAGTTGTTCMGTGTGGACTTTCAGTAATTTAAATATTTTTAAAGGAAAATAGTTCTTGAGCTTTCAGTTCTGTTACTAGACAGATATTAATATTGGCAGRTTAGGCCAAAAGTGTGAGCTGAGTTGGGGAGGTTATGCAAGCAGCAGGTCTTGAAAACAGATCAAATATTTGTGGTGGTAAAAACATGAAATATTTCTGGTGTTGGTTTTCATTGTGTCTTTTCTAAACGTTGATACCAAACRCATAGAGCTTTAAAATACAGACTTCTGGTTCAGCTGCTGCTGTGTCTGTGAATTTTGAGAGTCCTGTTGAGTTGGATTCTAGGTCTAAACCATCTTCTGCTGTTCTGGGTTCTGTGCCAGATGCAAAAGGTGCTTTGCATTTGAGTGCTGGGTTTATTTGTATGCCCGCGGTGAGACTGGGAGCACGAGCAGGACAAGCAGGCGCCGGTGTCTGCCTGCCTTCCCATTATATTGTTTTGATGCTGATTCTTCCCAGCGAGTGGGTTTCTGCGCTTTGAAATACCCTTGTAATGTTTGATTCGGAGATGAAGGGAAATACAGAGCCTGGGAAAAAACCTCCGTCGTGACGATATGCAGGGGAGCTGTTTCCAGGCTGCTGTATGCTTGAGCGTGCGTTGGGGCAACGCTGGGCGTGTGCCCCCGTGCTGGGGTGGGAGCTGCGTCCTGGTCTCRGGCGAGCAGGTTTCTCTGTTAGGCGTGTGACAGCACGACTACATGGGTTTAACTGACCTGGGCAATCTGCATCYGCTAGCGGTTGGTCCCTGGGGGACCCTGCGATTTTAAGCTGYGTTGTATTGTGGAATCTTCTGATCCTCTGGAGCAAAAGATATGTATATATAATATATACACATATATATGTATATATATATATATATAAAAACTCATTTTGATGCATTGAAATAAAGATTTACTAAAAAAAAAAATTTAAATGTGATTTTTGTTATGGAATGGTATTAAAGTGTTACATGATTACAAAGGTAATGTTACAGTTAAAAAGCAAACAGAGCAAAATTTTGCATAATAAAAGTTACATTAGTATAGCAGTAAAGATATTTTTTGAACAATTTATTTGTATTTATTCCCATTTGTTTATTTCTATTTTTAATTCAAATTTRCATTCTTTGAGAAGACGGTTCWTGTACATAGTGCTTATATATGTTGYTTTCTAACATGAAAAAATGAAGATYTGTTAAGAAATTATTTACAAGAATTTAGAAACTTCAGTGAAGCAAAGATGCTGTGAAGAAAAGATGCTGTGTTCCTGCAAGCGTTTTATACTGATTGTTGACTCTGTGCATTTATTTATTTATTTGGTWTAGGCAACAAGTTTCAAAGTGAGCCTTTCGTTCAGTATGTTCAGAGTTTAAATATTAAACAATGTTCTTGACTGACTGGAATCTATCTTTTTCAGAATAACTTTTTGTTAAAACCAGCCTACTTTGTCAAAGCCAAAGTTGWGTTAGCATAACATCTCCCAGGGGGGTGATGGTACGTCTGAAGAAGATTGTCAGCTTTAATAATCACCGTCAGAAAGTAGCAGAGTATCGTTTCTGTTGTGAGGGTTAATAGGTGCAGGAAGTATATTCTAGTGATCTAAATAAATTTCAAAAAATTCTGACAAATTCTCCTTTTCAGCTTTAAACTTCAGAAGYAAGCTGATTCTTAAGATTCACAAGAGTTCCTGATGGTTTACCTAAGAGAAAAGCACTTTGATATTGTGAGTGCAGTGCAAAGGCAAGGGTGGAAGGAAATTGTTGTTTCACTGTTAGTRCTGCCCAGTAAGGGGCCCTTCAGAATTGTTCACCATCAGCTGGGCTTTCCCCCTGGCAAATGAACTGTCCCGCCAAAAATGACTTTGTGATTTCCAGTTTCTGGGATATAGAGTTTGTTCCCAGGSAGTGACCAAAAGACCATTAAGAACAGTTACTTCTTGTGCCTGTGCCAACTCAGATGCTTCTTGTGACATTTGGGTGCGTTTATTTTGTACACAGGCCTGACTTCGCAGTCACATACGAGTTGGTCACCTCTCTGCTGCTGCTGAAAACCATTTCATGTAACTGATGTTCTTCTCGGAGAGTCCTGTTAGTCATTGCATGCCTCCATTAGCTCTAAGGTGTTCATGTGAATTTTAAGTGTGTGTTTAAGTGAAACGACTGGAACTGCTTTGTTAATCAATGTATATTTGACGGATTTTAGAAGTATTCTTCTCTTTGTTCTATTAATTTTTTTTCTTTCACTTTAATTACAGTCAGAGAAGCCCTGATGCCTGTCAAGTTTAATAGATGGGGTCTCCCTGAAGTCCATCCAGAAACTATGCAGACAAGTGAGCCCTGGGTGTTTGCAGGGGGGGACATTGGTGGCCTCGCCAACACTACAGTGGAATCGGTAAACGATGGGAAACAAGCTTCCTGGTACATGCACAGATACATACAGGTGACTCTATTCTCCTCTTTCCAGTTCATGTGCTTTAAGATACTTTTTTTTTCCAGGTTATTAGAATAAATGTTACTATTTTTTACATAAAGTGCGCATGCTTTGAGCAGCTAATGCCTAGATTTATCTGGTAATTTGTACACTACAGTTTCATTCAACTGAAGAACTAAAACTGTGCATTAAAACACACCCGTGATGTCAGATAGCTGAGCCCAGCTTTCTTCTATTGTCTTTGCCTTGTTTAAATCCCAACAGTATTTTTTTGCCACTCAATTCTGAATTCCAGTCAAGGGTAACAACCTTCCTGTACAATGTATGGTGTTAGGACAAGGAAGGGGGGACATCTTGTTAGTATTAAAAAATATAATATAAAAAGTAAAATTTCTCAGTAGTGTAGAGAGTAAAATTAAGTAGTGCCAGGGTTCTTTAAAAAAAAAAAAGTATATTAGCATATTTACAGTGCAAGCGTGTGTTACAGAATGGTTACAATTGTTACACCACAACCCAGGGCTCTCTGATGAGGCTGATGAACTGGACTTAAGCCAGGCCAAAAAAGAAAAAAGCAGTGTGGACAAGGAAGCGTTTACGTGAGCAATGTCGATTTAGGGGGTGCAGATCGTTCCAATCTGGTAACTGGTTTTTCCCTTGTTGTGCCCTGGCACGTGGCTGGCTGAGCTGTTGCCTCTGCTTGCCCTAGCTTCCCTAGTATGAGAACGAGCATGGAGTAAATGCAGAGGGGAAGCAGCGAGGCACCCAGAGACACGGGGCTGTGTGTGGAGACGCAGCTGACAGTGTGTGTGTGTGTGTGTGTGTAGTGCAAGGAGGCTTTTAGCGACACGATACATGAATCATTCTTCCACGGAAAGAGACTGGAACAACTCAAGTTGGGACTCTAGCAGCTCGCTGTCTTTCTCCCCCATCCATCTGCTCAGAGCCTCTCTGGTTGCATGTTTGTGCAATTTCATGCTGTTGAGGTCTGATTTCACGTCCTAAAAATACTTCAGCTGAAAGCTTGTTGTTAGTAGCCGTGCATATTTTTTCTCACTTATTTTAAAGCACTGTTGTGTGTCCTGCCTTCCTAGACCCTATAAAAATGCTGGGTGTGAAACATCTTTAATCCCTGACCTGCTTGCTTAATTTCACAGTGCACGGTGAAGCTGCTGGCTCTGATGGGGGGAGAAGGGGTGTCTCCTTGTTACCTCCTTCCTCTTTAACCTCTAAAAACACATAAATCACTTTTAGAAAACCTCCTTTATAATGCTGCTTCCTCCTCAAAGCTGGCTTCCCCTCCAACCAGAATGTATCAAACACTTTGGAAGAAATGTGAATAGTCATGGCTTGAGAATTAGAATTTTAAATCGAGGAGGCTTGATATCGGAGTATATCCGTTACCCTTTGCAGGTTTCAAGGCAGCTTATTCGACCTTACAGTCTCACCAGGAAGCTAATGGGAAAGCCTTACAGCAATCTTTGCAGGAAAGTTTCCAAATGTCAAGTGTCACCTTTCCAGCTGTTAGATGAATGGGTAGCCGAGGGGCGTTTGTTTGGATGTGCAGCCCTTGTAAAATCTGGTTGCTGTGGTGCAGAGCGCTGTAATTCGGCAATTTGCCTTACCAGTGTTTGGACCCAGGAGAGATCCGCAAGGAGGTTTGGTTTCGGCTGTGATATTTGTAGTGCAGCATATGTGGGGATGGTGCCCTTGTGTGCGTGTTCATGTCTGTGTGTTTTCACGCTGCAGACTTGTCCTGGGAAAGCTTTGGTTAGCAAATGGAAAAAGCACTTGTGAAGTTTTTACTCCTGCACAACTGCAAGACAACCTTACTGCCATCTGAGCATTTGAATCAAATACACGTTAGGTTTAATTAAGTGTGCTGATTCCATTCAAGCATTTGTACTGTATCTGTAGAAATAGGTGTCCATTTCTAAAATTGCTGGCTGCCTTAGCACTGCTAGCTAGAAGTAATACAGTCGCTCTTTGCACAATAAAATTGGTCCATAATATTTCTCAACCAGTGCAAGACCATGTCAAAAACCAAAATTCCAAATCACCTTCCCAGCTGCTTGCTGAATGCACTTTGTAAGCTTCTGTTCCAACCTGCTCCAGACAAGGAGCTCAGCAAACAGATGGGTTTGATATGTGCCCTGGAACTCCAGTCATCTCCAGTTCTGGCACGTGGTCAAGCAAAGCACGAGATCCAAACTCAAGGACTCTCCAACAGAAATGCCTTCTGTTCAAAAATGGCAATTATTTTCAGAAGCTTCTTGGCTGCTCTTACCTTGGAAAATTTCCATCATTAGTTGCCTAAATATCTCCTGACTCTTAACATTTTCTCAGATATTGTTGCCTGCAGCTGTGTCAGGTTAGTTTTTATAATCTTGACCAGCCAAAGCTTAACCAAGAGCAGCTTGGTAGAGCTTCTTTCGAGGTACAATGAGTCCTCCTGGAGCAGTTTGCTGCAAGTAGATAGAGATTCAGGCAGAATCAACCCAATTTGTGCAGCTCTCTACTATTCAAAAGGTGTTTCAGGATTCAACTTTTCTTATCATTCCATGACATTGCAAAGACTTCTGTAAATTATTCATCATTTATTTAGCTTGTGGATTGTAATGACCCTCATCCTTGTCCAAGATTGACATTATGATATTGGGCAGAAGCTATTTAGACTGCTCTTCTGTAGTATGGGAAGCCATTTCATTGATCAGTGAATGGGATTTAATAATGAAGAGTTGAATTCAGAGTAATTCACAATTACTACAGAACTAGCACCTAATTTTCCATGCCTGCCTTTGAGAGCAAAGACAGCTCTCACATCACAAATGTCCCTTTTTCCTTTGTGGACAGCTGTGCCAACCTCCAAGCTTCATTCCTGCCCCATTGATGCCCTTGCAATATTCACACCTGAGGAAGGTGTCTCGGTTACCTAGTGGTCAGGCTGCTGTCATCTGCTCACAGAGTCCCCCATAGGAAGGCACTTTTGTCTCTCGGTTACAGTGAAACTTGTCTTCTTTTATTACTATGGTCTCTCTAGCACTTCTTCTTGGCATAACTGTACACAATGACCTTAAAGAGTATAGGGCTGGATCCTCAAACGACAGAGCGCTTCACTGAGGTGCCACCCTGAATGACTTTTGAGCACGTTGCTGCATGACTTTGAAATATTATTGTGTGATTTATTATTTTTTCTTTAATTTATGCTTTCAGCACATGCATTTTGAATCTGAGCAGTATGATTGCTGATTATTTTATGAAGGCTGACCATTCTCATGTGTTCTTGCAGACGTGCATTAACGTGCATTATTTTATAATCAATACCAGAGATGGGTGGTTCCCGGGAAGCTTGTCTTTGAAGCTGTTAGTTATGGTTGTCTGCTTCTTTTCAGGATAACTGAAGGAAAAATTGAATGCCCTTTTGTTTAGCTTGAACAACATGAGACACTAGCATGGAGACCAGTAATAAAACACCATTTTCAAAAAAGGTGGCCTGAATGCAAATTAGGAAACCTGGGATTTTAGTTGTTTACTGCTGAGAAGGCAGCAGAAATGGATAACCAGGAAGGAAGTTAGAAAAGCTCCACGCTGGTGCTGTCAGACAGCTGAGACAGAGAGCTTAGGGGCCCAGCCACTAGCTGGAGAGGGGTCTTGCAACTGTGGACTATTATATGGTCTCCTATTAGATTTTGGCTACACTTAGGAAAACCTGGGTCTCTTTAGGTATCTGTAAGGAAAAATAACAGTAATAAAACTGCTCACTTTTATAGTCCTCTCTCTGTCAAAGGCCCTGAGAGTTGGACCCTATCGTCGTGGTCAAATGTTTCCTCTACCTAAAGAAAATGAAAGTCACAAATTGTGTGAGGTTTAAAGCTCAGTCCCTGTCCTGGGGCTACACCAGGAGCTGCTTTTGCCTATAGGAGTGTCCCAGGGAGTCCAAGGCTGGGCCTCTACGTGCAGCGGGCTGGAGGGGTTTCACAACCCTTGCAGGGTCTGACGAAGGGCGGTGATGGGAGCAGAAGCACCTGCAATGCCGTGAGCTCAGCTGGTCGGCACCAGGTTAGCGAGGGAATGGGTCATGCTTTCTGTTTTTAAAAATCAAGAGAAGAGTTTTTATAAATAAACCCTTGCCTGCAGGCTTTCTTTCCCTGTTTGTTTGTGCAATGCCAAAAAAAATCCTTCATTATAAAGATTATTTTGCTTTAGGAACCTATAAAACATTTGAGTTTGCTGAAAGAGTTTTGCTCTGTAGAGAACACATCAGGGCTGAGAAAATTTATTTCCCTTATAAGCGTTGTGCTGAAAGGATAAACTAGCAAAAAATAAATAGAGCAAATAGGGAAGTGATATAAAGAAGAAAGATAAATCTGCAAGGAACTATAGCCGCTGGCTATTGAACCTTCAGCTGCGTCCTCAGTTTGCTGGTAGAGACCTGGTTTATTCTCTGGAAATGTCTCATTTCTTTCTCCTTTCCCCACCACCTCCATCCTTAGCAAGTCTTCAAGATTGACCTGCCCTGTGTTCCTCCTGGGTCTAGGTTTGGGTGTATGGATAACATGGAGTGAGATGCCGAAGGTGCAGATGGTGGCAAACAGAAGGGATTTTTGGCATGGGTAGATTTTTATTCTTGTGTATATTCATTTACTTAGTATAAAGAGTTCTCAAAACGTAGGCTAGCGTCATTCCCCTACGTTCAGTCCTTTCACAGTATCAGAGAAGGTGGCTCCAAAACGTAGCAAGGAGCTCTCTGTGCAAGGAACTAGAGGGCTGAGGCCTCATCTGGGAGGTGAACCCGTGCAGACCAGCACAGGGACAAGCAAGTGAACTCTCCCATTCTAACTCAATCTAAGAAAAGAGCAGCAGCAAAAACATCTTCATCCCCTCCACAGTCATTAGTTTTCCAGGGTAAAACAGAGTAAGTACATTCTTAAAACCAGCAGATGGTTATTAAAGTGCCTGAATTCTTTTCCCTACTGTGGGACATATTCCCTACACATGCAGCAGTGCTTCTTTCTGTGTGGCTGAAGAAATCTTTTTAAAACTAGGAAGTGCTGTGATTTTATGCTCTGAGTGAAGACATATTTTAATTCTACCTATTACTGCCTGCTCATGATATTATTCAGTATCCATACATACCAAGAGATTCTTTTTGTACAATTTTTGCAATACTAGATGCAACATTTACAGTCAAAAATTCCTCTCTGACTTTCAAGAGAAAAGGCTGAGATACTGACGTTAAATTAGAAAGCAAACATGGCTTTGGTGTTTCCTGTCATAAAGGGTATGTTCTTTGATCCCAAATCAGAGCCTAAAACATGAAGATATTCACATTGAATAGGAGTTGTGCATTTATTGATAAATTTCCCATTGTATAGGCTACAAAAAAAAAAAAAAGGCATATAGGCAGGTCTCTCTGTCCATCCTCTATTTTTTACTTCTCTACTGCTGTGAAGAGGCTGCTCTAGGGCACAGAACTGGCTCTTCAGGAAAGTTGTGCAAACCTTTGGACTGAACTAGTGATACACACTAGTGATACAGGTTAGTGATACACACTGTTAAATAGCTGTTTGACTGTTATTAGGTATTTCCAGCATATTTGAGCACAAATGCCATTTGGACAGCTGTTCAATATGTGAGTGTTCTGCATATTTTGCTGTTTCGAAAACTTACAATATACTTGAACCTTCATCTCGTTATATACAAACGATTCCCTCAGGACTAATGGTAAGTTATATACAAATTAATAAGCAAATATTATTTTTTTCCAGTCTTTATATGGTGCTGCTGTTTCACCTACTCCAGAACTGCCACTCTTCTATACACCTATTGATTTAGTGGACATCAGCGTAGAAATGGCCGGGCTGAAGTTTTTGAATCCCTTTGGTCTTGCTAGTGCAACTCCTACTACTAGTTCTTCAATGATTCGAAGAGCTTTTGAAGCTGGATGGGGCTTTGCTGTCACTAAAACATTCTCCCTGGATAAGGTAAGGAAATATTTTAAGGCATACTTAGCATTTAACCATTTCTTTGTGTGTGTGAAAAATCTGAGTGTTTTGGGAATGTTTCTATTGAATCCAGCTAGCGAAAGGAAAACAGGGAAGGGTGTGATGCACCATGTAGATGAAATAATCTTTAAGGTTCCAATGGTATGATGACATGTAGCACAGTTTCTGGGCTTGTTTGCTATTAAAGCATATACAGTCTTGCCTTTTACTTCACATTTCAATATTAACTAGCTATTTTTTAAAGTATTTCAGTAAAAATGTTTTCTAGGAGGAATCTGAATGCAAAAGAATGAGTAACAGCTTTGTCAAGCAACTTCTGAAGATGCCAAGGACTATCAAGATAAACTATTGAAACTGAGGTGCAGTTGTAGTGTGGTAACGTAGGTGTGACTTTGAGGCTGTATGGTTCATGGAACGGAAAGATGGAGGCATCTTTCTGCATGCAGAGCGACAGAATGAGGTTCTGAACAAAAGCTTTTGGCAGTGAATGAGGGGACAATTTTGAGATAAGTATAGAAATGTTGTTTGAGCTCGGGCACGGCTTTGTGGGGAAAGAAATGGGATGAAAAATCTTTGAGCATAAGCCTGAGTACCAGTGTCGATGATGGTGATGTGTTGTCAGTCAGTGACGGGCCATGGCATGGGCTGAAGGGAGCTTTGGAGATGAATTTGAATCCAAGAGGCTGCATTCTCTTATTCCTGGCCAAGAGATAAGATGCATAAGTAAATTGATAGATGGAGACCTTATCAGGAGACAAAAGGTGGATTTGTTAATCTGCCACACCTACTTAGATAAATTCCTTGAGTAAATTAGTATGATAGTGAATCACTTATTAAAAACACTAGGTCACAAATGTCGCTGAAGTATGTTTACCACTGGCTTATGTATAGAGCACACTGTCAATTGCAATTATTCTGTACTTAGACTGGAGGCAACCTCTAGCAAACACTGAGATTCATTTATTAATCAGTTTTACTGCTGCTCTGCTTGCAGTCCTACCAGGCTGCACGTTGACTGCAGTGTATGTCGTGAGCTCAGCAGGCACTAGCCAGCTGATGGCTTCAGTGGGAGATCTGGAGTGCACACGTGCCCCTTGGAGGAGGTGATGCTGATGTTCTGCTGGGAGCAGAGCGTCCCCGAGTCGTTGCTGACGTGGTGGCAGCAGCACCGACTGCCTTCCCTGCTGCTGGAGGCGTCATCTGGATGGAGACCTTACGCGTGAGAGAAGGCTAAAAGCAAGCATCTTCAGTGGTTATAAGACATATTTTGTTTGTTGCAATAAGGTGCAAAATGTTGCAGCAAGTATCTGTTCTAAAGAGGAAATAGTTGGAAAAGTGTTTATGGTATATTATAGTCCAGAGATGTTTTTATGCAAAATCTTCTTTCAAGGCTTGGGAAGAGGCAGCCAATTTTCTCAGGTACTAAAGTATTGAATCATTCTGCTGTCTGTGGTAGCACTGTGTCCCACCCAAGCACTGTTTTTCCTGCTATTGTCTTTTTCTCAATAGTGCACATCCCATCGGTGTTGAGCGATAGTCTTTGTGACATGAGTTGAATGCATGTCTTGAAGGTGCTACTGAAATATAATTGCTCTAATTTATAGTAGCAACATGTTAATTAATGCTATGAAAATCAATATTTCAAATTGGAAGACAAATTCAGCGAGGTACTGTGGTTCCTACTTGAACATTTAGTGTTACACAAAGACTCTGCTCTGTTAGCATAATTCTATAGAATTCTATATAAAGTTTGAAACAATATGAGTGTTAGTATACTGTATTTTGGTTTTAATCTCTGCTTCTAATTCTGTGGCTGTGAATGCTGTGCAGTGCTCAGTGGGGAGCAGAGTGCCCTCCTGGGCTGTGGACAGCATGGTGGGGCTGTGCTGCCGAGCCTTGCCAGGCTGGTGGCCAGTCAGTGCATGGAAGGGCCAGGAGCAGGGAGGGCCTTGGCCGTGGGCTCAGGGGAGCAGGCAGAGCTGCCCTCTGTTTTCTGCAGTCCCTCCAAGAGGAGCCGCGGGGGGCTCCCCTGCAGCAGCTCTGCAGCTGTGGGAGCCCCTCTGCTGCAGCCCTGGTTAGGTAGGGCAGGGACGGGGTTCTGCGTTCAGCCCCGTTATTTCTTCACGTTATCTGCCACGGCTAGGCCCGACCTGTGGTTTTACTCTTCTTTGCAATAGTTAAAGGCCAGGCATAAACCGAAGTGGAGATCTTGGCAGCAAGAGAAATGTTCCATCTTCCAGGCCCAAGTACTGAATTTGCAGTGATGTTCGAGTACTGCTAGGGATACCAGCGACATCCTTAGTGGCCAGGGGTGTCCTTTAGTAAAGGTGACTGAAGCAGGGTGAATCTGGTGGCTTGCAGCTAGTGAAAAGCATAGACAACCAAAGCATAGATTTCCATGCACTGACGGTAGTTAACAGCATGAAGGGAATGAATGAATGAACAGAATGGATCGGAAGCACAGGAGCATAAAGCATGGAAGAAGGAGATCAAACGAGAGAAAAGGAGTCAGGTTTGGAGAGCTGTGATTCTCACAAGCAGAGGATTCATTCCATAGGAGCTTTCTTTTTTTTTCCATTTCTATTCACTACCCAGCATGGAAAACTTCTGAACTGCCAGGCGCAGGTCTCCCGGGAGGCTCTGCTTGCTTGTATAGGGCATCTGTAAGGTAGCAGTTCTGCAGTTGTAGGCGCTGGGCCAGGATTTATTGCTCTATCTTGGCCTTTCTTTGAAAGGCTCACACGTCGCCGTGGAGAGGTAGCCTGCCCACCTAAACTGAAGGTGCTGTGCGTGCTAACCTGCTTTTCAAACACCTGTGAACTTCACTGCAAAATTACCCTCAACATAAGGCGAGATTTTTAACCCTAAGGGATGCAGCAAGCGTTTGTTCTTGCATCCCACTGTACTGTGATTGAGGCATAAAAAGGATTAATATAATAGGTGAAATTTATTCAGAATATTTATGCCTTTAAATATACAACACTGTAAATATTTTAGAAGGCAATAGTTATTAGAGTATAATACAAGTGTTAATTATAAGCTACTGTACTTGTATGTGTCTGTAGGTATCTGTGGGGGGTAGTGATTTGTAGAATTTTATTTACAAAATTAAACATGTTTGCACAGCTGCATTAATTAATATCAAGTAGTTTTGTTCCAGAAATGAGAATAACTCATAATGAATTTTAAAGCAGACTATCGCTTGGCAAGAAAAAGCAGGTAACAGAACAAAAGTGCCCATTCCTGCATACCTTTTCCTGCACCCACATCCTCCCTCATTCACTGCAGGATCAATAGTTTAGTTCTCTGTGTTCAAATTGTAGTTTGTCTTATTCAGATAACTCTGTGCTGCAAACTATTATTTTTAAATTCTGCCGGTGAGATATTGAACAGAAATCAGGGAGATGCATATTACAGAGTCCACAGTAAATGAATACCAGTCATTACCTCTTTCTGTCTTTCTTAGAAAAAGAGAAAACTACCTGCAGAATGAGAAATACCTGCCATTTAAAAAAGAAAACAACGAGTGGGAGTTTTTTTAGCATAATTGTTATACTGAACCGCTTATTATTACAGAGTGCTATGTAGCACATAAAACTTGAAATAAAACCCATAGTCAGAAGATGGAGTTCACATTCTTAACCATAATATCCAAATGAGTCAGAGGTTATATGAAGTGGTTCCCTCCTCCCTCTATAATGTATCCGGTGCCAGAGTGAGAGGTTCATAGCAGACATTGGGGTTTTTTTCCAACTGAACTCAGGCTTTATTGTTTCCTTACTGCATTGTATAGGCTGCTTGGAAGGAGTAAAGAGTACCTGGGAGGGCAGGAATGTTTGCTTTGGTTTTTAAATGCTGCCTTTACTTCTAAAATTTAATTCTGATTAATCAGATGCATCCATCTTTATTCTGTTGTGACATGCATTGATTTGTGATGCTGTTGCTTTCAGTAATATGGAAACAGTTGCCTTTATTATGAGAACCAGCAGGAATGCAGACTTAACTTCACTCTTAATTTCTGACATGTTTTTTTGTTGTGTAAAGAGCAAGTTGCATGGATGATTTTCAAAACAAAGCTGCAATTAAAACTAGATTAAATTTTAACTAAACCCTGGTAGGGAAAACTTTCTATTCATAGTAGATGTTTATGCAATAGATTTCTGCTAGATTTTTAGAATTCAGTAGATTTTACAATATACTTGCAGAAACTTTTCCTAATGGAAACCATTGCTAGTAGATAATTAGTTTATGCAGACTGTATGGCATTTTTGTGTCCTGTAATTGCGATATACAGATTCAGACTTCAGCTAGTTCTGCTTGTATACATTTGTACTATATACTCCTCCCTTAGTAATTGGAGGTGGTAAAATAGCATGGTACAATGACACATTGTTTTCCATAACAATAGTATTTTATAGAAGTGAATCTATTAGAAAAGGTATATTTTTATTTGATATTACAGCACAGTAATTTAGACTAAACTAGTTATAATTTATGGTGCCAAGCCAAAAAGCTATTTAAGATGCATTAAAATGCAGCAGCATGACATTTGAAATTCTGATGTTCTTAATACGACAAAGGTTATTCTATGGAGTTTTGCTATAATATGAAATATTAATATTTCACAATAGAGTTTTGATGAAGTACAATTTGCCTAGCTTGCATATGATAAAGAAATTAAATGCTTACCAAGGGAGTTCTGTAAGAATTAGAGCCCTGCCTGAACATCTGCTTGAAATGTTATTATCCTGTCCTGCTGACAGCATCGCTCCCTCATTGTTTTTCTAGATTGACAGCTGAATATTGTACTGATTTCTGCAGGAAATATGTTTAGGTGAACTTTGTTACGGTTTTTAGGAATTTAGAGCATGCTTTTGATTTCCATCCCGTAATTTTTTTTATACTCTTGACATTTGTAGATGCCAGATTGAGGTCTAGTATGCTGTAGCAAAGATAGACCATTGACTTGCAACGAAATGCCAGTTGATATCTCAGTAAACAGAAATATTRCTATTCTTTATTGTGTGGTCGGTGGGAAAGCTGTATGGGCTTTCTTTGGGGAGACAAATGATCAGATTGTTAATGTCAAATATAAAAAAGACTGTTTGCCTTTCTACTAAATAACATCAGACAACTTTTATTAACTRCAAGTTTTGTACAGAAAAATGAGCAGTTAAAAAAGGTTCATTACCATGTGAAGCTCTATGGGTCGATTTGTTTATTGTTTTACGAATGTTATACTAATTATTTATGTTCTTAATTTTCTTAGGAATTCCTTGCATACAACACTTTTTTTCCCCGCTTTATTATTTTTGTATTGTTTTTCTTATCTTTTTTTTTCTAATTGTAGTGCATAAAATTAGCAAAATATAATAGCAGATGCAAAAACATTTCTAGAGAAATGCAGTAGCACGTAATTATTTTAAAACACCCTGTAAATTCAACATTGTATTTCACTTGAATATTTTTACGTAGAAAACGTGCTGCTCGGCTGCAGAGAGGAGCAAATCCCGCTGTGAATTTGAGCCAGTGGCAGGAGAAAAGGTTTCCCCAGCGTTTGTCGAGGGCGCGTGTCCCTGCCGCGCTCCACTTAAGGGCCAGGTCTCCGCTCCACTTGGGTTTTGCCCGTCTCTGACAGAGGAGGAGGGAGCCTGGAGGCTCCTGTAGATGCCGGTGCCTTTMGCCGCTCGGAACGCTGCTGTCGAGGACGTGCAGCGGGCTGCGTGTGAGCGTGTTGCAGGGCTGGCACCTTTGCCCCAGCCCTGGTGCGTGACCAGGCTCTCCGCACCAAGCGGCTGCAGGTCCCCAGCTGCTGCTGGCYGGCTCCACTCGTTGGCACCACTGAATTTACAACAGAGGTAGCTTGGACCATCTTAATCATCTGCTTTTACTGTAAGTCATTCTCATTATTTTGGCCAATTASTATTGTAGAAGGTAAAAATAGTGATTTGCCTTCATAAAATAAGAGCATTAACAACTCTCTGTAGAAAGTATCTGTCCTGAGATAGTGKCTATGGCTTTAGAAGTGAAAAGCTTTTCACTTTTTAATGAAAAACCTGAGACCTCCAAAAAAAATGCTTACTCCCACTTCCCTGCAGAATTACGTGTGGCAGCGATGTTGGCTGCGAGGGGAGAGACGCYTTGGTTCCTGGGGAAATCTGTTATTTTATATATATATATGTGATGTAGGTCTGGAGCACAACGTGACAGCTCCTCCAGGAAGGCAAATAGGGATCTGTCATGCAGTGACTCAGGAAACCTGATTTCTGCAAGCAGTGGATCAACAAGGAGCTTTCTGTATTTCCCTCCTCCTTCCCTTCACCCCCGTGTAGCTAAGCTTAGCTGTGGCACCGGTGTCAGGCGCTTCGTGAACCACTAGGAATCTGTAACTCCTAAGAATGGCTCTGTCGAGTGCTCAACATTTCCCAATTGTAGCTTTAATCTGAATTTTTTATCCTTAATAAACAGGATCTTGAACAACGTGTTTGTAACAYACTTGTGTCAAATACTCAGCTGTGATTTTCTGTAGTTGTTTCACATGTCCTTGGAAGATTGTTAGTAATCTTGGCAATACCTCAGATAATTTTCTGTCAAAAACGAGTTCAGCTAAAAAGGCAGTTTTGGTGTAAACTAGAAAGTGCCAAGTCTAATTCTGAAATTTAGAATTTTCACACTTTAGTTTTATTCTCAATTCAATTTTGTTGCAAGCTCTTTTTAGTATTTTGCTTTCTTCAAAACAACAGACTGTATATAGCCCTCCTTATTGGCATTAGTCTATTTAGTACTATGTTAGAAAAAAGTAGTGGAGTGTTCTTCTCACTAGTTTTGTAAAAACAAATTGCTGATCTGAGACAATGGCAACGGRAAACCTTACCTGATTTTTTGGACTTTTCTTAAGACATTTTTAAGTGTAGTTACTGGCTCCATTTCCCTCCCATTTGCTTCAGTGCTTGTTMCAGTATTTTTTCTCCTTTCCACCTTCTCATATTGAGAGAATCCAGAATGCAGGGACTTCAGTTGGTCTACCAAGGTGCTAAAGCAGAACGAGGAGTGTATTTTATGCCGTGGGTGCTCCGAGGTACCGTGCAGCCTCTCTCTGTGCTGGGTCTTGCACGCGGAGTGCACGTGCAGAGCCGGTGACTACGGCGCAGGTCCTGGGAGGCCTCCAGCGCCGGCGCGTGGCTGCCCTGGCTCTGGTTCCCAACAGACTCTCTGGACGTTCAGAAGATCCAAGTAAAGCCTGTCGGTGCTGGGCTATGGCTTGGGTCTGTAAGTTTGCAGATGTAGGCTGAAATAACTAGCGCCAAACTGACGTGTCTCTCCACACAGGCATTTAACCAAATCATTTTTCATTATTGCAATGTAGCCTTTGAGTAAAGGCAACCTGCTCTTCCTAAAACACGCTTAAGTTRTCCTAGCTTAGTTATCCTAGAATTCCCACTCGGTGGATGAAGCTAGTGGGGCTGTGCTTAACATCTGATTTGCCCACACAAGGAGCTGAGAAAGCGAAGGGCTGATTTTTGAATCTCACCATGATATAATTGTGTTTACTCCTGATTGACATTGTTGCAAAAGCAGGATGAAGTCCCATATGCTTAGAAAACCTGAGAGGTTCTTATGTAAAAATTCTTCTTGCTAATACAAACATGTTGTGTCAATGTATTCTGAATAACATTTCTCCTTCGTGTTTGAGGTTTTTAACTATCTAAATATTTCACTGTAGTGCTCAAAGGTTGTGGTTCTGGGTAGAGGCGTTCATCCCTCTGTCAGAAGGTGTCAGATTTGTAGAAAAAAAAAAAAATGTGTTAATTGCAGCAGGAGACAAGTGTGTCCATCCCATGAACATCAGAATTTTTACTGTAAGAATTATCCAAAATCCTTTTGTCACAAAAAAATTGCAGTTTTTTTCTTTAAAAAAAAGCATCTTAATATTCTTTTAATATATACTATGCTAATATTTAAATGTATGTTCATGTGGCATTTGTTATATGATGTATTATATGGATATCCAACTTCAGATTTTGGTGGACCACTTCATATTACTTTACTTCATTGCTGCTGTGCTTTTACTACAGTCATTGCATTGTTATCCAGTATTGACTCTTTATGCTATAAAGCCAGTTTGGTTTGCTCTGACTTTCCTGATGTGAYTCAGACTCTGAAGCAGGTAATTGCAGTGCTATCTATAGCTCTCCAAACCAGTCATCAGTACTTTTTCCACTATTCTCTGCCATGTGTGAACCTGTATAATGTAAGTAAGTTTACAAGTTAACATTTCCTTCACTTCTGCATGACTGGTTTCTTTGGTAGATCAGTGGCATGTAAGATTTTTCAAAAAAAAATGCTAAAACATGTTACAAAGGTAAAAAGAAATAAGTTGATACTGTAGCTGGGTGGTTTTCTGTTAGCAGCCGACCTCCTATTGCTCAAAAAAAATCTTGGCTAGAAGACAGTTCAATAAGTGAACAGGCTCGCCATCGATTCCCCTCTCCCCTCGTTGCATAATATGATTGACTGTCCTCGCAAGGGTTGCTGCCGTGCRGGACGGTGCCGGGAGCCCGGTCGTGGCGGCCTGTTGGAACGTGCGGAGTAAGGAAGGCTGTCACAGCAGTCAATAAGATCTGAGAGGTGTTGACTAATTGGCTGCTAATTACACAGTAAATTGTCTAATTAAGCTGATGGTTAATTAGGGTAGGCTCGCGCAGCAGTCTTGTGGAATTTTTGTCTGATGTCTGGGAAGCAGCTTGTGTAATTGGCACACCGGCCGGCACTGGCAGCGGAGCCGCGACAGCGCCGCGGCCAGTGAGGGAGCGGGCGGGACGTGGAGACCACCCGTGTCACCAGCGGTGTCACGGGGGGCGTCACAGGAGCACCGGGCTCGGCTGGCCCCGGCCTCGCCGCGCAGCCCGCCTGGGCGACGGAGAACAGCGCCCGGGCGCCCGTCCCGGTGGAAACGGCGCCGTTTGCGCGCTCCTCGTGTTTCAGGCTTTTTTTAGTAAGAACCTGGGTTGTGCAGGTATAAAGACCCCAGCTTAGTGAAGCAGCAGTCCTCTGTGTTCCAAGTTTGCACTGCAGGGAGGTCGGTGGGTACCTGCCCTTCCTTAAAGTCCATTGCAGCTTGCCGAATCAGGAGCTCGGCACAACGCAGGCCTCGGGTCGTCACATAACARAGAGATTTGTTTAAAGGAGCAATCTCTTTGTGTGTCATGAACTGAAGTCAGAAAACAAGAGGAAGTGTTTCTATATATGCATAGATATTTTTTCTATAAGTTAGATTCCCACTTGTACTATGTAGCTCAATATCCATTTGCCGTATCAGAAGTGACACAGGATTCCAGGGGTCCTCCCCTTTTCTGTTTGCAGCATGCACAATATATAGTTCCTGGAATAAAAAAGGCAATGGAGTGAATTCCAGATTTGGCATTGCTGCTGAAATCTAATTTAAACTATAAATATGTTTATTTCCTAGACCAAACACAATTAAAATGAAACAAAAACAAAGGCAACAAACGAAGAGGGAGTGTACTACTCTGTTCCACTGAATTAGTGAAATCGCTTTTATTCACTTTTATTTTGTGATCTTGCTACTCTACCTCTGTGTATGCATGCTTAATAGTGCCTTGATGTAGTACCCTCTGCTGCAGATTTTTTTCTTATTTTTTCTTCAGAAATAATTCAGAAATAATTGAATCGTGGAGCACTAAGAGCCTTTATTGAGCCAGTCATCAGACACAGGACTCCAAACACTAACAGGCCAATCTACAAGATCTGAAACCTTCTGCTCTGGCAAGATTATTTTAATGCCCTTACTTTTCCTCTGTGCATGTTTGCAGACAATAGAAGGCTACAGTTCCCCTGGATCAGATTCTGTAATTCTTACCCTAATCAAACAGGGGTAATTGAGTCAAGTGAAATAGTTCTCCTGGAGCATACAAGGAGGCTGCATATATGCTTAATTTTCTTTCAGAAATGTTTCTTTCTTTTGAAAATTTGCTTTTAAGGTTTGGGGGCGTGTGTTTTTGTAGCCCTGTGAGCAGACGCAAAACCGGAGCGCTCTGTTCATGTTTCCTTGCGATGTYTTTCAGGTTTGTTCCTGAAGCGCCRTGGAGGCGCCGTGCGCTGGGCCTCGGACGGCACGCTCGGGAGCGGAGCTCCCTGCCCGCGCCCTGTGCAGCTCGCTCGCGTCTGCTGCCGCGGGCCCCGCGCCGGCACGGGGCTAATGCGCTGGGCCCTCTGAAACAGGCAAGGGGGCTARAGGATAATTGTCACCTTTTGGTTTTATTTATTTATTTTTTACATCCTTCAAAAGGAGTTTCTGTCTGTAATGATCTGTGATTTAATAAACATGGCAAAAGATGTAGCTGGTAATTCATAAAAATGAAAACATTTCCCGCATACCTTCAAACAACAATTTGCCTGTCCAGATTTTGAGAGTATGTGTTCTGGAGCACTACTTTTTTTCTTGGTTATACCTATATAATTTCTTATTCCAGACTAAAAAAATGCATTTATCTTGAGTTAAGTTGAGCAATTCTGTTAGGAAATTCATAAGAAATTGTGGGTTTTTTTGTTGTTTTGTTATTAGAAACAGAAACTTTAACYTGGAAGTTCAACTTCACTTTACAATAAAACTGCATATAGTCAAGCAGATTTCTTAATTCAGGCAATTCTACACTCATAAYATCAKTGAAGGKTTTKTTTCCCTCTCTYTKTTTAAAGAAGCCACCAGTCTTAACATAGACTGGCTGACAGATTTCCAGCTCTGTAGAAAATCTGGTGGTCGAATCCATGCAGAGGAGAGAGTTGCTTCTGTGTCTGACCTCCTCCATGGAAGCAGCTTTGTTCAGTTGGCTTGGAGGGTTCCCATCCCCACCAAACCTCTTCCAATGGTGTTTTCTTCAGCTTTGATGATGACTTTTGTCAGCCTGACATCTCTGCTCTGAAACGGGCTCTCATCATGGGCCATGGACCACGTGGTTCTGCAGGATGCATTAGGCTGCTTCCCGTTTTGAGTGTGAATGATGGGAATCACATCAGCCACAGTTCTACCCCGCTATGCACCCAGCAAGGAGGTGGTCAAAGCTGGTGGTCAAAGGCATGACGTTATGGACTCTTCCAAACTAATGTGATTTAACAGTGTGATTGAGGTCCTGGTATCTGCATTCGGCGTGTGTGTTTCTGTGAAGTGTCCAGATAGAGCCAAGCGCCCATCAGCAGGAGCGTTGGGTCCGACCAGGCAGCACGTTTTTTCCAAAGCGGTGGAATGAGCGCTGCTGATTTTGAGAGCACTTATGTAAACATGGCTGGGGGAGGGAAGGCAAACGTGCCTCTCTAGCCAATGCCTGCCTGCACGGGTAGCTCTTCTGGMTGGAGCTTTCCCCTTTGGTGCCGTTAGCATTTTCATTTCGAGAAACGACAGTCTGCAGTGGAGGCAGTAAAAATGTTCAACCTGTGGTTTAAATTATTGATTTTTTTGAATATTGAAGCTGTATTTCAAATGGGTTTTGTTAGAGTTACTTTTGGGCAGAGGGTTCCAGAGGTAATTTGATATCCAAAAGCCGGCGTATTTCAAAGCCRTTTCTGTCTGCCGAGTTTCTTCAGCTGATCAGCTGATTGGGTAAAATATCTCATCTTGTGCTGAACTGCAGGCACTGGATAAGCYGCAGCTCGAGGTTAGCACGGAGGCCAGCGTGCAATGCTCTCGGTGATTTATTATGTGTACTCGGTGTCCAGTCAGCTGACAAAAAGAAAGCTCATTTATTTTTAATGCGGTAACTTATCTTTGCCTAAGATGTCTTCTGAGAGGCTGGTATTCGTGGTTGAGGTGCAGGAGTGAAGGAGCTGTTATCTATATATGATAAGTAATTAAAATTAGGTAAGTTTATGGTATAGAATCAAGTAATTTTGAATTTAAAAAGTGCAAATATTTCATAAATAGTGAACAATAAACTGTGGTTTATTACACAGTTAACGTACAGCATGGCTATAATAAGGGAAAAGTGCATTTCAGAGGATCTCGCCACCACCAGCAGCATTCGTGTTTACATGTGAACGTGTAGGGTAGGTTGTTGATGGTTGTGTGTGTTCGGTGTACACAGCAGTTTGCTGTTCTCGGTRTGCCCCTGTTCATGGAGAAGACCACTGTAAAAATGCTATTGCCTGAGAAGGGCTCAGGTCTGGCAGCCAAATCGTATGGATATGCGTATCGGAGTGCATGGGAATTGTGCAAATGAAATTAATTTCACAAATGGACACACTTAAGTAGTGGTGTTGTCACTGGGGGTGCTAAATACYGTGAAAAAAGGGGATGATCCATATTTAAAACTATTTTTTTCCCTTAGGCTGTGGGTTAAGAATTCAGTATTCAGAATTATTCAGTATTCAGAATTAAGAATTCAGAAAGCAACAATAGATTTCACTTAGTTTTTGAGTAAATCCCAAAGTCACGCAGCTTATATTGCAAATATATATATATTTATATAAAGTTCAATACGGAAAGGGTGGGTCATAAAAAGCTTGTTTGATACCTGATTGACTTATCATTTATAATAACTTTAGTTTCTATGATGGTCGCTTAAGAAGTGGCCGAGATGCTTGTTGATGTTGTTGGGACAGGGCATTGAGGGATTTGCATTGTCTTGCAAAGCACTCTTTAGATACCAGGCGGGTGTTAAAGCTTGTGCTGGGTCACTGTGTGTGTAAAACAGTCCTGGAGAGCTCGCACTGGTCCTTAYGAGCTCCAGGTGTCACCTTGGGGGCCAGGCCCTGCTCCCGGGGCGCGAGCCTGAGCCCTTGTGCCATGCAGCGCTTGGCACTAGCGACGCTCGCAGCTCCTCAAGGAGATGTTGCAAGGAGTTGTGCTGTAAACCCTGCAGTCTGCCCTAGGAGAAGGGAAGACAGTGCCCATGTCTTGGTCTAGGGTATATTTCCTCATACAACTTTATGCACGTGCTTTTCCACTTAGAATCGGATGGGTTTTGAAAAGTTAAAGTTCTGTCCTAATGGAATAAGCTGGCACCTGCAGGCCAGGCTGTCCCTGTAAGCCAGGACAGATAYGTCCTTAGTGTTTGAGATGGGAGCATGCAGGAGTCGTTCGTAGCCCGTTTCAGCAGCTCTGCCCTCAGCAGAGCCGCAGATACCGCCACAGATAACGCCACAGCCGTTGCACGTTCTCACACCTCTGTGACTGCCGTAGTGGAAACACTTACCATGAACCCTCCAGACGAAACCTTCCCTCGGCTGTGGTCGCCAGGAGCTGCCTTCCTGTTGGCTGCCAGGGCTGCTTGTCTACCCCATCTATTTCTGCCTGCTAGGTGCTCYGATGAGCGTGTTTACTTAACTGACAGACCGGAGCAATGACTCCAAAGAGTGCTGGGATTTGGGGCCTACTCTGCATTTAATGAGAGAGAAGATGGCCAGCTCTGAATAATTTTTTTCTCGGTGGTAAACTGGAGAATCCTCTCGCTAGGAATTGCTAACTATCAGAGCTACTCTCATTTCCAGAAGAATGTTTTAATGAACTTTGCTTTATTTGCTTTATTAAAAGTGTGTTTTATGTCCCACAGGGCTAATTTATAGAGCCAATAGAATATGTCATTCTTCTTATGCATTTTAAAAAAATTAATAGGCAATAATTAGTGTTAYGAAAACTTCAGCTGGAGCTGCAAGAAAACCAGACTTGAGATCAGAGCCCCTGTGTCCATCGTAACCACATGGGAATCCAAGCTCATTCCTTGACCTAAATATTCTCTGTATTTCACAGCCTCTCTACATGGGTTTCTTTCTGTCCGTTCAGTTAAAACACATGCAAACGTTGAGTGCTTATTTATTAAGAGCTCTRCCTAGAACACCGAGAATCAACCCAGCGGCTGGAGATTCCTGTTTGGAGGCTCTCAAGAGGAAAAAGTCATGGCCCTCTGGGYTGGGAAGCCTGCCCGTGGTGTCTTCTATGGGGACGCCTGGATGAAGGCGCTGTGCGCGCAGGGACGGGCCGCAGGGAGGGAGGTGGCGCCTCGGGGCTCCTCAGGCTCGGGGAGGAACGTGTAATGCCGTGTGAGCCCGGCCCAGCCGTCTTCCCGAGCTGTGCTGCACCCTCGGGGGTGCCGGCGGGGAGCGGAGTTTGGCCCCTGCTGCAGCCCCTGCAAATCGGTCAGGACTTACCTGAGCGGGGCTGATGATTGAGTTCGGAGCRGAAGATTTCAGATTCCTTTCAAGTTGATCCATAGAAAAGCAATCTCAACAAGCAGGTTGTGTCTTACTTATGTGAACTGAGTCTCTTTTTTCTCTTCTCATAACTGATTATTTGATTTTACTTAGTTTAAATTTATGCCGATACTATTTAAACTATTTTAACATGTATCTCTATTGAAATAAAACCCAACAGTTTGCCTGCAATACTCTTATGTGTGTCCACATCGTGGTAGCCAATGAAAAGAGGAAAATACTATTTTTATTTCACAGACTTTGAAGTAGATGAAAGCTCTCAAGAATCTGTCATCTTAAAGATCCTGTGTAAAAGCAAGTATTGAATTAAAATTGCCTCAAATTTCTTTGTTAATGTGATAGACAAGAATCAATACTTGAATTGAGRGGGGGGACTAGTGTTTGCATGTTTATTTTGCTTATTTTTCCCCACAGCTGTCTTAAGGACCTAGGTGTGTTTATATCCAGGTTCTGGGAAGAGTAAATTGCTCAGTCTTGCAATCCCTTCTCAGGCAAAAAACCTTTTGGCTTCAGTAGAACTTGTGCAGCAGAAAAGATGAGAGGAGTGCATCCAAAAAACCCCATAATACTTAGGGCTTTGTGTTACCAAATTATAAGTGTTATGTGTTAAATTACCAATGGGATGTAAAAGCGAAGCAACAACAACAAAGTACATATCCCCCTAGATACTGAAACCCCTCTGCCTCTCCCGTGTCCCATTATCTGTTACCTGAAATAGTTTAATGCCAGCAGGAAAATTGGTATTTTGAAAATCGTAGTCCTGGCTGTTTAAATACCTTTCCAAGTAGAATTTGTATAATTCCTAGAATGTCTCACTGCTAGATATACTGTGATGGTAATCAATGCTTACAGTATTTAAGCATTCTTAATCCTAATGGAAAAAGAAAATGCTGCAGGTATGTACAAGACATACCTCGATATTTGCAATTCATCCCCAGCAGAAAATTTAAATATTGCTTCAAGGGAGTAATGCTGGTTCTCCTCTTAATTACTTAATCCAGCAGTAAAAATATTGTGGATTATAAATGTATTTAAACATAACTGTAATGTTCCATAACTCCCCAATGTTGATTCTTTGTGCAAGAATTTAAGCAACTCTTTAAATAGGATTGCGCTTCAAGGATCTTTTCTTCATTGTTATTAAAGAAATCATATTTTCATTCCCTTTAAAGAAAGCACGTATTCCCCCATTCTAGGGGAATGTAGTAGAGTTGATTTACTAAGAGCAATCTGGAAGAAAATATTTTAGCGATGCTTCACAATTGACTGATGGAGTTTTACAAAACAGCCTTTAGGAACAGCTATAAATACATTGATTATATGACTTCCCTATGAGAAAACAGTAATTAAAATTATGCCACAGATTGGATCAGGACGTGTTAATATTTAATTAGGCAATAAGTGAGCTCGGTACAGGTGTCCGGAGCTGTTGACAGGAGCTCTGCTAATCCATGTAATACTGTCGTTTAAATAAATAGTCTCCTGCTTGCTTTTTTCAAGTACGAAGTTTCCTGCTTGAAGAGCAGACATTTGTGTCACTGGCAGTGGCACTGTGGAGCGTCAGCATCTGAGTTCTTCACCAGACTGTTTATGAGATTGTCTCCCAGGATGTGTATAGCACAGTCCAGAAAGATGCTGCATTGTGGAAGCTCTGGTTGCTTAAATAAATGGGAAATCCAAAACCCCTGGACAAACCCAATGTTTCTGCCAAGGAAAATGTTGCTTTTTGTGGGAATTACCTCATCTGTCACAAGCAGCTGGATGAATCTTCCTAAAGGGCTTGCTGTTAAACAGTCCTGTTTGTGTTGTGTCTTTTTTTTTTATTTCTAATTTTCCTTTTTCAAATGAAGAAAATCTTTTCCTTCTGGTTTTCTTCCCTTACATCTTGTAAGCTGCTTGTTCCCAGGCATGGGGAAAACTTGCTCCTGGAGARGAGAAATGATATTTAATATTTGTTTCTAAACCCTCTCCCTCCGGAGAATCAGCCGACCAGCTCCAGGKTTCTTTCTGGTGGACACCTGGAATGGTTTTCTGTGATCCTTTGTTCCTGTGTCCTCTCACTAGAAAGGAAGTGGTGCTTTGAGACAATTACTGAACGTTTTCCTCATTAGTCAGCTAAAGCTGCCGTTCATTGATTAGGTGTTTACCGTATCAAAGCACAGAGATCTGAGAATCATGGGCTGCAAACACAAAGGGGAACATCCAAATACAGATAGGGGTTTTTCTATCAAAAATTATAAGTGTCCTTCTCTTCTGTGGGGAACAGTTTCTGGCCACAATACAGCTTGAAAGCAGAATTTTAATCATGCCACTGCTTACATCTTTATCAGAGAACTAATAAAATAGGTGGTTGCATTGAACATTGGCAAGGAATTTTTCATATGTCCTTCATTTTTTTTCTCTGCCTCTTCTTTCCCTCCCTTTCTTCCCTCTCCTTCTCAAAGAAACTGATATGAAGCTGATGAGGGTTTGGGTTTGCTTTGAAAGCATCTTTTGTTAGAAGACTAATTTTAACCTTGTGATAAAGATTGCTTTTTGTATTCTGTTGAATGTGATATCTAGTAATTGTTTGTCAAGATGAAGCGCCATCGGATTTTTAAAATGATGTTTTGTAATTACAGCCCAAATGTCTTTACATTATGATGTCTAAAAAACACAGGCAAATATGTCAGAAATAGGGGGAGAAAAAAAAAGATTTATTAAATGTTGTCATTTTAATCTTAAAATATTGGTAGGGCTTTTCATTTTGTTCCTTTTTTTTTTTTTTTTTTTTTTTTTTTTTTTTGGCACATCTACTGAAAAGAATTGAATCAAGCTCCCTATATTCAAGGCAATTTTTTCTTGTAAAATATATGACTAAGTTTACTATATATTTGTACAATCGTCCTGTATTTTTTACATTTCTTGTTCATTTAATTGTTTGGATTTTTTTAATCTCCTGATGTATTACTTGTGCTTAAGGGAGTTTTACATTGCCAAATTAGAAATTCTAATCTAACTTAMTCTTAATTCGCAGTGAGGGTGGAACAGTCCCAGGATTATTTTGAGATGACAGAATAAGCAATTCTTCTCTTATACTCTAACCTTTTTCTTCTATGTTTCTTTAGTTAGATCTTCAAGGACCAGTGAGATGGTGTAGAAAATAACCAAGAAAAATAGATAACTAAACTGCTAACTTTTACCAGTAATAGCTCTCCATCCTTTACACAATGTGAATGCTTCAGCAGGTTTCCTATGAAATTCTGACACGTCGCCTTTTTCTGTATGTAGCCTCAGTCTTGCTGACTTATTGATTTAGAAACCTTGRTTGCTTGCTGCTGCTGTAATGTTAAATTGGTTTAATAAACATGAAAGGGCCAGTTTAACGTTGTAAAAACAGCTGTGGAGTAATGGCCTTCACTTTGGATTTTTGCTTTGCTTTAAGCAGTTTGTAAATTCGGTCTGGAAGTAGAGTAGGATGTTAAAGATTTACAAGCACTATTTACATTCAGTTCAGACTATTAGCATGCATACGGATTTGGGTATTTTCCTCTTTAGAAAAAAGTGGAAAATGTTGGTCATATTAACTCTCTTTTGCAAACACATGTCAGAGAGCCGTCAAAAGACAATCARAATTTTTTTTAAAGTCTCGTTTTCCCTTTATAGCGTATTAGATCTTGTCAGGGAAAGTGGAAGTGTAATTTATGTATAACAGCAAGGGTCTTAAGGACTGCTCTGTGCTAGTGGAGAGATGGGCACGTTGGTGCTTYAAACCACCCCTGTGAGCGGTCATGGAGGGCTGAGGACATGATAAGGTTTTAAATTCAGTTCTTCCTTTGGTGAAGAAAACTGAAAAATATTACTTTACATCATTTCATATTTGTCCTGTCTGTTGTGAAGAGAAGCAGCAAAAGGAAAGCACGGGGCTAGGCGTCATTGACAAAAGCAATGAGAAAAGGTGTCTACTGACACTACGTATTTCCTCCCTGGTGGTGCTGAGATCAGAGCAATTCTGGATGGTGGGACATGCTGGGATAAGCTATTCTGCAAGGCTGCTTCCCTTTCCAAAAGGGCTCTGGAGTTCGCTGGGGGAGGGAAGAGAGGCCGAACACCCGCGCTCCAGTTTTGCACTTGCAGCAGCCACCTATTAAAGGGAGCCAGACAAGCCCAGCTGGAGGCACCTGGAGCTGCAGAGAAAGTCRAGATTGTGGGTTGTTATTTTGGGCCTTGGAAGAGAAACCCCAGGCAGTGTCTCCTGTCTCACAGCTCGGGTGGAGGAGAGAAGGGCTTGGAACGGGTACATGGGAAGACGCCACATGCCGCTTGCCTTTTCTGGACGGGTGAAACTCCAGAAGGGCCAATATGAGACGCAGCCTGGCTACAYGGCTGAGGCCCTGAGGAAGCCAAATGGAGCAGACAGGGATTCCCTAGGGCAGACGTCCCAGCTCCAGGCTGTGCTTCCCAGGAAGCGCCGGCCCCTGGAGAGGTGTCCGAACCGAGGGACTCTGCATCCGCCTCCTCCGCACTTCCAAGTAGGTGAAATGGTGAATTAAGTTCCATTTTAATTAGGGAAAGCTGTAGGGAGAACTGAAGCTAGATGCTGGGGGGTTGATTAAATAATTTAGAAACTGGCCTTAAAAACAGTGTTTCACATGTAATACTGGGTTTCAAAATCTTTCTGACCTTTTCATTGGATTGTTCAAAATCTGAGGAAAAGCAGTATATCAGAAATGGCCTAAATACCTGCTTTCTCAGTGACTGCATTGTGTTCAGCTGGCAAGGCTGGTGGTGTTGATACAGTAAAATAGAACTTGACTCCTTTTTAGCAAAAAGCTTACTGTCTGCACTAGCTCCGTGTGTAGGAGCTGGGAGGAGCACACTCCTCCGGGAAGGAGGGGGTGAGTGAGCTTTGTAAAACGGTGTGGTCTGCCCGTTGTGTTAAATCTTTTGTCTGATGTTAATGAAATGGAACGGGCAGAGCTCCCCAAATCCTGTCTGGTTTCACATTAGAAAACCTTGACTGGAAGCATGAAGTGACTTTCGTTCACTTTGGGGCCCAACATTGCAGTCCAAGTTCTCTGTGACTCTTAAATGCACCTCAGAGGGAAGCAAACAAGTTACTACTTAATATAATGTTGTTACGTTTATTTATAAAATTTCAAACTTATTCAAAACCTAGTGTGCTGCCTATATTTGTATTGCAGGTCATCGATACTGGCGGATGAGATACTTGAACGAGTTAATTTATAGCTGGAGATATAATGAATTTTTAGTTTGGTATCCCACATATATGTGCCTATTGCTTTGCTGGTCCCCACCCTCCCACCCACCGAAAAAAAAAAAAATGCTTCAAGCATAGCAAATTAAGAGAAAAATAATGGAGCTGTGGTATGAAAAGTGGTATAGACTTATTCTTTTGGTTCTTTATATTTGCCTACCATAACTGTATGAATTGAATGAACATTGAATGAACATTGAAGTTTTTAGGTTTTGTTTTGTTTTTAGAACATATGATTGTGAAATAATAATGCGAACCCAGTTAATGAAGAGCTGTCTCCTTGACCCCCCTAAAACAATAACTCCGGCTGAGCGAGGTGAAGGGCTTGAGTCATTGCTGTGGGTCATTAACTTCCACGCCTACAGCTGACAGTGTTAATATTCACAGTGTAAATTGTCTCTCTGGTGATGCAGGCACACATGATAAATGTGCTTATCGCATGATCTGATACTGTGCCGGATACCCCTCTGCGGCCCTTAAAACTCAAGACGTCCCAGCYGCCCAAACATAAAGTTCTGCATTCTCAGCTTAGGCAGCAGGGTTGTCTTTGGACAATAAAAAAAAAATGTGACAATTAACAGAAAATGTGGACAGCATGAAATAAGTCTCACTTTCAAGTGAATAGTAGGGTCTGTGTGGATTTAAACCTTTTTAAAAATATTTATTTGGCGTATCTAAGACTGTTGGGTGTTTGAGGTGTGTATGCCAAGATGTTGTCTCAGAACTCCCGTCCCGTTATAGTTAAGTAGTTTGGAATTCAAGGATCTGATTGCAGAATTCAAAGATCATTAGAGCGAATGTGGCTTGGTCAGTGCCCTGGGCCTTCTTTTCAGTGCTCTAATTAATCAACAAGAAAAGAAATGTTTAATGCAAATTAACACAGTCTCAAGCTACCAGAATCTGGATTTGTTCACCAGCAAATAAGAGGGCTCCAAAAGCAGTGGGATATTGCCAATGTAACGCCATGGTCTGTGCGGCACCATGTTCTCTATCTGGGTATCTCTGTCTGGCCTGAGCTGGAAAGACTTGAGGGTCTGAGGTGGTTGTTTCTGAAGTGCTCTGCTGGGGAAATGAATCCCCTTTTGAGGCAAATGGAGTCCTTGGTAACTGAAAAGTTCATGATTCGCAGTGGGTCCTTGATTCTCCTYGCGGCGAGGTGCTGCGCTTGTTCCTGTTGGCTTGCCCGGGCTCTCCTCGTCCCAGCTCATTTTGCTGGAATCTACAGTAGAAGATAGTTTGTGGTAGTTTGCAAGATTTCCAGAGAAAACAAATTTATTTTTCTGTAAGTCATTATGTTGTCTCTGCCAGTGATTTTTTGTAGTCAGTGTTTCTGTACCTTTGTCCCTGGTGTGTTCCGATATAAGCTTTGCTTTACCCTTGTTGGTCTTTATTAAGAGTCTACTCTTCTTGCTCCTAACATAGGAGAGTTTTGTGCTATTTTTGCCATAGGCTTTCTGGAGCACAGCTATTTCAGCTCTGGGTCTTCACTGCTGTTTTGGAGACCGAGTGCCACAAAATAACTCTTCGGACGCCACTATTGCCCGTAGAGTTCGGGCGCTGGTGGAGGAACCCGTGTTCTTTCAGTTACCATGTTCTTTCAGTCACAGTTCCCTCCTGTGGCAGAAGCGGGTGCGGTTGGCCGAAGCCAGCCGGGCCAGCGGAACGGACCCTTCGCCTGGCCTCTCCCTGCTGTCCCTTACAGCTGTAGCAGGAGACTGCACAGAGGAAGAGGATAGCGAAGCACCTTCTGCATAGCTGTTTTACACGCGGCTCTGACAATTTTCTGTCCCCTGTGTGATTTTGTGCTGTATGTACATGGATGGAGTCCTTGAACTGTCACCGAAGCTACAAATCCCGTTTTGTTCCCCTGATCCAGGGGTCTCCTTGTGTCCTGGGCTGTCACGTGCTAACAGCAGGGAGAGGGGCCGGGGTGCCCCTCTCCGCAGGCTCCACATCTGGCCCACTCCGAGTGAGGAGAGTCACCCACGCAACCCCTCTWAAATAAGGACGGCGCCTGCCCCTCGGGGGTACCAGAGCGGGGAGGCAGGGAGCAGTGCTGGCGTTCCAAAGCCACGACGGGCCGTGGGAGCAGCGCGGTGAGCACTGCTGTGGCATCCAAGATCCAGAAYGATTATTAGGCCAGGACATAGATTAACTGGGGGAGATTACTTTGTATGATTTCTACATATGTAAATGGGCTTATAATTGCCATCACTATAAAATATTAGCACATATTTACTGTATAATAAGCAATTCAACTTCATAAACAATTGAAGATTACCCCAAATTTACATACAATGTGAAGAAAAGTCCTTTATCCTCTGAAACTGTAGCATTTGGCAGATTCAGGAATAAATAATCTTTTGTGGCAAGGGTATGCCTTATCAAACATATGCAGATCAGTGCTAATTAATGCTAATTAAGGTTTCCTGTCTATCTAGTTGGAAAAACGTCCAAATGTTATGAAATCCAGTTAGTAT
Organism: Eudromia elegans; assembly: GCA_003342815.1. Classification (NCBI taxonomy): domain Eukaryota; kingdom Metazoa; phylum Chordata; class Aves; order Tinamiformes; family Tinamidae; genus Eudromia; species Eudromia elegans. The sequence continues at coordinate 2,130,418 of PTEX01000126.1, read as the reverse complement.
GCCTATTACCCTAATTGTTTTATATGGGATGGTTCTTAATTAAAATATGTAAATTGACCTTAATTGCTATATACTAATGGAGGTTCATGTTATCTCACTAAAAATGACAAGATGGTGAGGAGGGGGTACTTAAACAAATAATTCCGATACATTTGTAGCTAAATGACCTTTACTCAAAATTATTTTTAATTGGAAATTGGCAAAAGAAACATTTTACCATCTATGTTTCCCTTTAGTCTTAAATGATGTCAGAATTTACAGTTCTTTGTTAATATAGATATGGTGACATTGTAGCTTAATTAAGASTACTAAACAAGTCAACATTTTGTGTGTTTACTGTCTGCTGCAAAATTGTTTGCTAACCTTATAATGACCTCGGGAAATGTGTGTTGTGGTTTACAACATTGGCCTGAATTTTAACTGGTTTTGGAGTTTGCTTTTTGATTTTTGTTTTAATCTTGTAATTACATTCTTGAAGTTGGATCCCCTGCTATGCTTTTGCTAGCAGCCCTGTGATGCTGAGTTTACACAGGGCAGGCTGGTGGGCAGCACCTCTTTGCACGGGACCCGTTTGTGTAGGACAGGGACTTTTATCTCCTTTGTGCGAGTTCACGTATATGCTSCTGCACAACTGAGGCCTACGCAGGCTTCTCCTTGTGTGCCTTTTCTGGCTAACACAGGCACATTATTTGAATGATGTATTGTGTGCCTGTTGCTTTATAGSCATCGTATATTGGCATTTTCTTGGTAGCTGAAATAGCTTATTGTACTGCTTCACACCMAAACCAAATGTTTTTCTTCTCTGATTTACAAGATATAATTAGRCGCTCTGCTAATCTAGAGCGCTGGCCTCACCTACTGTGTTTAATATTTTTGCATGTTTGCAGGGTACAGTAATGCTGAAAGCACAAGGTTTGTACAACTTCCCACTTGGGCACGTTGTTCCCAGCCAGAGAGAAGAGAAGCCTCCCTGCGTGCTGTGCAATGCCCTGTGTGAGCAGCACCGCTCAGCACRCGGAAGCGCTTGAATTTCCTCTCTGCCTTACTCATCAGCCACTGTAATCTCAGKTTTTGCTCAAAACAATTGTACATTTTTAAAAGCTCTGTTTATGTTATGTTCATAGATACCAGTGATTGCCAAATCAATCTGAAAGGTTTCGTTGTTTTTCAGGATATTGTGACCAATGTTTCTCCRAGGATTGTGCGTGGAATTACTTCGGGTCCGATATATGGCCCAGGCCAAGGCTCGTTTCTAAACATKGAGCTGATCAGCGAGAAAACAGCAGCATATTGGTGTAAAAGTATTGCTGAACTAAAAGCTGACTTTCCAAACCACGTAAGTGCTACTCGATTMTAAAGATGCAGTCTACAGATTTAAAATCGCTTGTTTAATATTTGCAAAATGAAATCCTAGTTTATTTACTGGCATAAGAGCATGTTCTTACATATGTGAAGAGCCCATCTTTATGRCAGCAAATTCTGTGATATGACTGCTACATAGAAACCATGCAAACAGAACCATGATTATTTCTTTGGCTGGGCTCATCTTTATATTCAAATAGACAATATTAAAGAAAGGGGGATCCTTGGATGGATGCTTATAAGTTTTTCTGTAAATAATTTTTTGAGATTGCATTTAAAGATGTAACTTACAATATTAATTTCTGTTGTTAATTGAATTTGACTCTAAAAGGAAATTTTTGTTTTCTTCATTTTTAATCCAAATGCAAATTATTCTGATATTTTTGAATTTTTTTTTTTCTTTAAGAGTGAAGAAATGATGCCAACTTAAATTCACTGCAAGGATATGGTTTTGTTAGAGCCTTCTTGGCTGTGGAGAGTACCAGTCTAGAAGATAATAGTGAGAGCTGGGAGTAAAGATGCCAGCTAGCCGGTATAAGTGGATTTCAGCCCCTATTCTAGYGAATAAGAAGATCTAGGTAGAGAGTAAAAGTCTCTCCTGAATCATTATCTCATATGGATAGAGCCCAAAATCCCAAAGTCTGGATATCTTCTGTCTTGAAGTTTTACTGCCATGGTTTAGCTCGGAGGAAAATAAGCAAACTTTCCTGAACATTTTGTGTTATAAATACAGTCAGATTTTTTTCTCATTCCTGTAGTTTAAATGTTCACATCTGTAAGTATTAAAAAACATAAGGCTTCTTTAAACAAGTTGTATTGGTACAAAAAGTTAAAGGMATATTTAATGTGCTGCTTTGCCATTCAAGGACTGTGTGTTTATTTTCTGAGGTTTGAGTGACATTATTACTTGTGACTGAGCTTTATATCGGGTGAAAGTGTGAACCTAACACAAAACAAAAACAAAAAACTAAAACAAAATACATCTTGAGAAATATCTGGGTGAAGTAAATTAAGAAGCTAGGAATGCCATTTTCCAATGAAATAAAAGCAAACCAAAGGAAAGGACACAAAAGAGATTACAATACAGAAACTTATTTTGCTATGGGAAATATTAAAAACAAATCAAAATTGATATATAATTACTTTTGCTCTGTAATACAAGTAGTTTAAGGTTAATTTTTTTTAATAGCCAGAAAGAATATTAGCAAAATAGCTAGTTTACCAGAATATGATCCCACAGCAGCATCATATCCCTTGCCATTAGGAAGAAGTGAGGCTATAATGCAAAAGGAACTGAAAAATTCCCACAGTGTAGCCTAGGATTAAACTAAATCTTGCAAGGGCTTGTGCAAAAGAGGACCAGCTGGTGTAGCTCAGTGGATAATGTCACATAGCCCTGGCACCCTTGCTGTAGATCTGGAACCAGCATCTCCCTGGTGCAGGCACCTTGTCTTCATTCCTCTAGTCGGTGGGGAAGGGGAGAGGGCTCCCTGACTCTCTGTCTTTGCTGGCTCTGGATTCTTGTTTGCATTTTCCTCTGTGTGTCTTTTCCAGTCTTTTCCTTTCCTAGCTTCTGCCTTCAACTCTCACTGGAGAATCCACTTCRAGCAGGCTAGGGCAAAAGCTGCCCCCAGCACAAACTCTGGAGCCTTTAGCATTTGCATCAATGCCAGGTGAGGGGAATTAATTATTTTTAGGGGCCCAGGCACAGGAGAAAGCAGAGGCAGGATCTGGATTTTGTAGGTTTGTTTTTAAAGTGTCATGAAAATCATTGCTAATTTAGTTTGGTGTGTTTTATTATTTTTATTGTTACTATAATACTCATTTTACTCGTTCAGTTGGAGAAGGCTGTGAGAATCCAGAAAAAAATGGGTATGTTAGTGTCTGTGGTCTCCTTTTTAGTTTCACAGATGTCCTGGCTTTGCTTTTTATATTGACCTGTCCCTTTGATAGCCAAACTTGTTCCTCATGTGGTTATCTAAGTGTTTTTGATGAGAGTCTATTAAGCATTTGCATTCTTCTATGCCCCTGTGTAGCATCTGATACCACAGGATTTATGAGTTTATACCTGTATCAGATTTTTCTACTCTTTAGTAGTAGTAAAGATTGAAAACTTGACAGCGGACAAGGAAGGAACAATTATTTTATTGATTCCACAATGCTAATTTTAGCATTAATGAATCACTTTTTTATTAGAATGAAGTTTACACCATACAAGCAAATTTTGCATCCTCCTCAGATATAAAAGGATATTTTTCAAATGTTAYATAAAAAGTGAAAGAGAACAATCAAGAATCAGAATTTTCAAATTGGAATTTAAATATTTCTTGTTTTGCAGAAAATCATTACTGATGCTTACTGATCAAAGTCAGACTCTTCTCTTTATTCCATGAATACAGAAACACTTTGGGCTGAGGCTAACAAGATGTGTAGTGCAAGGTTTACCTTAACTTTGTAATGAAGAAAAGGAAGACTTGTCCTTTCTGAGGTCAATTTAGGAATTTTTGGAAATTGCCATGTGATGGATTTCAAAGACTAAGGCAAGCTTTGCCATAAGCAACATCCTAGTTTCAAAGGATTTTTTTTCTTTTTCCCTGAAACAAGCAGATATTTGCCTGTATGTGAGTCGGTGAAATTTTCAGCCAAAATTCTCTATTTCTCATTTTATATTATATTTGACAAATTGGTTTTCTTAGTAAATATGAATTTGGCTAAGAACAACTCAGGACAGATTATGATCGGAAATGAAAATGGGGGGATTTCACWCATACCTTAGCTAAATCTTAGTAGTATCTTAACAGAAGAGAAATTAAAATTGAAAAGAAAATTATAAAAGATTACAAGAGGAGGATTTACTGCTGAAATTTTCTTTTCACATGTTTGACACTAATGGCATCGTGGCCATTATCTGAACTGAATATTTGTCCAGGCACTACATCTTTGTGTGTCAGGAAAACAAGCAGGTTTGTGCATGGCATTGCCAAAATCATGAGAAAGACCATTTTTTGGAGACTGCAGAGAGATAGGATATGTTGGTGTTAGCATTTGTTTCATCAGAAAAGAAAAAACATGCAAACTGCTTCTGTTTCTCATCAAAACTTTTTGCTTACCGTGACTAAGYCTATGGAGGACAGGCTTTGCAGCAGAACTTAATGAAGCAAAATACATTGCAGGGAAAATGTCAATCACTACAGGGCTGACAGAAGCCCATCACAAACAAGCAGATGATATACGGAATGAAAGGAACAACATTTTTTGGAAAAAGATACCAAAGTGAATATTTTTCAGTATTGCTGCAGTTCATACACTGCAACCTTACAAGCATCTCTTTGGCCTCCTTACTGAGCACAAATAAGTGCCGCTAAGGAGCTCGCATAGGAYAGGATGCCAGACTGTCAGCTGTGGGGACCGTTCTGGAATTCACATATTGGTGTCGTGATRTGTTGAGCTGAGGAGCCTTTGTCGCTAGGATCATTAAATACTCTTGGACTCCAAAGCGAAGTGGAAAAATCTCGCCTTGCTGATGTTTGCGGTGCTGCACGCGGCCTGCAGGATGCTGCTGACAGTGACAGTTTTTCAGCACAGAGCAGCTTTTTGAGACTGAAAGTGTTAAAAATATATTTTTGTTCTGCGTTCTGTTCTGAATGTCCCAGGAACACCTGTCAGGAGTAGCCGTGCTATGGAGAGCGTGAGGACGGCAGCTTGCTGGATCCCGGGCTGGTAACTGACTTCTTCATAGCACAATTTTTTAAAAAATACCTCTTAGAATGGTGTCAGCAGCTTATTTTTTCATTATTATTGTGCAGTTTCTTCTACTATAGAGGTGTGAAATAAGGCAGTGCTTTTTTCTTCTTTCCTTTTTTTCTTAATGTAGCCTAGCACACCCAACTTTGTTTTAGTTCTATTCTGTGAGAACTAGAGGAAGTGAGAGGGTTAAAGAGCAAGGCAAACACAGCTGAGCAGGCATATGGGGGAGTCTTGCTCCTGTCAAGAACCTTTTGGGTAGAAAAATGCAGTTTTCACAAAGATTTCTGAAGTTACAAGTTGGATAGAAATAGACTTGCTGCAGGAATAGTGGATGGTCTACCTGGAGAGGTTTGGTTAGTTTGCTGCAGTGATCTCTGAAGTGATGTCCTACATATGCAGCTTACGTGTAACACCAGCTCAGTTTTTAATAACTGGTTCTGGCTGTGGATGGGGAACATTTGTATATTTATGTAAACTTTTCCCCTCTAATTCTGTATTAATAATATATCTTCTAATATATTTTCCAGAAGGAATTAACCAGTATATCCGAAGACGAAATAATTTCATTCATTGCTATGAGTTACATTTATGATTTTAAAAAAAGCATTAGCTGTACATATTGGGGGAAATATAGGGGAGTTATGGACTTGACAGCTTTACAATGAAGTGCAAAATGAACTTGACTTTCACAGATATATTTAGGAATAATTTGTGTATTTTTGCAGTCCTAATGAGAGCTTTTACTTCTGATAGGTGTTCAAAGGCCTATGGGATGTTGTATGTAGTATACATAAGATTTATATTTTGAGTTACTGGTCATGTGACTGGTAGAGGATATTAAAGGTATTAGTTCATTTTAACATTTAGATTTCAAATTTGGATTAATTTGGAATTTAGAGTAACATCTGCAACACATGTAGTTAGATAAAGTGAGAGGCATAACCTTTTTTGCAGAAGTCGTGTTCAAGGTAAATGAAGACCAAATTGTCAGGCAGCTGCTCTCCATATAGGCCTGCTTTGTGAGGGCTGGTATAGATGGCTTTGCCTTTCCATGGAAGGGAAAACATGGGTTTTATTCCAAATACCTGCTGATGCATCCAGGCACATGATGAATCCGAGATGTATTAGCAGGTTTAAAAATGGACGCCACGACACCTACAAACTTGCAGTTGTACCTTTCTAAAGAACCTGGTAGGGCTGTTTCGGTATGGAGCTCACCTGGTAGCAATAGCAACCAGCATACTGTGAACCTGAATGGGGATGGTAGAAATTCTCAGATGTCCAGAAGTCCAAGTTGTTTTCCACATAAACTAGAATGGACGAGGTGAAGGAGAAACAAACTGGGCTGCCCAGGGGCATACCCACTCCTCCATATCATGTAAGTGCCCGGCAATGCAGAGAAGCTACCTGAGTTCCCTTATCGCTGTTTCAGATTCAAAATCACGTAAAAAACCTCCAGAAGTTGTTACTGATGCAGTTCTAGCTTCCCAAAGCCAGCCATCTTGGAGGCTTGGTAGGAGGTGAAAAAACCCACACAGCAGTTGTTAAATTCACCATATGGAAAAGATCCTTTTCACTCTGTGGAACTGGCAGCAGGCCTAGTCCCTAACATGAGAGGGAATCCTAGCTGAGGACACTGAGGTTGGAATAAAGCACTCRCACCAGCTGCCTTGCCCAGCAGCTAAAGCACTTGGGGCTAGCAGGTGTGGAACGCGGAATGGCCAAGACTTCCCAATTCCCACAGGCTGCTGTAGTGGCTGGAATAGGCCTCAGAGCATTGTAGCCTATGACTGCCTTCTCATTTGCTCTTCATCCTTCACCACAAGGAAGAGGCACTAAATAAAAGAATATGGAAAGATACCTCCTAGAATGGGAAGACACCTCTGTGTACTCCAGGGCAGCTTTCACTCCTTAAAAAAAGAAAAGGAAATCAAAGTATCCATAGAAGAGTTTATACTGTAAAATGAGCAATACCAGGATGAAGCATTTGAAGGTACCCTGAGAAGGGCCGGGCTGAGCTGGTAGAACAGCAGGTGCTTCTTGGCCGTGCCCGCAGTGCGGGAGGACTGTTGGGCGCTCAGCTCAAACCTCCGCCTTGGAGGGCTGGCGGGAGCCCCATGCTGCTGCTCTTGTGTGCAAACGATAGCAGCTCTTTGGAGGACAGAATTAGTAAAAGGGGTAGAGAGGCAAAAAAAAAAAAATAGTTTGTAGTATCCTTAAGAATCTAAGGTCTTGTAGGACATGGAGAGACTTAGCTAGGGTCAGCTAGGGTCTCCTGAAGCATTTGATAGGGTCCCTTACTGAAGGATTTGAAAGAAATTAAGTTGCTGTGAGATCAGGGAAAGAATCTCATGTGGTAAATAACTAAAGATAAGAAACAATGTGATAGGAAACAATGCTCAATTTTCACACGGTATAGAGATCTCCAGTAAAGTTCCCTAGAGATCTTTGCTGTGTTTTATGCTATTTAAAATGTTTCTTAACAATCTAGAGAAGGAACAAATTTCAAGAATGTAAACTTTGATGATAATAGTAAATATTTTAGGGAGATAAAGGTGAGAGGTGACTGAAGAATCTAACACTGCTAAGTGACTGAGCAATGAACTGCCAGATAACGCTAAATGAGGATAAATGAGATGATGCACACAGGATAAAATGGTACTACATTTATCTATACAATAGAAGCTAAGCTAACTATTGCTAGTCAGGAGTGAAATGCTGGGCTTACAGTAGAAGGCACTAGGAAAACCGCAGCTTAATGCTCAGCAGCATTGAAATGAAGCATGTCAAACAGAATTTGTAGGAACAGGAGCGAGCAAGATACAAAACGAACAAACAAAATATTACACCAGTGTATTGATTCATTTTATTTCCGTGTTTTGGATAGAAGGTACAGTTCAAACTTTTTTCCCTTGGCAAGGGTATAGCTAGATTGGAATCCAGAAGGTGACGGACTGAGACGCTTCTTCATTTGCTGCTTTGAACTGTGGAGCTCATTCTCCCAGGGCATCACCAATTCCTAAAGAGCAGTTTTCTGTGGAAATGCTGCTATGAACGTGCCTTACATGAGCTTGCAGGTCCCCATCAGAGAAAGGATGTGGAGCTCTGTGCCCCATTCCAATGGGTTTGTGCTGGCGATGCACAAACAGCAGCTGGATTTGGACCCAGGATTATCATTTGCCTCCCCCTTGCCAGTTGTGTGTCAACTTGTGGACCATTGTGCCAGTTCCGCAGTTTGCCAGCCTGATTAACATGAAATTGTAATTGCTAAAAGTCAAGCTTAGATGAATGTATATTTTTTTCTAGTTTGAGAGGAAGTGATAAGGATTTTGTAATTCAAATACTGTCTTCAAGTTTACTGAGATTTGAAAGACTGCATTTCCAGAGGGTCATCACAGATGTTCCCACATATAGAAACACAAAAAGAAGGCTTTCAAATTTTACCCAGAGAAAATATCTTTTAAGAAAATGGTCTTGAACGTGCGTCTTCTGTTGGAAGCTGCAGTTTGTGATTGAAAACATAACCCCATGGTAAATTCAGTGAGATTCGGGCAATCAATCTATAATTCAAATGTGCAGTGTTCCCAGTGACAAATTAGGACTGTGAAGAGAAATGTGAGCTCTTGTATGTTTTGCACTAGGAAACGACTCCTTTGTTGAGAAACCTCCCAAACTAGTTAGTGCAGACCTGCACTTCTCTGCTACGCCTCTTGTAAAGGCACGACGGACCTGGTTTTATTTTCACCGCTAAGGTTTGACAAATAGTAAGCAGCTCAGTAAGACGGARGAGTTTTTGTGAATGCATTGAGAGTATTCCTTTGATTTGGAGTGCGAGTTGTTGATCCTGCAGAGGAGCACAGTTTTCACCATTTTGCGAGGACGATGAGCACATTCCTTAAAACTTTAGCCTCAGAGTGTGAACTAGGGGAAAAATAAAGCAGTTTCCAGAGTGCCTCAGCAACCAGCTCCTACGAAATGAGTCAATCTGCTTGATTATTGTAAAAGACAAACTCCTTAATGGGTAGCGTCAACTGAAGCTGGTTTAGGATTTGCTTTGGCTGTTACTATTGCTAAAAATTTCTTTTTTATTTTCACTGAGGTATGTGAATGGTCTTTAAGCAGGGGTGAAAGAATTGTACTAAACATGAAACTGTGATTAAAAAGATATTTCTAAACTGTAATACTGCTGACAATGACATGAGGGGTTGCATATTTTTGCTCCTCTTATTAAGGTTCAATTTTCCTTTTATTTTTCTGTGGAGACTATTATTTAGAGAGAACAGAACGACGCTTAAAATCCCCTCCTAGTTTCTGTGTTGCGTAAGCTACTGTGTGCACAATAGAACGCTGCAAAATGATCTGTGAAATCCAATGGGAAGGCAGAGAGCATTCATTCTTCCCAGAAATGTCCTCCATAAACTGCAGCAAAGGAAATTGCATCATGCGTTAAAAAAATCCCTACACTAAGATGTCCATTTCTCCCCCCCCATTTTGTGCTTAAAATAGCAATAACRGTCTCCAAGCTGGGCATTTCCTGTCGATTAATGACCAGCCAGACTTAATGGCCCTCAGCAGTGCCTCGGGCCATCAACTCCTCCCAGCCAGTCATTACTCCCTAGGAAATGCCCTCTTCTGTGTAGTTATTGTTTTAATATTAGGACATACAAGTTGCAATTGGAGGAAAAAATGACCTTATGGCGTTGTTAAAAAGTAGAAACAAAAAATGGCAAAGTTTTACACTTYAAAATTGTTAATGGTCAATGATCTATAAAAATTAAAATCTKGACTTTGCAAGAATGACAAAATGCTACAAGGCTTATTACCTGTGCAGAGCATTTATCCCTCACATACTCCCCAATTTCCATTTCATGTTTTTCATAGGCAATTGGGTAAATTACAAAATTTGATCTTGTAAAACGTGCACTAGCTTTGGCATTCGTTTGTGTTGGCTGTGGTATGATTTTAAGTCTTCTAGGAGGCACCGACTGGTTTAGGTAATTTTGCTTTTTTTTTTTTTTAATTGAATATATATAATAATAATACTAGTAAAGCAGATTGTTACTTGCTGAAATTAGTAAGTATTTGTTGTTTCTGTAGCCTGTATTATGCACTCTAATTTTTGTAATGTAGATCAAATTTTAGGCATTTTGTTAGGACTCTAATGAAGAAGAATATGAAAGCTAGGTCTGTATCTAAACATCTTGCTCACATCCTCGTGTGGGCTAGGAATACTAAAAATGAAATTGCGTTTACCTGCTGCCCTGGCAGCACCCTAGTGTAGAGCAGCTCTATCCTCCAGCGGCCTATGGCTGTTCTAGAGCAAGCAGAGAGCTTGCTTTGCCCACGCGTGCTGCTCCAGCACGTGTGTTCTGGCGCGGCAGGGAGGGCTGCGGCGCGGGTGAGATCCCTGGCGATGGCAGCCAGCTCTCCAGCCCCTGTGCTTCATCCCAGCCTTTCCGGAGAGGGGGGCTACGGAGCCCTCTCCCAGTCAGAGCAATAGGTGGGAATGAGAGTTTCCAAGGCGTTTGTCTTCCTTTTTCTTCCTTTGCTGGGAGGAGCATGTAGATAAGCAGTGGGCTCTGAACTGATCATCCTCTACATCCTGAAGACTGCTAATGCCCTAAGTTTTTATGTACATTGAGTTTAAAAACTATGACCATAGATTTCTACATAGTCCAAATGAAATTTTTGTATCTGTCACCTTCCCTTCCTGCTTCTATTTCTCAAGTCACCCAGCTGTGGTTTTCAAATTCTCTTTTATATTCRAGTTGAAACTAGTAAATTGTACATGTTAGGTTAAGGAGTAACTGCTAAGCGTGCAAGATCCAGTGGCCAGCAGGATCCAGCAGAACTCGTTCTCTTTTCCATTAATTTGATAAACTGTTACTGTGAGCACAGACATACCAACAAATGGATGGCAAAAGGGGATAGCGAAATACAGCATGTCAGCATGGTAACTGTCCACGTGCATGTTCTTAGCTTGCAGAAAATACAAGCTAAATTAATTTGACTTTATCTCATTTTGGACAAAGCCAACTGGAATCACCCTGTTTTTTCTGGGAGCTGAGGAGGCGCTGGCGTATTCAATTCCTGCAGTTGTGTCATTCGCTGGTAACTCAGTAGTGACTTGTTTGTGTATCCTGTGTGCATATCCAGTGGAGATGCTRTCCTTTTAATTGCTGAAACAAAAGTCTGACAGCCAGTGCTTAGTTGCTAAACACTTAAACCCAAATGAATATTTTAAAGGCTTCTTTTCAAGCAGACATAAATACATCCCTTGTTATGAGCCACTTAGTTAAATGCAAACTGTAGGAAAACAGCCGGGTACTTTCCTGTTCCCTTTCCTGCCACTGTGCCTGTGATCCTCACAGCTCGCTGGCAGATTTTGTCAGTGGTTTATTTTTGCATCTTTGTGTGTGTGTGTGTGTGTGTGTGCGTGTGTGTGTGTTCAAGGTTCCTCATCTATTTCATTTTCAAGTCACACTTTCATTTCATTCTCTTTATGTTCAACACTTTTATTATAAGGCTATAATTGTGTTGATTGTTTCAGTCTATACATAACAGTTAGTCAAGGTCTTAGGTTTGGAAAGATAAATGGTGAAGCTCTGTTCGTAAGTTTTAGGTCAGCATTTTTAAAAATCCATGGCACTTTTTGCAGTGTCAAAGAATCTGAGACTTATTCTTAGAGAGACATATCTCCTTTTAGAGTCTGAATGTACTTGCCATATGTTTCATTTAAACAAACTCTCTTTTAGGCCAGGAGGTYTGTAGGTAGCGTGACTCACATAGGGTCACTCATATCCAGTGGTCTGGATACCTGTGAGCTGTTTATGCCTCTCAGGGCAGAGGGTCATAAAAAACGGGTTGAAGTCACATTTGCATTCTCTTAGTGTTGTGCTGTCAGTACCTGYCTGATTCCCAGAAGCACTTTCTGCCTTTGGTTCTGCCTGAAGAATCCATCTTTGACCTGATTTGTTTCCTGTTTATGTTCTTGGGAGCGCCCCTGATCCCTGCTGGGACATTGATGCAATCCCCCGTGTATTAGATGGCAGTTGGTATTGCTGTGCTTTTCTTGAAATTGAACAACAATCCTATAAATTCTTTACAGCATTTTAATTTTGAAATGTCCAATCGCATAGGAGTATGCAGAACAAATTAGATAACCACTTTTTCAAGTGCACAAATATTTAGTGAAAATAGAAAGGCCTCTTTCAGTTTCTGATCATCTTCTGCTAYGCTTCCTGATGAGGAGATGAAGTGGGTGGAACTGGCAGTTGAAGAGGGAAGATTAGTCAGAAGGTAGCTGCCAGCTCCCAGCCCTTAGTTTTGTATCTTCTTTGCTGTTGGAGTGTGGCCAGCAAACTGCTTGGGTCAGCAGACATACCAGCTAGCTACTTAAGTAAATTAGAAAGTCTGCATATAAAAATAAAGCTACCCACTCATGAGATTTTCTTATCCTATCTCTCAGGAGAGAGCACTGAAGACCCGTCCTGGTCAGGTTTGGGGCAGAGAGGCACTGCTCTACGCAGGGGTTTTGTCCTGGGCAGGTGCTACTGTGGGCTCATAGGAAGGAAACAGGGAGAGAATACAGAAAAAAAGAAAAAAAGGAGGTGCATTTTCTGTTCTTGAAAAGTTATGTGTCTGATAACAAATATGGAAGCTGTACTTTCCAAGACACCGTTTTAATATAATTCTTCACAAGGAAAATACAAGAAATATTTTTCCAAATGAAAATGACTATTTGAACATTTTGCATTGTCTTCTCCCTTTTCCATTTTAAAAACTCCTAAAATAGGTTACAGCTGTCTAGTCCAGGCTGGCAAGAACATACAAAGTGTGAGCTTATTCTGATCATTTGAAAAGGCACCCAAGGTGACCCCTTTAGAACCAGTGCTGCTGCTGGTGGTAGAGGAATGCCTTTAAATGAGCCAGAGTCGCCGTTAGCCGGGGCCTCGGGGGCAGCAGCAGCTTCTCCTGCATCAAGAGGATGATCTTGCTCTGGAGGGGAGGGCGGGTGCTCTGTGTGTGTGTGTGTGTGTGTGTGTGTGTGCGTGTGCATGTGCTTGGGGTTTCGCTCTGTTGCCGCCTGAGGTTTCGCGTGCGGGGGACGGAGGGCGCGTTGTGGTTGTGAAGATGGCCCTGCTCTGGGCTGTCTCTGTACGCTGAGCCTTATTGAAAGGCAGAGTTGCACGAGGTCAGATCRTGCCAGAAAAAATAGAACTGAGCAATATGTTTGCTTTAATACAAAATGAAGAGGGAGAACAAAATCTAAAGGTAGGTAACAAAGAAGAAAAACAAGATACACTGGCCCTGCAAGATCACAGGAGGAGACAGTGGAGACAGTGATGAGCCAGATCTCAAAAAGGAGCAAAGATGATACATTGAAGACTGCATGACAAAACAGAATGAAAAACAGAGAGATAAAAGACCGATTCCCACCAATACGAGACTGCATGAGGTTTCTGTGCCTGGGCAGGGCTCAGCAGGCCTGACATCAGAACTGATAAGAATGGATAACCGTCTGCTTTATAGAAAGGTATGAGGTGCATGTGGAAAATTTAGCATGATCCTGATGAGGATGAGACAAAAGAATTTGTTCATCACATGCATTTTCTGCAGGGGGTGTTCATAGTATCATAGGAAAATTCAGTTTGCAGGTTCCTCAGGAGGTCATCTAGTCCAAACTTCTGCTCGGAGCATGTTAGCTATGAAGTCAGGCAATCCCAAGAAAATGATACTGATTCAAAAATGTCTAAAGWGGAAACTTAAGTGATCCGCAACAGAATTACTCTAGTGTCTGAAGAGGAAAGCAGAAGGTATTACAAGATAACGAAAGTCAATCAGTGGGACATGGGTTTTGGTGTTGGAGATCGCTCTCCCCTGGTAAGAACTGTTGTACAGGAGAAGGGTACAGTGTGTCCCAGTGTGCTGTGTGCTGGGCTTGTGCTGCTCTGTGTGCACAGTTAGCTGAGGAGAGGGAAGAGCCTCGGAAAGAGTCAGGGAATTACGACGTTGTGGTGAGGATGGACTCCCGTGTCCCCATTGTGACAGACGCCCTTGTTTTTSCAGCCCTGTGAGCACGTGCAGACCATCTCCCCATGAGGTGAGCCCGTTCCAGTAGTGAGGCAGATGGTGGAGCATGAGTCAGTTGTCTGCTCATGAAGACACCTGGACCATGTAAAGTGAGACCACATATGGCAGTTCYATAGGTCTCCCCTTTGCCAGCTGTAGAGCCCCAGGGATGCAAAGCCCTCAAACAGCTTCCTGAATGGGGACAAGCCTGAGAGCCTGTTCCAGCGCAGCCCCTTAATGGCTGTATGGCCCAGTGTAGGAGCTGCTGGTGCGAAGGTGTACCAGGTGTATCACTGCGAGGAGATACCTGCCCAGAGACTGTGGGTGAGCTGTGGAGGATGCAACCAGGCTGACAAAGTCACCTCTTCCTCCCAAACTTTGCCTAGGTACCAGCAGTATGAGGTTGCGTGGGGAAGGAGATCAGAAGATTCTCAAGTGCTAAAGGAAGGTCTCTTTGCTCACTCTTTTCTGAGCTACATTTCTCACCTCTGTCTGCCCTAATGCTCCTAGTTTTTTGAGCCTGCAAATCCAAGGAAGTGAATCAAAAGAAGCCCTGGGGGTGATAGAACCAGGGAATAGTCAAGATGGGATTCTTRGAGATGGGAACAGACAGAAACGACCTGGGGAGTTGCTTACTCACTGAATGCTGGGTTAGGAAACTGATAAAATCATTCAATGCCTATTTTGTCAGTCTTTATTTTTCGTTGAATTTCTTTTCTAATGAGCTAAGCAGCTTTGCTACTAAGTAATAGGAGAAATAAACAAGATCTACATGTATCAAGAAATAATCGGGGGAGGAACTGGAAGGTGGCTTTTAGGGTTCCTGTGTAGCCCGCTGCTCTTTGCTGGCTGAGCAGTGTCGGCGCGGAGCAGTGCGGCACCTCCGTGCCCGGGCGGYGCTGCCCGGCACAGGGGCGCCCGCCCCGCAGAGCTGCCTAGGCTGTTGCCAGGGCAAACACGCTAGCAATTAGTGAGGTGCTCAGAGAATTGYGTTAAGAAGAGCTGTATATACCGCCAGGCGGATGGTTTGATGAGAGAAAACTCTCTATAGGTGAAGGAAAAATCCATAAATTTGTGCTGCCTCTTGCCAACCTAGTTTTCCATATGTGGTCTTAAGAATCAATAATGTGTCAGAACCCCGGTGCAAAGTTTTTGCTACAGGTCCTAGCATGTGTCTGAAATACTGTAGGATTAGATAGAATATTTTTCCGTTAGCTCCTTCTATACTGCATTGGCTACATCTGCTTTTTCTTTGTACTGAGGCAGTGTGGAGGTATGAAAATGCAGCAGGGGCATGGCAGATCCACAGGGGCTTATTGACGTTGTTTGCCAGGGGCATTGCTGAAAAGGGATCTGTCTGTCTTCAGTTTTTTGCTTGGATTCAGCCATTGTTGCCTAGTGTATTTAAAATGTTGTATGCAAGTTATTTTCATTTGTGATTTTGCCAGTTTCCGTTCACCTGTGTGTTCATTGGCATTAATTACCAGAAAGAGTAAAGATGGGACATTGTCTTCTCCATCCAAAATAAAATCCCAAAGATTCTGCCAAGTTTCCAGGGAAGTCTATAGCCGTGAGAATAAATGTCTGTGGAATTTAAGTGGTATCTCTGAAGTACTAAACTTTGCAAGGATCTGTCATAACATGGAGAAGCTTTTTCTAATCATGTAAAATATGTCTCTTTTCCCCAAGTTTCCTACAAGCAGTGTGTTAGACGTGTGGTTTAGGGAACTTGCGTTCCGCAGCCTCCTTTTCCCTCCTCTGGAATTACAAGGTGTTAATTAGAGGCAGCCCTGAGGCACTGGAGAGGCAGGTGCATCGCAGGACCTGTTTTTGTTCTGTGCAGCCCGTTTGTCTGCGTTGCTGCTCAGTCGGTCGGACTCCCTGAACCTGTGTTAGTGGCAGGCGAGCTGTTCTTTAGCCTCGTGTTAAAGGCCGCGTGTCTCCGCATTCACACGCACCAGCAGGGCCAAAGGCCCCGTAGCTCCTCGCCTCCCGCCTCGGTCCTGCCCCACACAGAGCTGAGCTTCRCGTGCCAGAGGGCACCAGCAGCACGGGGCTCTTCCCCAGGCTTCCTCCAGCCCGAGCTGCTGCTCGCTCCAGCCACAGCAACAGCATTCTTTTACTGAAGCGGGCTCGCTWCCAGCTTCCAGTTTATACCATCTCAGAGGACATTGGGTCCTATCAACTATTTGTCCTAATTTGGAGTGAAAGCTCAGTCCACCTCACTGACATTCACGCAGTAATCTCATTTACTCTGTATTGGTCGTTTAATAGAATAATGATAGTGTCATCATAAGAAAATGTCACAAGCTTCCCTCCTCTCCCCCAACTTTTGAGAACGAACATCTTGGGTTTCCCTGAAGCAGAGTGTCTTGGTTGTTTCTTGCTGCTGTTGATTTTGTGTGTGTTTGTGTATTAGTGTGAGCAAAATGCTCATATTTTTTCTGCTGCAGTCATGGGCTTCTTGGCCTGCTGATAGTGTCTGAAGAGTTCTTTGCTATTGTATCTTACTGCTACTTCTGTTCAAAAAAACAGTATAAAGTAATAAGATAAAGATAGGGCTTTAACTAGAAGGTTTGCTGCACAGACAGTTAAATAATAAACATTAATATTCTCTAATTGCCACGTTTTCATTTACTGAAGTTATCGTAAGTCTATTTTAAGTGCAAGTTAAGAATTAGTAAAACAAGAGATGGTGGAATTATTAAATTATTTACTATCCCGTCCTTGGGAAAAAAAAAAAAAGAGAAGAGAAGGCGAATTACAGGTCAGCAATGTCAAGACATTCTGCATTGCTTGTCTTTATCATCAGGCGGAATCTTTTTATTAAGGCAGCATAGGAAGAATAGATTTATGGACTGAAGGTACAATGTTTAATATGTCCATATCCATCTAGATTGACAGTTCCTACAGACATGAATTTCCCAGGAGAGACAGTGTTACTGGTGTCAGTGGATGGCATCATTTACTTCAATGTTCCATTATTAAATTGATAACAAGATAATTCCTCTGCTTCTCAGAGACATGACAGGGTTTACAATTGTTAACTTTCTTATTGCATGGGATTTGATGTTCTAGGTAGTTTTTAATAAGAAGCTTGTTTTTGTTTCAGTTCTGCAGCACATCAAAAATACAATAGGAAAGTGCAGTAAAAGAGAAACCTGGTTCAGTCTGTAAGGAACCAAAGTCTGTCGAGCTCCTAAGGGTTTGTTTTTTTCTGGTTTTATTTTTTAATTATTTTTTACAATGGTAAAAAAAAATGGTGCTCCCGTGATTGCGTTCCCGTTATTTCTCACTGATTTATATCTGCGGGTGTTTGTGTGACTCCGAGCAGCGGCTGCACTGGGCGGTGTGCCGCGTGGCGTGCGCGCTGGGAAGGTTCTGCACGCGCAGCTGTGCTCGCACGGAGCTGCTCTCGGGGTTGTCGGCTCCTTGCTGAAACGAGGAGTCTGGCTTCGCCCAAGTTCAAGAGGGTCTCAAATAACGATTGAATAGCAAGCATTTATTACTGCTTATCAATTCTCTAAGATTCTAATTGGCTTTAAGTAGCATGGCTCCTGCTGTGTGGCCGCATCCATCGCCACGTCTCCACGCTGGCACAGCCCAAGCAGTGAATACTGCCGGCTGTGGTGCACCGTATCAGACAGCTGTGTGGAGCACAGGCTATCCGGCATGTCCCCCCAAGGGAGGGAGAGCATTTGGGGGTGAATTTTCTCTTGCCCAAAGCAACAG
This sequence comes from Eudromia elegans, assembly GCA_003342815.1. Lineage (NCBI taxonomy): Eukaryota > Metazoa > Chordata > Aves > Tinamiformes > Tinamidae > Eudromia > Eudromia elegans. The sequence goes on along the minus strand of PTEX01000126.1, from coordinate 2,112,505 downwards.
CTTGTGTCTAAAAAGTGCATTGCAGCTTGTGTGGAAAAAACCCCCGAAGTCTTTAAGAAGCCAGATGAAGTAGATGAAGCCTTCACCTAGTAGACGAAGGGAGAAGGATGATTTCGAGTGATCATTTCATCAACCAATGTCTATTTGGGAAAAACATCGGAGTACAGCTGTAGTAGTGGTGTCTGGCAAAACGTGGCCTGAGTTTGTGTTTAGAGTCCGACTTGCATAGGCAAGCTAAACAAACCTGGAAAATCTGCAAAAAAAGAAGAAAAACCTGCTATCTAAAATGTTCCTTTCTATTCCTTGGTGATCCTATTATGCAACTGAAGCCTATAGGATAGGGAAGAATCTGGCTTAGGGTCTGTATCTTTCATTTGTTTAATGAAAAAATGTAATCTGTGTATGTGATCACGTGTGTCTTTCAAATCAAGGATTGTTGATCAGCTCAGCGAACTAGCCAAGGAGTGCCCAGTGAAGTTTTCTGTATTAGCTTTTCACCAGCTGCACTGCTGTCATCCCCATACGGGTGCAGGTCCCTTGGGAAGTGCCCCAGACACGAAGCTTGCTTAGGGAGAGAGAGGGCTAGGTCAGGACTCACTGCACGTATTCCTCCTGCAATAGAGGGAGTTCTGTGCTGTTAGATAAAGGTTCGGCTGCCCAGAAGTTGTCCTCTCCAGATGTGCTTGTGGGGCTGTAGCTGTGGCTTCCCATGGCGCCTGATGAGCTCAGTCTGCTACTTCTGCTGTTAGTTTTGAAAGACTAAACCTTCAGTGCCGGGCCTCCTCTTCCTCCTGGCTTTTGGTAGTGTCTTTGGCTCTGTTCAGGCTGGCCAGAGCCTGTGGCAAGGCTGTCATGTGATGTTTAGGAGTAACAAAAATATCTTTGACAGAAGATAGAARTCTTTCTGTCTGACCCAAACCCAAATACTTCCTGATGTTTAGATCAATTTAGAATAATTTTGTAGGTACTTGAAATCCATTTCTTAAGATAGTCTCCAGCCTCTGGATCCTATCTATAAAACAGCGATCGCCCTTTTCCTTGTGCCTCCTTCTCAAACAGGTAACTGTTACAAAACCAGTCCTTCTGCCTCCTTGAAAACTCGTGATTTTACAGCTTTCAGGGGAGCATTCTCTTAGTGAAATATTCACCGTCTCCTCCTATTTCTGCAAGGGGTTTGCAAATCAGCTACCAAATCCCGGGGATTTTTGCGAGTGCTTCCGCATGCGGAATGAGGCGCAGGCTGCAGCCGGCAGCAGCGTCTCTGCGGAACATCTGTTGACGCTTGGGGCAGAACTTACCTCAAGCTGAAAATTAATCAAGCCCAGTGTGAGGGCCGCGCTGGTTGGGGCGGATGGATTTGCTTAAGTGCGGGGAGATTATGCACAGATCTGCAAGAATAGGTTAGGAATAGACGCGGATTAAGGGCCGGTGTTGGAAGACGGTAAAAATATGGTTATTACTGGCACGTGAGCGGATGGTTGCCGTTGCTTGGGGATTATTTGGAAGTTTTCTTAAGTTTGCAGGAACTGACAGTGTTCGTATTTAAATCCAGCCCCCTGAGATTGTTCAAAATCTTTGAATGTGCTGGAGCTCCCCTAGTCCCTCCAGAGCAGTACAGGATGAATTGTCTACCTGCAGCTTTACTGCCGTCCTCGTTTAAACAGATGTTCTCAGAATTGTCTGACCCAAGTAGGTCCTGTCTTTTTTTTTCTCTCCATCCTTTTGTTCGGAAACCCATCACATTGTCAGTGATAGAGGGGAAAGATCGTTTAAAAACAKATGCACTGGTGAACCTTATTCTGTTATTTTTTCATGCTATTGCATTCCTGAGACATCTGTATAAAGATAATAGAAATGAAATTAAAAAATCACAAGGGAAATAGAGTTTGGTTTAAGGTTCCAGGGGATTATTATATACAGGGAGAAAAAATATTTTAAGGATTAGGAGAAGTACCTTGTCAGTGCCTTTTAAGTAGAACAACTACTAATGCATTAGTTACAGAATTGTGTGAAATGGAGGTTTTTACTAGGTGCTTTAGCTACAGTATATTCATCTCACAATCACATCCGAAATGGCACATTACATAGCTCCCATTTCCATCTTAATTCCCCCCACCCTCCAAGAAGTGGTTTTCAGACACTCTTCTGCCATGAGCGATTAAGAAAATCCCGTACAAAATCCGGTGTCGAATGCTGCAGTCCTGTAGTTACCTGCTCAGACACGGTGGTGAGGGTCTCCATCACCTTGTGCAAGGTTGGGGCCTGACAGCGCTGCTGCTCCACACGTGGCTCTGCCCAGCGCRGGGACCATCCTCAGGAGCTGCCGTCCAGGGCGCAGCGCTCTCGGGGGCTCATGTGCTCCATGGCTTGTCACGCTGGGATGCTTTGGAAAAGCTGGCGCTTGTGCCCAAAAAGGTTAAACGGAACAGGGAGGAGAGGCTGAAATGCAATAGAATAGATTATATTTAGATATAAACTGTGACTTTTATCAATTGTTATTACTACTTGTCTTTTGCTGTTCGCTTTCTAGGAGGTAACGTGTGATAATATTCCATGTATTTTTCATAACCTCCCCYGTGTAATTTTAGGAGCAGGTTCAAATACATCAGAGGCAGCACACCTACAGGCCTACGTCTGATTTTCTCATATAGACTTTCTTAAAATGAATTTTCACAATGAAATATTCTGATGTATGTCTTAAAAAAGAGTATTTTTAAAGACATTTATGTTTTTTTCCTGAGTAGCCAACTTCTCTTGAATATTGAACAGTTAATAGAGCAAATTCTGTTTTGTAAGCATTTTTATAAACCTTTATAAGGCTGTTTTCAATAGAAAAAGGATTATATAGAAGYGACAAGCTCTTCTTTCAAATATGGAATAAAATCCTACCAGGAAAGATCACGTGGGTCTAATGAAAAACTGTTTATGCCAGAGACGATGCATATGAAGGGGTACAAAATAGCAAGGCAGATACTTCTTCAAACGCTTTCCTTCTCAAGAGACCTCCGTCTTGCAGACATTAGTCAGAAAGGTGACTTTGGTAGCGAGCTTGTAGGTAGATGAGTGGTACATTGATAGGCTGAGATTCATCAGAGCAACACAAGTACTGGAATAGAGTGGTAGTTACAAGTCATATCGTCCATTTAGATGAATATATTGTAGCCTAGACATACCTCCTTTTCCCTATAACTACCTTCCATTTCAAGGTATATTTTCCTTTTTCTAAAGATATTAAGTATATTAGGTTTCTTAAGGGGGTTAATTTGGGAGTTTACAGCTCTCAAAAGATGTGTTGAATGATTTTTATAGACCAAATTTTTAAATACTCTCCCATCTATGAATGAGTCATTAGCCCTTAACATTATGGGAAAGTTCAAGAGAAGTGTTGCACAGACTGGAAGGGAAAGAAGCTYATTGCAGATATTAATGCAGATTGTGAAGTTTGTTTGGAAAACAAGACTCAAGCTAACCTCATCCTACCTGTGAAGCCAAATTAAAACTTTCATAAACAAGAAATGTGGCCAAATATTTTTCTGCTTTCCTCCCATGACAGTTTCTCTACAGAGCCCCAAACACTTCTGATATTATATAAATAGCAAAGAGTTTAAATGTTCCTTCAAGCTGAAAACCAGCTACGTCTCAGCATTGGTTCTGTGCCTTCARCTGCCTTTGTTCTCATTTAATCGCATCCCATGTGAATTCCTATATATTTGTAAATTCCTATGTGTTTGAATAGGGCTGCTAGTTTTCCTTAGCGACTTGCTGTTGACAAAATGGGTGACCCCTTAGACCGTTTTTCCATCTCCAGTGCTTTGGTTCTCATATGCAGGTAGTTATTAACTGTGCAAATAGTTAACGTCTGGAAGTTTTGTGTACAAAATCTGGTAACACAGCTTAAAGTGACTGCATATTTATTCTTTTCAGATTCTAATTGCCAGTATCATGAGCAGCTATAGCAAGAGTGACTGGACTGAACTTTCAAAAATGGCCGAGGTAATGTTTTCCTGATTGTTCTCTTTCGTCATTTTTGTCTTTTCTTATGCTTCTTCTTAAATATAAAAAGGAAATTTCTTGAAGGAAATAGATTCAAAGTGCAAAATGAGAGTTTAAAACATGTCCATTATAATTTGTTTATTCTGTGATTTCATTAAAATGATGGGAATGCAAATTTAAAGGGAATCTGTTCTGTAAAAATGGTCCCTTGGATTTTTAAACGGTACCTGGAAAGCCTTTAGACTTTGAATCTATATACTTTTTATTTGCATTTTAAGCAAACTGTATATTATGACGGATGCCCTGATAAAATTTAATTCTACCTTTGAGAGTCTAACTTGATCTTACCTTGCCTACAGGCACACTAGTTTGACAGCACCAGAAGAAATTTTGAATATAAAACTCTTCAATATTTAAAGTATAAAAGGCTCATTTAATGCTATTCCAGTTTTAATACAGACTTTCAAAAATGATAGGAGAGAAAGCTGGTGTATGTAATAGCAGTCAGCAGGCTTCCTATAATATAAATCCAGTCTTAGACAAATGCAAACAGACCACACACCTGAAACTTTGTTTTTTAAAATCATTTGAAGAAAAAAGTATAAAACACATTCAATAGTGAATACTGTAAGAAAGAGTCAATTAAAAGAGTGATGTTGTCACTCAGAAAGATGTATATGTCCAGTTATAACAGGAAGTTTTTTGGATTTTGTTTGTTTGTTTTGAATGAAAATTTCATCATGGGTCAAAATACCTAGAGGAAATAAAAAGTATATTTTCAGGCCAGTAAAGGAAGACTTTAACATACTTTGTAAAGAAAAATATATTAGCTTATCATTGTTGTTACCTTAAGCTCAGCATTGTATTTTATAAATAGTGTACAGATACATATTTTGTGTATATATATTTCATATATATGTATATGTAGACACACAGAGATATATGTATATAATTATGGCTTTAGATGTTTTGAAGACATATTTCTATATGCATGCCTAGATATATGTTTGGGTATCCTTTCTTTATTCCCAGTGTTTTAAAGCCTCTCATGGTAATACGGGAAGACACTTCTCTGTTTTCTTTGGACATTTTAAACCTGTGAGGGAAAAAATCACTTTGGGGACTTAGGGAAGCGAAATTAAACATCATCAGTAATTGGCTTTGTGATCTTCAAYGCTAGTCCATTTTATACCTGTATTTACCTAATTGACCATGAAATCTTTTGTGGAATCCATGCTTGACATGAGCTCTACTGCTTTTAAACTGACKGTGATGAATGGCTTTGTAGTGCCACGTGCTCCCTTTTTTTAGTACAGTGCCAGTGCTACCTAATTTTAAAGCAGATACTTTCAATCTCTGCTTGCGCTTGTTAACTCTTTGGAAAAGATTGACTATTTAAATGCATTTGATAATGTGCCATATATGTAATATAACTTTCTTTGGCAAATAATCTCGGCTTTGCGCATGGGGTCACACTTGTTGGGGCCCGCTGGAATCCACTGCGTGAAGAGCAGTGATATTTGAGCACATGTGCAAGACCCTCTCCAGCAGGTAATAGATGTGGCTTTGCAAAGAGCACGAGCCCCGGAAGGTGCCGAGGTCCCTCTCCACAGGAGGACGACCTATTCGTCCGAAAGGTCAGCCTGTCACGGAGGCCGATAACACGGGCACGGCACTGCGGAGCTGGCCAGCACGGGGAGCATTCCTGCAAAATGATGGATAGCTTCCGTCCRGATCCCGCTCCGCAGCACTGCTGAACCGTGGCTACGCAGCAGGCAGAGTGCGTCAGGTCAATAAGGAATAAACAGATGCAAATGCACAACCAAACAGGAGTTGCAGCCAGACAGAAAGCCAAGGGAGAGGTCCTCGTCCTAGGCAGGAGCAATTCCGCCGGGAGGAACGGAGATGTGTTTGTGTGCTGCCCTTCTGCACGTCAGCAGCTTTTCCTGTTTAGCTTTGCCTAATAGAGGGTGCTGAAGAGAAATTAACCCACTTAATGTGTTTGCATGGGCTTTTTTTTAGTAGCCTTGGCAGACTGCAGAAACAAACTACTTAGCCACAGAAGCTGTGGCACAGGCATCTGCAAACAATATGGAGAGGCAAAATCCATCAAAGCAAAGAGAAAATTGTTACTAAGAATCGCAGTTCTGTAGAGCACAGGAGCTACCTGGGTAATGCTAACTGCTAAGCCCTTCTCTTGTGGCTTCAGTAAGGTTCCATTACACATCTCATTTTCTAATATTTTGCAGGGAAAAAAAAAAGCCCTTATCATGATTGTTGTTAATTTTTTTTTTTTTGCTCTATTTTCCTTCTGGAAAGCTACATCGATTCTTGATTTTTTTGTTTCTCAGCAGTAATCAACACATTTGATTTTCAGGCTGTTGTGACAACAACTTTGAGATTTTTTATAATAAATCAAGCACCTAAAAAAATCTCTTTGACATGAGCAATTATGGCCGCAATGAAAGAGTTAATTGCTTAGGATTATATATCTCTTTTGCTTTTGCACATTTYCCAGGTTGCTGGTGCAGATGCGCTGGAGCTGAATCTGTCGTGTCCCCATGGGATGGGAGAGAGAGGCATGGGCCTGGCCTGTGGGCAGGTAGGGCTCCAGCAGCCACCTCCTTCCCGTCTTCCTCCCTGCAGCGCCTCGGGGGGAAGAGGCGAGCGGCAGGGTACTCGCTTGAGACTTTGGGTGGGACGTGTTTAAATATTTATTGCTGGAAGTGCAAAATGACAGAAACTACGAATATAGAAAATGCTTGGTTTTGCTGAGAACAAAAATGTATCGTGTTGGATGGGAAACAGTAGTAAAATTGTTTCCCAAACCTGCCTGGACAGAGTTGGGTGATTGCCGCTGCAGTGCCCTGTAGATATCTTCCAGATCACAACACAGTGCACACTGTGTGTATCAATAATGATTTTGAAAGGCATGAGATACAGACACATTTCACATGTTTCATTGTACAGTTTTTAGCATTTGAGCCTAATAGTGTTTCCGCACTGCAGGATGTGGCGTGCATTCTGGTAGTGCCACCTACGGTCACCTTTTCCTGCCATAAGACCATGTTCTGCAGCATCCAGACATGATGGTTGCATACGGTTTGGACTGTCGTTATCCGGGCCCCGTGTCTCTGTCACACTGAAATCTGATGCAGGATTTTTGAATACTTTCCATGACATTATTTAGGAGAAAGTATCTTGTTTTGCCCATGAAAAAACAAACACTCTCAAAACCCAATTGTTACATTCATTTATGTTCAAACTTCTCAGATTTGTGCATGTTTTACCCATAGCTTTGGAGTTTKTTTGGGCTCAGAAACATGCTTAAGTGTGGTAATCTAGCTTGGTTCACCCAGTCTCTTGGTAAATTTCCTCCATTTGACCTTTAAATTTTCTGAAGACTGAAGCTAGTTGAGAAGATAGTRCCTGAATACACAACCTCAGATGCACTGATTTGGCAAATCCAAGTTTCCAAGTGCTTGATTTCCCATCTTATGTCTGAGGCAACAGAAGAGATAGGAGGAGGAAGATGCATCATGGGCATCAGTTATATACCCTAATAGCCACATATGCCATTCAGCAGATCCCCTCGGTGGGGGACTGGTAAACCTCTTCATTCATCCTCTCTCCTTGGCTTGACTCGGACCATTTGAGAAGCGAGGTGTGGTTAGATAACTAACCATTAACTTCATAAAACTTTATCAGGGAGGCAATAGGAGCTGTAATGATTTCAGTGGAAAACAGAGCTGAACGCCCTTCACTTGAATCTTTATCATAATGACGTTACTGCTAGGCCTTATGTATGRGAATTGTGTTATTTTCTAGGAGCAAAATATGTCAATCTGTAAGTTATTATTTTAATGAAAGTAGCCTAGATGCCTTTCATGGCCAATGGTCTCTTTTCCAATTTTTGATTAGGAGGAGAAGAGGGGAAAAAATAAAAACCACACACAAAAAGCCTTCAAGACTGTTCTAGGAAGATGGCAATAGCTGTTATTCTTTTTCTTTCCCTTTTTCTTTTTTTTCCCCAAAAGTGTTTTTAACAACAAACAGACATTATAGCCACTTTTATCACTTTGTGAAGCAAATCCCACCCTTCCCTCTGCACAGTATAGGTGAGTAGTTTGGGTCGTCTCCACGTGAGATGGCAAAACCCAGTGGAAGGGCATGATTTAGTCAGGGAGAACCCTGAGGGAATTGTATGGAAACTGAAAATTTCAAGCTTTTTTTTTTTCCTTTTTTTTCCTTTTATTTAAAGTATGGTTGGAATAATATATGTATGTGAAGTAGCTTAGATGTGTAGTCAGTAGGGAGCTGTCTGCTACATGAGCTTTTACATATCTTTTAGCTACTGTAAAATTAGGGAACCAAATGCAAAATTTGAGCACTCAGGGCTATCGTGTGGATTTGTGGCTCTCCTTGGAGGAGATCGGATCGAAAGCAAGAAGATTACATTATATATAAATATCTGTTTGTGTAATAATAGTATTTCTCACTTTCCCATGCAATATGGATAGTCTTTTGAATGTTTAATATATGCTACTCTCGCTTAAATATATCTTGTCTTTTAATTTTCTTGCCAGAAATGAGAGCTCAGAAAAGAACTTGATTCTTTAGACAAATAAATAAATAAATAAATAAAACGAATTATCTTTAAAGGGCGAAATCCAGGGATGACCGTGCGGAAGCAAAGGCTGAGAATAAAGTGGGTAAAATAATGCTGTGTGCTAGGACATCTCTCGATGCTCTTCATGGGAGGTTCTGCAAGTGGAGTCCCCAGGAGACCTCTCATAAACCAGGAAAATGCTGGGATGTACTTTGGCTTAGCTCCTAATACCTGTTTTTCCAGAGCTGAAGTCAAGCAGGTGGTATGTGTGTAATGGGAGAAAGAGAGGGCTCGTAGCCGCTCTGGAAAAAACGYATTCGGTGCCGAGACAGCCAGGCAGGAGGCTTTGAGAGGGGGAAGAGCTCTCCTGTTTGTACAGAGAAGCAGGGTTTCTTAAATCTTTTTGATAACATAATCCAGATCTTCATAGGAAAATTTCTTAGGGATTACATCCCTTTTCATGCCTAAGCACACTAAATCCTCAGGAAACCACAGAAACTGGTGAGATGAAAAATAAAGGCAGAAATACATGTATGTGCATTTTTGCTATTTTTAATGGCTAAAATGTTCTGCTTTAAAAAAAAAAAAAAAAAAAAAAAAAGAGGGGAAAGAGAGGTTAATTGCACTGTCTACTTTTGCTCCTCATTTCAATTCCTATGTTGTGCCTAAGGGTAAGTGTAGAAATCTGGGAACATTAGATTCACTTTTTCTCTATCCCATTTTGTTATCTCTTCTCAGACACTTCCACTGTTTGATACCACAGTATTTTTTTTTTTAAATTCCAGATACATCCAAATAAGATATGTATAAAAAAATGGTACTAAAAGTGGCTGCTTTTTTTTGTATTGCATTACAGTTCTCGGCTTTTATTTGATTTTAATTCCAAATCATTAGTGCAGACACTCTGGCGCCTGAACAGCATAGCTAGCCAGAGGGTAATATTAAAGATGCATCTGTATTTCTGCCAATAAGTTACTTAAAGCTGGTTCTGTATAAAATGTCAATTATATTTACTAATGCTGATTAATGATAATAAAGTTAAGATGTGTATTCTTTCAGAGCAGTGTGCAACTGTAGCTGCAGAGCATTAAAAATTGTAAGAGTTTTTATCGTGAAGTTAAACAGTACTAATGCACAGATTTTCTTTGAATCAGATAACGTAAGTGTACAAAACATTTAATAATAAGCAGAAAGACAATATGATGGACAGCAGATTATTACTGTGTTTGTGGTGAACTTTGTATCTCTTCATTGGAAACCATACAAAGAATCTTTAAATCTTTTATTTTTAACATACACTTCTAAAAATTGTATTGAACCTTCAGGACCAGTACTATAATTTTAAAACTATCAATGTCTGTGTTTGCTTTTTAATTTTAATCCAAAAGTCAGGGATCCTCTCTAGGTAGGAGGATGAAGCAGTTYGGGAACATGCTGCCTGGTGGGCTCTTGTGATCCCCCTCCCCAGGGTTTCAGGACTCGCGTGGTCCAAGCCCCAACATACCCAGGGCGGCGTCGCCAGGGCTCTCGGTCTGAGCTAGTCAGTCTGCAGAGACCGTTCAAGCTAACGATCCTGTTATTCTGTGGGTTCACCACACTAAATTTCCATGCATTGTTTATACCAGAGATGGGAAATGAGTAGTGGATAAAGGTAAGCACAAGTGCTCACTTGTTCACAGTGGGGGATAATGGTCAGTGTGACAGGAAGAGCTCAGGTCAGAACTAACGCATCAGCTGAACTTACCAAAGCACAGAAGATACTTCTGTACTGTTTTTTAGTCTCCCATCCTCAAAGATCTCAGCCTATGTGCAAGAATAGAGATTTATTATAAGCAAGTATTAAAATAATAATATCATGTTTTGTAAATATTTTCATTAGTCATACCTYTTAACCCTCCCATATATAATATATATTTACATATCTCACTATTTAGGGTATAGATTTGGAGGACTGTTTGCTTTTTTAGTTAATATTGAAGGAGAAATATATTTCTGTCTCATGAGCACTGAAAAACTGATCATGGTTGTTTAACTATTCAGAACATATACAAAATGATGTTGCTTCCTAGTTGTTTTCTTACCTTTATTTTCATTTTACTTAAACTCTAGTTGCCGCAGCCTCTGCTGCTAACTGTGTTTATGTTTATTGCCTGCAATTAGGAGGCAAGATTCATAAAAGCCCACATTGCCTCRTTCACAAGAAGAAGAACCTGTTAAAAACAGCAGCAACAAAAGCCAAACCAAAGGTGCTGGTTACTCTACAGAGATGACAACTGGCTGGATGGCACAAATGGATTTGCTCCACTGTACCTTGGAAATAGGACAGATGAGGCTGCTGCTTAATTGAGGTGCACAGTATAGCATGGTAATTTGCTGTTGCTCTACAGTCAAGGAGCTTGAAGTATTTTAAATAAATGATGCCCCAAACAGAATTTCATTATATATGTGTTCATGTGGCAGACTACTATCACCCTGCAGCGATATGCTGGTTAAGTATAATTCATTGAGTCCTGCAGGCCATATTAGTTCTCTCTCTCCTCTTTTGTATCAGTTAGCTGCAACAAATTAATGCAAAGTATGCCAAGATTGTGTTGCAGTGTGCAATAGGAGCAGCAGGAACACGTCTCCCCAAAAGGATATAGCAGGTATAATCAAAGTGATAGTTGGGGCAGTGTCTCAGAATTTGTACATCTTGTTGTCCACTGGTGCTGACCACTTGCCTCCTTTTTGCTTGGGAACTTGGAGAAATCAGGCCTGGCTCATCTCGTACACTGATGCTCAGAGCAGAAGATCAATGTGCTGGGCTTCTGTCCCTGGCTTGCACATTAACCAYGACCACGTGTCATCTTTTGAAGCTAGTTCATTTTTGTTGTTTTAACCTCTTTGACTTGTCCCTTCTTTCTTTTCCCCGTTTCATCTGTCTCTGTTCCCTTTTCTCTTTTCACTCCTCCCTTCTCTAAATCCCTCCTCATAATATTAACCTGCTGCTGCTGAGTTGCTTTCAAAGTAGCAATTGACTCCTGCACAATTTCAATAGGAATCGGAAGAGTCTCGCTATGCCCTCACTGCTGGCTTAGTGACCTCGGCCACTTCCTCCTAGTGCCAGATTTCATTTCTTTTTCTCCTGTCCTCAAAAGATTCAGGTATAACAAAATGTTATGGTTTAAGTGCATTTATTCCACATTTTTGGCACAATATGTCCTTTCAGTGCTTGTATATTTTATTTTTTTTTAATCTACAGAAGGAGACAGTACTTAATAATGAGGTATGAGAATTGATTAGTATTTTGTCTTAGGAATTCTGTTTTTCATATTCTCAAGGAGAAATGATTTAAGATGCACAGTTGAATAAATTCATCATCAGAACACTCTTCTGTAATTTTATATTGCAGTTTGACAACATTTAATCCCTATTTCAGTTTTGAAGGATTTTAAATTGAATTACTCCAAATACAAAACAGAAAATGAAAAGGATTTGTAAATAGGACAATAGTATTAACAGCACTGCTAACTCACAGAGAATTTTTGGTGACATGGTCTGGGTGTTGATTTGGTTTAAAATACTGTATATACATCATGAGCTTTTTTTTTATTTATAGAAAGTGTTCTTTTTCAGAATGAATTTTATTAGAAAATGTAGAAGTGAATCTATTTCCTTGAAATTCATGAATATAGGAAGAGAAGTTGGGATCCTTATTTTCAGTGTCACTATTATAGCAGGCGTTTCAGCTCAAATTTATATCTTGTGAATCACGGATATCACAAAGACAGTTAGTTCAGCTAAAGTATCAGTGAATGTTGTGTTTTAAAAAGACTTTAAAAATGAAACTTAAGTAACTAGACCATTACAAAGCATATAGCAAGTGAATGCTTCCTGGAAAGGAGGTAAAGCAGGGTTCTTTTTAAAATCCAAGTGGCAATTTGTGTATTTATTCTTGCAATTACCCTTTAGAACACTGAAAGCTTTCAGAAAGGGGCTATGTAGAAAACTTAGGCAATCTTACCTTTCTGTGATTACATTGTTAAATGTTCTTTGTTTTTACTGATCTTCTGGACTATTTTGCCTTTGGATACTTGGTGTCACCATAAGATACTGTAATTACTCATATCACTGATGTCCTATGGAAAGGATTTATTAGGAAAAATGTGATTAGCAACAAATATCTGAGAGTAGGTTAAACAAAATATTTTAAGACTTTTCATTTTAGCGCATGTAAAAGTTAACTACACTAAGCACATTAATAGCTTTTTTTTCCCCTGTGGTTTTAATTTTATGCCACCATTTGATAAAGTTAATTAACAGTGTGCTAACTGGTGTCTTCACTGCCTAAGTGAGATTTCTCAGGAATTAGATTTGTACTTTTAAAATTTTCCCTCACCTCCTAGTGAAACAGTTGCACTGAAAGGCCCGTCATTTACGGTGTATCAAATCTGAATACAGGCACCTGATGATCGTTTTAGTGCTCAGTGGGAAATCCTTCTCRGAGCATTGCTTTTAAACTTCTTAATTTGTCACTTTCAAAGATCTGTGAATTCCTCAAGTACCTTGATATCTTCTGTCACTATTATAAGAAAGAGACAGAGAACTTGGCCAATCTGACCACAGGAAAAAGCTGTTTGTAGCCRCAGTACTCATCTATTCAAGTTCTGTGCTCTCCTTTAAAATTTCTCATATATGACGTAAACCTAATGAAATCTTTGTGCCTGCTAGCAGGTAACCTCTGCATGAACTAAAGAGCTGAAAAATGGTTTAATCATGCTGTGTACCACTTTTCTACAGTCATATGAGAAACAACCAAGATAAAATATTTTCTTCTTTTATAGGAAAACGTCATTTTTATTTAGCCAACACTTCAAAGGTACCAATGCCTTTGGTACGTAAGTATTTCCTGTTAGGTATCTCCAAGAAGTTTATAAAAATGTTAGCGTGCAGTTTCACATTTTTCATCTGGAATATATAGGTCCAGTTGGTATGTAGGTCTCGGAACAAAATGATTTGATAATTTGAACTGGCARTCTCTGAGTCACCCTTTCAGGCCAGCTGTTATTAACCTTCATCGTGACGACTGAAGAGAGTAATGGCTGGGTTTAAGTTCTCTAATGTTGCATTGAAATCAATAGCTGTAGATAGTGATTGCAACAGTTTTAACTGACATCTTCATGAAACAGAGAGCTTTTTCATAATATAGCCATTTTTAAAAAAAACTTATAATCTATTTTAAAAATAGAATGTTTTCTAACAGTCGTTTGTTTTGGTTGTTTAGCTTAATATTTTAAATTAAAAAATATGAACAAAAGAAAAGCAGTGTGGTTCTACCATCTACTTAGAGACAGGACTTGGTTTTCGAAATAAATTGAATTGCCTTTCTCCTAGTTGTGGGGAGAAGACAAAAACCAATAAAGCTTTTACGTGATCGGAGAAAGGGAGTAATTGCAAAGCTGACTGAAAAAAGACAGCCTGAAACCTTCTGAGTCTCACTTGTGCTTGATCCTGACATCCCTCTTATCGTTGYTTCAGCTCACATCACAAATCTATATTTTGTACTTTTGTGTAGTGGTCAATCAAAAATACCTAGCTCATTTTTGACCTTGTCTTAGTATTTGTAATTTTTKCTGCCATTAAGTGCTACATTTCCAAGGCAGCGTGTAGGAGTGCCGTGCTCCTCCTGCGCGCTGCCACAATGCAACGTGCATCTCCCACTCAGCACTCTGACAAATGTCTTCTGGAGTTTGGGTATTGACCCGTGTTAGCATTGGCAGCTGTTAGATGAGCTCTGGTGAAAACTTTGCAGCAGTCTTCTGTGGGCGGGCTTCAAAGTGTTTTCCTTTTCTAGCTTTTGTCTTTTTTTTTTTAATATACCATTAGCATCAGTCACTTGTGCAGCTCCAGTAGTGCACTAAAATAAGAAAATGCTCTAATAACTTGTTATTCCTATTCTTTCATTTGTAAGAGAGGTGATCAAAGGCTCTTCCTCCTGTACTTTTAACATCCTTCAAAGGTTCTAATTGAAGTGCTAGAGAAGGGAGAAATAGTGACTGCAAGACCAAATGAGACTAAACAAGAAGATAGGAGATGGCAATTTACTAAAATGGAAGCTTACTAGGAAATTGTGTTTCTATCGTAATCATTTATGAGGGTTTTTAAGATGTATTTTTTTAAACACTGTTAAATATAAAGTATAATCTTTTCACRTGTGCCAAGTTTTTCAGAGTAGGCTGATGGTGAACCGCAGCAGCGCTGTAGTCTTGTTCTGGCTTTKAGCTGCTCTTATGTGTGCCCGTATAGATTGGGTCTCAGAGATGGGACTCAAAGGGAGACAGAGAGAATGTAATATATTGTTTTTTAAAAAAACGTTTTTGTCTCACTAGAAGTGCATGCTTGGGTTTGGGTTGCCTGATTRGACATGCCTGATGGTATATGGTTTTCATATACCATTTTATTGAAGGTATCTAGTGAGATTTTGAAATTGTTTAGCTAAGCTAATAGGAAAATTTCAACATGTAAGTAGAGCTGACAAATAGTGTATGTTGAAATTACAACTATAAAATCTGAAGAGACTTGTAGAAGTAATTTCTGGAACTTTGTTTTTTAGGACATTAGGTAGTTAGCCATGGGTGATATTTCAGGACTGTACCTACAAGGCCCTAATGGATCTTGCATCRTTTTCTGCGCCAGCTAGAACTTGCCATCGTCAGAGACCGGGTAATGGATTTGTATAAAACGTCAGGATGATCAGTAATGGTAACTCTCTTGGACCTATGTAGAAAGCCTTAATACATAAGTAAAATGGGGGTTATGGATGAGAGGAGTTATATTTTACTCGACTGTAAAGGTCCTTACCTTGTTCCTGGTCAGGTAGAACTGCTGCCATTATAGTAATTAGGGATGGAGGGAAGATTGTACGGTGTGGCCCATTTTCTGTAGCTGTAATTAGGCAACTTCAGCTAATGTGCTATAGTGAGTGGTAAATTTACTTCAGAAGTTCTCAAGGGAAAGTCTGTAACAGGTATTTTTATGGTATCTGATACATTCCATATATGCGTACGCATGCATGCATACATACACGCACACATCTGGACATTTAGGGATTGTTTGTGGTGTTAGGGAAAGTGTCCTCCTTACCCTAACACAGATGAATTTTCATTTTTTGTGTTATCCTCTAAAGAGCTGGTCAGGTTCTTGYAGGAAGGATCTCCCAGTTTAAGGCGTTCTGAGGAGCCAAGCTCAGGTTTGTGCCCGAGGAGCCGCTGCCCATCTTCATGCAGGCAACACAGTGAACACTGGGCGTGGGAAGGAGGAGCTGGGCAYCAGTCTTTCTGCCTCTTCATGCTTCAGGGGGGTGTTTTGGATATAACCTAAGGATTGTGCTGTAATAAGATGTGTAAAAACGAGGATCCTGTCAGACCCCTGAAAGATGGGGAGCAGGAGAAGTAGCTTCCCAGATCTACAGCCAAACGTTCCTGTGGAAATGTCTTCATGATTTTATTCTTTTTCATGTGACAGAAGGGGAGTGACCTCGTGTCTGCATGGCATTTTCACCCCGCGTTTGAAACGTGCGGGTTGTATCTGCCTTGGGGGTGATAAGGACGTGGGTTTCAGCTCATTACTGATGCCAACAGGAATCGGGAGGCGACTTGCTGCTTTAATTTCTGAGGACTTAGAGTTATGATGGTAGTTAAGCTTATCATGTGATCATTCACCAAAAAAGAAAAAAAAAGGTGAATAGTTGTTTTTCCTCTAGTATATCTGCCCACTGGCAATGAGTAGTTAGGATTAAAAGCTCCATCTAGCCTGAGGCTATAATGAATATTCAGGAGAAATGATTCTATACTGCTGCTTAGGGAAGTAAAAAGCCAACCTCTGTAACATTAAAATCTCGTGTGCCTTTGGAGTAAAAAAGCAATATTTGATTAGGAACAGGGAGATAGAAGACAAACTGATGTACCTCTCACACCAAAGGAGGTACCRTATTGTATTAAAGCACTAACAAAGTCCTGTGCATCAGTGCTGTGTATTAGCTGATGCTAATTTCACCAAGGCTTTGTTTAGATGGCATTGTTAAAAGAAAGAACAGCAGAAAAATAACACGTGCTACCAATGGAGGTAAAAGTCCATTGAAGCAAACGTTTATTTTTCTGGATTGACCAACACAATAAAATTATGGTACAAATTCTGTAGTAATTGCATTGAATTATTGTTAATGAGAGAACCTACAAACTTAGATATATGTAACGGAAGAAGGTTGTAATTTATAGTAACATGGCATACTTTGAATCAAAGCCATTAAAATCCCTTACTCAATTAAGCAGAGTATATTTTAGTTAATTCATATTGTTGATTTTGCAAATGTAAATGCCCATCTGTTTTTACTGCTAGTAACTTCCTACATATCAGGCCATTTCAAAAATATATATTTTTTACTATACAGGCTTCATCAACCACTTCATAAGCAATAAAAGCTGCAGGCACTTTCATAAAGTTGGACCAGGATAAAAAAGATATTTTTCTTATATTAGCAGTGACATAGGTATTTTTAGCAGAGATTTTTGTAATGAAATTTATGTGCCTCGAGATGTGTTCTCTTACAAGCTATGTTCTCAACCTTTGAATGTTTTATAAGTCCAGTCTTTACTACGAACCAGTAAATGGAGTTTGTAAATCAATGTGAATCTTCCGGAAATCTGAATAGAGGAGGTCCTGAATCAGCGGAATGCTTAAGCTTTTGCCAAAATAAAGTCTATATAGAACTGATTTTAACCCAGTGTTTGGTGTCCAGCAATAAGTCTGTCTACCTTAATTTTGATCCTGAGTTGCTGAATATTGTCACAAAATATTTTTTKCTGAAATCAAAGTTTGAACCGCCGTTCTTTGGTCAGTGATTGCGCTCCGGTGTGGACGTTCTCCTTCTGATTGTTTAGATCCTTCCCAGAAGTTTTTTCCTTGTATGAGCTCTGCAGATTGCTCTCAGTCCAGAGGTAAACTGGAGAGGTTATATAATTCCCAGGGACTTCCTCTGGATTATAAAGCTCGTGCATTTGTTATGAAAATATAGTGATGAAATCACATGAGTATTTTCTAGTTGTTTTCAACAACATTTGGTGTGTTTTCTCAAGTCCTCAGCACAAATATAATAGGAAATTATGAATTTCGTACATGAATTACTTCCTCTTCCTGATCCAGAGAACAAAATGTGACATTGCACACTGAGATAGGCAGTGATATTAGCAAAGTCTGAGAAGGGTGAAAGAAGTTCTTTGAGGACACATTAGCTGTCAACAGACTGGGATTWTCCTGCATTGCCCTAACTGCATAGAAACCCTGTGGGCAACGGGGAAKCTCGGGCATCTTCTGGCTGTTGTCACTGGACTGCAGTGTCCAGTGGAGGGATTGGAGCAAGAAGGGACTCGGAGGCAGGGATGAGGAAGAAGGAGGGAGCAGTGCCCGTGCTGCAGGAAAAAAGGAAAAAGGGAGGAAGAGGTACCGGAGAGGCTGGAATGGAAGAAGGCCAAGTTTGGTCTGGGTGAAACTAGGGATCAAGAGGATGCTCCAGCGGAGCTCTGCTGGAGGACTTCCCCCTTTAAAAGGGAAGCTGCAGGAGCTCTCCCATGTACGTGTGGCTTGGGGCTGGCATGGAAGAAAATGTTTGATTTCACAGTAGCTTTTCATGAAGATACTCAGCGTTATCCATTTACAGTATTTACTGAATGAACAAATGAATTACATAAGTGATTAAGGAAAAAATTGGAAATGCCATTTTCAATCCAAAATTGACAAATTTCAGGGAAATTTTTTTTATGCAAAATTCAGCATTTTTCCAAATCCTATCAGTGACTCTTCCACTATATAGCAAGACAATCTGTTAACTTTTTCTGKTTTTTTTCCTTAAAACAAAAAAGCAGAAACTATTTCCTTACTGCAGCAATTGCTGGTTTTCCCCCTTGTAATCTTAAGTGAAGGAAAAAAACCCAAAGATTTCACCTCTTTCATTTGGCCTTTCAAATTATTTTCCATTTAAGATACCTGTGGTTTTATGGGGACTAAAAATGGGCAGTTTTCCAAGACTGATCCAACAAATGGGCCTTTCAAAAGGAATTGCCTGTACAAACAGCACAATCAATCATTTGAACTGTTTCCTAGCTGGAGAAATTGAAGATCTTCCATTGCATTTGCTGCATTAATTTTGGCATTGGAGTAGTTCAAMTGATGGGAAACAAAAAGCTTAACTTACTATCTTTTGGTTTAAAGAAAAAAAAAAAAGGAAGACAAACTCATTAAATTGTGTTAGATAGGATGAAAATTGGGTTAATACAAGTGAAAGAGCTCTCCCAGTGAGGTATTCACATGGATCAGAAGAATGGTGGTTTTTAAGCTGGGCTGGAGCAGGAGTGTTTCTGGCAGCGCTGTAAGCAGCTGTGAAGCCAGCATCGTGAGTTAGGTAGTGCCAGCATCGTGCACGTTCCTATGAGGATGCCTAAGCAGGGGAATTCACATAAAGGATATACAGGCCATAGCTTCTGCAGGTTCTCTCATTTCTGCACTTGGCCTCAAGGAAACACAAAACTGAAATGCAAGTCGAAGATGTAACTGCTTGCGTGCTGCCCGGGCAGCTCTCGTGCACATGGCATGGGCAGGGCCATCCCCGCTTTTATTGCAATGGCAGAACTAAGTGTCTGGATTTTACTATCAGTGTAAAGCACAGTGAACCTTCCAGGAGCACAGCCTGTGTAGTTTGTGCTTGTGGGTAATTTTTGGTGACAAAAACAGCAATGAAATATTTTCTGTTAGCTCACTAAACTGTGAACCTTCATGTGCGCTGGATTACATTAAACTGAACTTCATCAAGGCTCAGCCCRTTTCCAAAGTTACTGCATAGCAGTGCAGCTTTCAGGCTTTGTACAATATCCAAGTGGGAGAAGAATACTCATATATGACGGAATTATCTGTGAGAGCGATAAAGATTTAGTAAATGTAAATAATTGCTGCAGTACCAAATAACCTTCCCGCAGGTTTTACTTGTACCTTTATTTTAGTAGCACCATTTCTGTTTGAATTAGATCACGTTACTGTGTTTTRCATGTGTATGTGTTGCTATCGCAAATGTTAAGATATTTGTTGAAGAGAATTAACCAACAGAAAGAAAAGAGCAACCCACGGGCTAAAAGTTGTATTGAAGAATAACAATTGTAGGTGCCAGAATTCCAGTGCTGGGACTACTGAGGTRTTTTCAATGGAAAAGATAGTTGATTGCCCTCTGCATAGTCCATATTCCATATGGGAAGTAAATGCCTGGAAAACATGAAAAGCCACCACTTGAGGATTTCTATTTCGAGGTTTAAAAGAAAAGATTTTGATCTTTCATTTTGTGAAGTCAGAGGAGAGCTCAGAGCTGCKGAGTTGCATTCTGATCGCCCTGCGTCCTCGGCTCATCCTGGTTGTTTTGATCAAGGTCTAATCAGCCAATACTTCAGGACTGCATTATTTTATATCACAGGGATTATTTTCAAAGTGCCTTATGTAGAGTAAGTCATTAAAACTGAAAAACGCTCTTTAAAATAGAGGGGTAAATAAACTGTCATCCCAAGTGGTATTTTTGCCCTCTGGGAAATGAGCATTTTGTGATATCTTTGTCTTTTGAAAAAAGTAAATCTTTCTTTTTTCACGAACTAACCTTTCTGTAATGGATTTGCGGTTACTTGATGTGTCTGAAATAAGTTAACTAATGAGATGAGGTTCAGTGCTGACATATAATTTCACAAAATCACAGTACAGCCACTTGTAACAAAGTTTTCTATTGCCTTTATACCTTTTGTTCATATTACTTTTAATTATGTTCTATATTTACCTGACCTACTTGAACAGGATCCAGAGCTGGTGCGGAACATCTGTCGCTGGGTTAGACAAGCTGTTCGGGTTCCTTTCTTTGCCAAGCTGACCCCAAACGTCACGGACATTGTGAAAATCGCGCTGGCTGCACAGGAAGGTAACCGACCCCGGGGCTCCGCTGTGCCGTTCCGCGCGCTTGCAGGRTGTGGGGGACTTGGAGAGAGGGGGTACTGCAATAATGACCAGTTAATATGAAAACAGTTTACTTAATGAATTTAGGATGAGCATGCTGATCACAGAGCTTTCCTAGATTTTTTTTTTCCWTGTCATATTATAGAATATAACAATCTATGAAGAAAACTATGTAAGACTGTTAACAGTCTTGTGTGTAGCTTAATATGCACCATACTTTTATTTATATCATATTTCTATGCCAACCGCACCCCAGTATTTCTACCTATCCCTCCTTTCAGTAGCAAAAAAGGCATTTTTGTCCAGAGAAAGCCCAAACGCCCCATTAGGGCACGGCGGAGCAGGGGGCAGCGGCCGTGGGCAGGAGGCCCCTGTGCGGAGCATCTCCAGACGCGGAGCAGCCCCCAACACAGGCGTTGCTGCCCCACGGGGGGCAGCGGGCTGCCCTCCTGCCCCAYGTGTAGCTTCACACTGCCTCGTGTAGCTTCACAGCTCTTTCAGCTGGTGGCAGCTGGCCTTGAAGCTGCTGTTAAAGCCATCAGTGCACGGCTGGTTTCAAAGAGCTCTATGCACATCCCCTTACAGTTAGTTGCTTCTTGACTAGAGCTGTTTGTTTGAATTTCTAGTTATTTCGCAGTTTCACAGTTGTTTTTTTTTCCCCCCTTCGTTCTTGTTCACAGACACGTTATTTAACAAAAAGTGTCTGACCTTTCCTTTCGCAGGTGGTGCAGATGGTGTCACAGCCACCAACACCGTGTCGGGCCTGATGGGACTGAACGCGGACAGCACGCCTTGGCCAGCAGTCGGGAGAGCTCAGAGGACCACATATGGTGGCGTGTCAGGTACGTGTTGCCCTCTCTGCCTCCTAGTGCTTCCTTGGAGGCTGACAAAACATCGGGAGGTCCTTGTAGTGGGCTAGAATATCATGTCTGCAGTCGCGCCGAGTTCTTAGAGCTCRCGGCTGGTCAATGTTTCTAATAGTCATGACAGATGGAGCAGATTAAGTGTGAAGGCTCTCGCATTGCCCTTTCCTTAATGGTAAAATGCAGCATCAGAATACTGTGATAGGGTCAGTAGCGAGGGACAGAAATCTCTTCTCCTGTGACCCTCACTTTTCCTGGAATTTTTCATTCTGTCACAATTGTCAGGGCCCACGTTAGACGGGGGCTAATGAAAGGGCAGCACAAGGGGAAAATATCAACATTCCMAGTGCAGTATATGTTTCATAGCCTGAACTCCAGCCATCCTTTCTCCTCCCGACTGAATGCACCGCTTCCAAGTGGCTTATTCTGGCCTCTTCCCACCGTGGTGGAAATGATAGATTCTGTTAGGCAAATATGTGTACATTTGTGTAGGCTGTTCTTGGAGCTATGCAAGAATGACTTGTATAGAGCCCATTTCCAAGTCCACTTCACAGCTTAATTTTAAAACCAGCAGCAAAACTTTTACACTCCAGTTCAGTGCCTGTGCACACTAATGTTTTAATCTACTGACCCTCTGCACTCTRTTGCTGTGACAACTTGAACTTGACCCTGTAAGGACAATATTGTGAGCTGCTTGACTTTATTGGAATGGAGATTAGTCTCCTTGGTGATAGAGGTAGCAGTAAATATATATATAACAGGAATAATAGCAGCCTCCCGATTAAGTCAAACATTGTGGTATTGGAACCACCTCCCACCTCCACCAGAATCGGAGTAATCAGAGGAGACCAGACAGGCAAAAATGCTTTATTTTATGTGACTGCTGCTACTCTCAGAGAACCATAAGAAAGGTAGCAAAMGATACCTTTTAAACAACATTAATTCACACAACAGTATTCTGTGGAAAATTGCCTTACTGTCTTGGATAACTACACGGAATTTGGAAGTTTTTAGAGAACACTGAAAAGCAAGAGATAATGATCAGAAAAAAATCATTATGCCTATTGCATAATGATTATATCACAGTGACAGTCCAATGGGATGTTGTATTTCTAGTATTACACAAAATGGAAGGAAAGAAGGAAAACGAAGAGAACAGCTATAGCCTATTTCAATTTCTCTAGCCTGCCATGTTGACAGGAAAAGAATAAAGGAGGTCACAGTGGGTGCTGTGCATTAAAAAWTAATGAAAGAACTATTGCAGTAGTATTTTATATAAGTAACACCATTCACATTTTCTCATTTAAGTTGCAGTTTCTGAATATTCCTTCCTACCATAAGTCTGCCTAAATAAAATCTGTAGAGTGACTGCATTATGAAAAGTGTGTCTCTTATGTCACAAATTTAAAACATATATGTAGTGTAAACTGCAGGAGCACATGGATACTTAAGCACATGGAAAGACCTGCCAGCATTTCCATACTTTCATGATTTATAATTCTGTTTTAACTTAGATCTGGAGAAAATTTTGCCATTGCGTGTGTGTGTGTGTGTGTATGTAAATACAAAAATACCTTTTCCTTCTTGCAGTTTTAYGTATATCAAAAGAAATAGAAGTAGTCAGTTTGGAGCGTAAGATGCAAATCTGGTTATTTAAAATACATGGAAACCCCTGGAGTTTCTGTCAGTGTGTCCTGTTTTGAAAGCGTGCATCGCTGCAGGCCGGTTAAGGTTTCGCCATGGTCGTTGTCCTCGCTCGGTCCCCGCCGGAGTCACTGCACAGAAGGCAGCCCGGGCCAGTGGAGTCGGGAGTCCCTGCACAGGCCCTGCGATACCCTCTGCTCGGTGATGAGGATGTAACATTACACAAATTTCGGGCAGCAAGAAAGCARTTTTAAACCAACAGAGCTAGCATGCTTACAAGCAGACAAAATAAGCAGGGCAGCGTTCTGAGTTGTCAGAGCAAGAGGCAGGGTGGCCCCAGCTCCATGTCCAATCCCGCCTTGCCAGGGCTCAGTTGGGTGGCCTGGAGCCAGACGTTTGACCTTTCCACGCTTGTGTTCCCCGTCTGCGAGACGGCAGTGACAGTGCGCCGGTGCCCACGGGCTCGTCGGGAGCTTGGCGATCCGTGCCGGGGAGCCGCGGCCTGYGTAGCGTGCCGGTTTGCCAGGCTGATTTGCTGAAACTTTGTACCTGRGTTTGTTCTGTTTTGTTATTTGATATACCCAGTCAGATTGGGKTTTTTTGTTTTGTTTTTTTCATATATATATATATATTGTCTTGAGGGAAGATTCATTTTTTTTTAAGTAAGTCAAAGGTGAAGTAATAAGTTTGGTCCCTTTTCYGTATGTTTTACAAAAGCCCAGCTGGCTTATAGTAATGTTCTAGTGCACAAATCTTGAACAGATACACGTTTTGCTCACATTTTTTGTGACTTTTTTCCCCAAGCGGTGCAGACTGTGTTTCCTTCCTGAAATGGCAGCCCCTGTCGTTGGCGTGGCCGTGGGCACGGCCGTGCCGCCAGCCTGGCGGGCTGCGTGCCTCGCCGAGGAGCGCGGTGCAGTTGCTGCTGGGGGTGGAAGCTGCACGCTCGGGCTGGGGAGGCTGCACAGGGCTCCGGGGGGCAGGTGTCGGTGGGGCCTGCAAATGTGCCTCGCTCAAGACCACCTCGCTCACAAGGAAGTGCTCGTGGTTTTAGAGTATTTCTAGAGTGCTTCCTCCAGGTTGGATTAAAGCGGGTGTAGATCAGTCTGGATATGCTTTTCTTGGTTTTCTTTTTCTCCCCCTCTGCCTCCCTGTCTTTTTTGCCCTTGGTATCTTGCGAGTTTTGCTGCACTCTGTAGATCTCAGAGTAGTGCCCCTTATCTTTTCCAGGTGGAACACAGCTCTGTACTAAAGAAGCACCTTCCACTTGCAACTTCCCTTTGGCATCCTCCTTCCTTCCTCCTCTCGAGTTGTGCAGCTTGGTGTAGAAGGATTTTTATTATTTTTTCAGGAGAGGCAGACATTGGAAAGGAGATTTCTTTTAAATTCTCTCTAAATTAGTAAAYGACAGGGAATTTTGCACAATCTAAAACTAAAAATAAGAATAAAACTATCAACTCCATTGCCAAAGTTCCTGGGATGTCTCTGAGAGGACTTGTGCCTTCGACATTTCTTTAAGTCTTTCACAGAACCAGAGGTTTAATGAGATTACCTGTAAAAACCCTGTTTGCCTTGAGTTGTCACAGCATTATCTTTCCAGCCTGGGCTCAGGAGSTTAACTTCCAGTTTTGCTATAGTTTGATCAGCTGCAAATTGCTGAGCTGTGGGAAGCTTTGCTGGTTCCTCTTCCTCCTGCACTGCCTATTGGGAGGTTCTGACACGGCGGCTCCCAGTATCCCAGGTGGGTGTTTGACCACTGGACTGTAGAATTAGTGTCCTTTTCTGCTCTCTGTCTCCCTGCGAATRTTGAATTATTAATACAAAGTGACCGAGCTCTCCCAGGACCCTCAGGGCAGCAGAGCTGGCCCACCTGATCTGGGAGACGTCGGCTCATATCCCAGGTGTGAAGTACGAGGCTGGAGCAGTCTTACGGTTTCGGTGACCTCCCTGCACGAAAGCTGGTGCTTAGAGGGTCCCAGCATTCATCTATTTTTGAAGTTTCCAGGACCTACCCCTTAATCAAAAAGTGTTCATGTCCTGATGGTGCCTCCAAAATACCGGTAAGGAAATAAAACCTTAGATTAAAAAAAGTGAGAAAAAACAATACAGCTCCCCAAAATAAGTAACTTGCCAATCCCATCCTCTGTGTTTACAGAATTGAGAGAYGTAGCATGATTCTCTGTAAAGGGTTTTTCAATTGATCAAGCAGTGATAAACTTTGAGAGTATACAATATGTAAGGTTTTTATTGCAAACTCTTATTTTATGTGTGCAGTGCAGAGTGTTTGTTTCTGAAAACAGAACTAATGGTGGTATTTATCCTCGCAATAGATAATGATATCCGATTCTTAAAGAGAGGTTTCAGTCTGGATAAATATAAATGATTTTGAAAATGTGTATTTTATAGGTACTAGAATGAGRTGCCAGGTCTCCTAGAAAAGAATGTTAATATCCTGTCAGCAGCTACATGCTTCCTTAAGATTTGTTTCCTTGAAAATTTAAAAACCTCTCCATGAGCTTTCATACTGTGCCTACATATTTCAGATCTGTTTTTTTTTAAAACACATCCTGTTGCAGCACTCTAGGATATCTATTGCAGGCAAAACAGAGCCGAGCTGCTGCTTGGATTGCCACGCTTTTTTGTTCTTCCTTGTCATGTGTGTGTTTCTCTGTGTTTTGTCTGGAAGCCAGACCCCTAGGGGGTACATTTTTAACAAGATACGCTGGACCTAGCGGAGAACTTGGGTAAAAGTAAATCATCTTATTCTGCGCTCAATTGTTTTAATACTTTTTACAAAAATACTGTTTTATTCTAAAATAACAGGTCAAGGGAGTCATGTCTGTGTGGTATTAACACTTTGCACTATTATTGTTGTGTAGCATTTTTACTGGAGAATTTTGACATCATTTGCATATTATGCAGACTATTAAAATGCATGTATTTGTATTCGTTCTCCAGAGCAAGAGAAATTCAGAAAGTTGTGTGTTACAACTTTAAAAATGACCATGAGAGATCTGGATAGTGGATTCAGTCACTACATGAATGTGGGAATGTATAATTTTTGTAAATGAGAAGAGGCGGTTAATTTTAATTACTTTTCAAGTAAGCTAGTGGAGCTGTCTGTTTTTACAAAAAACACTGTCAGGCAGCAACTGTGACTTTGAAGGGAATACTTTGCAGGTGTTATTTCATAAAATTGTGTATATTATATGAAAAAAAAAATATCAATAGAGATAAAGATTCCAAGCTGTTGAACTGCATGAATTATCCTGAAAGGGGGAAGTCAAAGTTATAATAAGAGCTGCCTTTTGATTTTATGCCACATGATTAAAAGAAAATCTCAAAAAACAAGAGCATTCACTTCCGTAATCACAGTTCTCTCAGTGACTCTGTGGTATTGATTTTGGTCAATAGAAATGAATGAAAGGCTGCCTATCACTGGAAAGAAAAGAAAATATATGTATGCATATGCACTTGTGTTTACTRTAAATATTTGCTGATAGAGTTAAAGACCATTTACATTAACATATATTTATAAAACAGTGTGTATAGGAGTAAAAAACAAATATATGCCATAGCACAATTTTAATTTTGGTTTATTATTTCTGTTAAATGTAGCTCAGCCATTAGAAGTAGTTATTTGCATATATTATGTCAGGATGCACAAAGAGGGCTCTGTTTGCCGCGCTGGCCTCGCCGCGGTCGGGTTTCTCCCGGTGCTCTGCCGGCGCGGGGCTGTGCCGGAGAGATCAGAGCCCTAATAATAGATTTTTGACAGGGAGCTCGCCTGCTACCTGCCCTACACAAATCCTCACTGTTCATGTTTGCTTCATGGCAACAAAGCAGACAGAAGGAAAATGCCAAGTGCTGAGTTTGAGGTACAGCCCTGCCATAGCTTGACATTTCAGCAGGATCGCGGTTTATGAGATGCATAATTTTTCATCTGGGACTCAGCTGCCATTTTCATAGAAGCTTGCAGCTCATCGACTGACTGGAAGGAGGGCAAAGGTTTACGGCATAGATCAAGCTCTACGTCCTTCCCGTAGCTATTTAAAATAAGTATTATTCTGCAGGTAGGGTCAGAGAACTACACRCTCTTTTTTTTGCACCTTTAATATGTTTTTAGCCAATTTGTTTCCCACAAAGAAAACACTTTACACTTCTAACACAGATGCTGTTTGTAGATTATTGAAAATGATGATAATTTATTTCATTCAGCGAAAGATTAAGCGAGTCCTGAAAAGAAAAGGCTGAAGCGTGGGTCTTTGCACACACAAAGCTGTGTRTTCTCCTCCTCTTAGTTTGAAAAAGCTCCTTCCGAGCTTGAAACGAATGAGAAGTCTTTACTCTGGGAGCGTCTTTGGTTTGTGTTTTATTATTGTTACAGATTGAATTTAATTTTTCGCGTTCGTGTGCGTGTACTTGGGAAGCAGCTGCAGTGTAGGTACATGTAAGTGAGTGTTTAATTTAGAATTACACATCTCCGTGAGCTTCGCTAACAGTTCACCATGTCACAGTCTCATATAGAACAATGGTACAGTACATTGGATTAATTAAAGAAGCCTTGCAGAGAACTGAATTCTCAGTATGTCAAGATTTCAATTTTATGTTAAATATTTTCTAAAGGCCAGACCCTTAAATCTCAGGGGCTGTACCAAGCAGTGAGCTGTGAATTTAACCATAGGCTAACTGCTAATGATAAGGAAAAGAGTCCAAGTTGAGGCAGCTGTAATACAGTCGTTGGATTAGGCTATCAATCACYCGGTTCCCCGAGGAACGGGCAAAGACGACAAAACAGTGAAAAGGGAAATTAGGAAGGGAGGGCATGACTAGAATGAGATTCTTCACCAAATGTATCTGTTAGTTGGCTGAATCCCCCAAGCATCCGACAGAAACGTCCAGCATTGCTCCCAGACTAAAAGCCGAGTATTTGTTCCAAACTCCTGAAAAACCCCATCAAATCGTCATTAACTGTTGCCACTCTTTACAAGGTTGTAGAAATGCAGCATATAAATCAGTTGCATTCTGCTGTTTTAATAACCTGTAATTAGATTAATCTCTAAACTACTGTTGTTGAATGCTGCGGATTTACTGTTTGCATCAAATCCCATATAGAGTATGTCCTGTTGAAATAATTCCTTTTCCAAATGTGCCTCTTTTTTAATGATCAGATAACCGTTAAGCTATCACATTTTATTGATGGCTACCAAAGGCCAATGTCAGAAGGCGAYTTGGATGAAATCATAAATTCTACTYTGACATTTTCTAACATGGGGARAAGGGAAATGGCGGTGGCCAAGCTTGCCCATACATGTGTGGAACGCTGCAGCGTGCCAATCTGAGTGCCGCTGARTAAAGCGGGAACTCCGGTGATGTAACGGGTGCAGATTCAGGTGGTTTAGTTCAGGCATATCACAGAGTATAGCTTGTATGGTTAGCACCATGGAGATTTAGCTAGATGAAGAAAAGAGGGAAACAAATAAATGAAGTGGAAGTCAGAACATTATCAGTTTTGATGGAACGGGGACTTTTTTGTTTAAATCTGTTTGCAGTAATGGATAGAGATGTATATAGCCCATGCAAACGGTGGTGCGGCAGCGGGGCGTTAGCCTGTCGGGAGCAGGAGGATGCTGCTGTGGGACGCGGCAGCCCGGCTGAACCTGCCGGCGTGGGGCGCTCGTCTGCCCCGTCCGCAGGGGCAGGGGCAGGGGCTGCAGCCCGCTGCTCTCGCAGGCAGCARCGCAGCACGTTTTGCCTTGAAGCGTTGCTGCTAAGGGGCTGCGCATCTCGCTGTGGGCTGGGGTGCAACACGACGGCCTTGGGTGGCAGTGTTCTGGCTGGCCTGGAGCTCCGCAGAGCTTTCTCACACTGCAGAGTGCTCCATCGATTCAAACTTGAGTACAGCTTCTGAGGCTTCAGTGTAGGAGGCGAGAGAGATGTGACCAAGCAGGGTCCAAATCCGGGTGCGTTCACGTGCGGGTGTTACAGGCTCCTGCTGCTGGCCAGGCAGAGTTTATGGCTGCCTAGGCTGCTGGCTTGTTCCTGTGCAAGAGATTCGACAGTGAAGTTTGTGATACGAATAATACCGGAGAGTGCTCAATAAGGTGTCTGTCTTCTCTGTCTTGAATATAAACTGTACCTGTCACTCACAGCAGAGAAGTTCCTAATAATAATTCTAAAAATACCAGGAATCTGGCAGAGTTTGTAAGCAACTCTGATAAACAGCTGTATCAGCAGAGGTTAACCCTCCCTCGTGCTTACTGCTATGTCTCAAGCAAGCTTATTTTTTTTCCATATCTCATCTTGCTTTCCTATTTGTTCTAGGCACCAAATGGCATATACTGGTTGTAAATCCCATCTATGTTCMGTGGAAGACATTTTCTTCTTACCTGCAGAGTCAATGCATGCTTGCTRTTGTGCCTAAAAAAGGCATTTTGCGATACATCAGGCATAAAAACCGGGACTAACGAATTCAAAAGCCACTTTTYGTGCAGCGTTTGCCGAGATGGAGCTGTGGTGGTTCCTGCCTCCCGCGCAGCCGCTCTGCGCGCAGGGCTCGCCAGCCGGCGCCCGCCTCCCCGCGCCCGTGTCGGGGGCCGTCGCCGCCCCAGCTCTGCGCGCTGGCCCCGCGCCGCCTCCAGCAGCCCGGGCTCCCGCCACGCTTGCCCTCTGCCTGCCGACCGACATCGATGGATGGGAGGGGTGCAGAATGGGGTGGCTTGGGAAGAGGGGTCCACAGTTGCATGAAACTGAAGTAAATCCAGYTGCAGGAGGTTTTGATGGTCTCGTAGAATTTTCAGGGGGGAAAAACAAACAAGAAATTATTTGGAGTAGTTTGGAACCCAGGGCATTCCTTTACGTTCAGCAGTGTCAGAAAGGCATGATTAACCTGTTATTGTTGCTGATTTGCTTCTATGTAAGAGCAAACTTAGAAGTTTCCTGACACTGGTTAGCTGAGATTTGTGATGAATTCCCCACAGTGAATACATTTCTAGTCACCTAAATCCTTCTAACATTCTGTATTTCCTTAGTATTTTACTTAAATGATGAGGAAATTCTAATGCCAATTTCAAACATAAAGC
Organism: Eudromia elegans; assembly: GCA_003342815.1. Classification (NCBI taxonomy): domain Eukaryota; kingdom Metazoa; phylum Chordata; class Aves; order Tinamiformes; family Tinamidae; genus Eudromia; species Eudromia elegans. The sequence continues at coordinate 2,082,299 of PTEX01000126.1, read as the reverse complement.
CCAGAAGAGACAAAATATGGGCAGATTTGATTAACAGAGTAGATCCTGGGTTTGCTTTTTGCTGCGCGTTACATCATCCCTCATGAGTTATTGCCAAAAACATTTATGAAATATTTCCCAGCTAACAGAGCATCTTTTTTACACTTCAAATAAATGCAACCAATATTTAGTAGTCAGCTAAGAGTTCTGCATTTTAATACACTTTCATGCAAGAAAGAAATAGAATAAACTGTGTAAATACCATGCCCATGAACAGTAAGTACATACAAAATCTTGTAGGAAACCTGCTGTGGTTACACTGTTTCCAGTTTGTCATCCACTTGGAACATCCGTGTTGCCAGGTAATTGCAAATGTCTTCTCCACCAGCACATACCGTGTAACTCTCTTAACCAAGTCCTCTTTAAATCCACAAGGACACTCGGGGATTTAGTGAGAGCGAGTGAGAACTGTCAAGGCCAGTGTCCCCTCGTCTCAGAATGACACACACAAATCCATAGGGAAGCTGTAGCAAATATGTGGAGAAGGTGGGCTTGATGATGTTAGGTCAGGCCACAGAATGTGTGGCACCTGGCTCAGCACCGAGAAAGGCTGATGCCCTGAAGAGCTTTGTTATTGTCAGTTTAAAAATAGAGAAAGTGATTTGTCTTACAAGGGTGCATGAGGATGTGGTAAATTGTAATGGTTGAACCTGGCCATTTTGGGCTGGTGTTTCACAATCCTCTTGAGTGACATATTGTTCTTCAAGGATATGTATGATTAATCCAATGCGCGTTTTGGCTGGGCCAAGCTCCTCTTGCTCCCTGTCGTTTATAGCTGTGCTTACACTGCTGATGCCACATCAGTTGTCTGTCTGTTGAGTGCACTAGCTCTGGCAGTGTTTTTACTGATTTTTGGATATATGCCCATTTTAATGGGGAGTACTCAGAGAATTATTCTCACTCTAGCCTCTGATAACCTCTGTGCATCAGAAGCACTTGCAGAGAAGCCATTGCCAGTCAAGGTGTCTAAGAACTGGCTGCTTTTGTGTGTGTGTATATATATATATATATATACAAAAATATATATGTGTATAGCATGTGTATATATATATAATGTAAGCAGCTGCTTTAGAGCTTGTTAAAGAGGCAGTTTGAAGGATTCAGACCTCTGAAGAGGATTTGGTGGCTCAGTTCCTCTTACAGTATTGATCTCCTCTTCTGGACATCTCATGGTTCTTCACCAGTTTTCTGTGTTCCTCGTGAATGATGCTCTCCTTGGGTGTGCCGAAGGTTTTGGTGGGCAGAGAAGGCGTGCTGGAGTGGTGCTCTCTTCTGCACACACTTCCCATGTTGTCTTCCTGACCTGCCATTCCTATCGGGACACTTTTGGATCAGAGAGCCCTTCCAAGGCACTCCCCAGGTCTGTGAAGTTGGGTGGGTGAAATGTGCCTGCGCTCTGCAGAATCTCCTAGGCAGTTCTGAGCAGAAGTCTGAAGTTTGTCCTGCTCAACAGGATACTGCACTGAAAGACAAGGATGATTATAAAGAGGCATTTTCAGAAAACAAGGTAAATTTTGTGGAAGTTTCTTTCTCACTTTGTTAATGTCATCAGAAATCTGAGGTTAGTGCGTTATTAATTTAGGAACCTTTGCCAAATGCCTATGATAGCTTGGGCCCCTATTTTGTGGTTAAAATCACATGGGTAGGCAAGTAAATGATTCATTTTTTTTTCTAGTGTGTACTAGACTTCTTTTCCTGAAAACACAGATGTATCTGGTTGTAGCATAGTCCATGTTCTAATGTGATGTCACAGGAAACAGTGTTACTTGCATATTTGATATTAAAATATCTTCCCATCAGTTGATGTAAAGCATCTGGGGTTTTTTACATATATATTTTAATAAACCCCGATAACAGCATTGCAATCCCTTAATGCTGTTTCTCATATTCTTGTTACAGTAGGTGTATGACATGTATTTTCTAGTTTAAAAACCTCGAAACAAATTTCCGCARTTTAATCTCAGTGTTAGAAAAAGGATCACAGCAGCTGTTCTAGTATTTTGTATTTAAACGAGTTTTCGTAGAGACTCCTGACACGCTCCCTGGGAGCTAAACGTTGACAAGCATGCTCGGGCAAGYGAGATCAAGCTTGGTGAGTTCACACAGCTCAAGTTTTTGCATTGACACTGCAACCCAACTCTGAAAACTATTACCCTGCTGCATTTGTTTTGGCTTTCTAGGTGATCCTGTCCACTTGAATTAGGGATTTCCACTGCGTTTAAAATACTGTAACTTTGGATTTGTATTTAAGACTACACTCCATTCCAGGTTGCTGTTACATCCATGTTTGATGACATYTTCAGTAATGTATTCTGTATAGAATCACAAATGACAGCATAAAACCTTCATGACTTCAAACGTCTCTAGCCACCGAATGCAGAATAATTTAAAAATCGCATGCATCTTTCACGTTGTGAAGCACACCGTGCACTAAATTTGTGAGTCTTTGAAAGTCATTGATCAAAAGTAAAGTTTAGACATATATTCATTATGGGATATAAACAAKGATATTAATTTTTATTTGTATTTTTCAACTGAAAAGAAAAAAAAAGCTTTTTTTCCCAATTGCAATGACACCATATTTAAAATGCTTATACTTTACTTTTTGAGTTTCTGAATAAAGAATTTAAGTCTATTTAGGGTTCTAGTAAATTTGGCATATAGACTAAATTAGCTACCAGATGCGTTGTGCAACATATGGCATTGTACAGTCTTTGTGTGCTTCATAGTATTTTCTTAAATTGCCAGTATTTGTTTTGATTCCAAAAATGCACTCGTGTCTCTAGTGCTTTGGACTTAAATGCTGGGTTTTCAGTGCTGAACAGATGTGTTCAAATTTGGTATGAAACAGTTACGCTTTTGTGAGCCTTCCCCTTTGAACATTCCAGGCACAATATTGTGTCAATGACAGGTCATGCAGATGGCATCTTTTAATTCTTATATATACACTTAATGCTTAAGTAACCTTCAGAATTCCCTGAAAATCCCAGCCTAGTTTTGTCCAAAGATACTGTCCACTAAATGAACCATCTCTTTCAGATACTTTTCATTTTGGATTGGAAAAAATCCAGGAATGAATGAAAGGATTGAAGGAATGAAAACACAGGGCTGTTATGGTGACAACAGTAGCTAACAAGAGTCCTAMACCTCTCAGTGACCAGACATATTCCCAAGTTCGAAACTGTATTGTGAGTAGCCATAAAATCCATTAATGAGAATAAGATGTCCACAGTCAGGAGTTTATATGTAGTTTACCTCCAAGAGGAGACTGCTTGAGCTGATTTATAAAGCCTGTGCTTGTGTCCTTCTTACTAACRATTTAGAGGAAAGGATGCTCTGCCYTTTGGGGAAGGACAGGAGATTTGGAACCAGGATKGCTCCTGGTCTCCTCTCCCAGCCTCTCCTGCGTCTCTTTTCTTCTGCAAGGTGGAAATCTTATACCTTCCTGTAATGTTTAGATAGTCTTTCTTAGAGGCCCTGTTCAAGTGCCAAGTCTTGCTGGTTTATTTTTAGCAGGCAGCGATGTGCCTACTGAGCAGTATTTTAAAATCAAATCAACGCTTTGTGGGCCCCAGCCTTCCATTGATTGGCCTTTGCTTTGATCACAGAAGACCAATGACTGCAGTTTAGAAGTTGTGTTTTTATMATTTTTCTTGAGTGGAAGCCAAGGGGATGAGTAAGTACATAAATTAAGTCCCTTACYCACCCTCTGAACTGCCCTCATTGGGTAACAATTAAACCAATTTGACAGAGCAACGTCAAATAAATTCCCTCGTATCTCCTTATGTTGCTCTGAATATATCAAACAAATGAGTGTTTAGGCCTATTGATGCTGTTATTTTTTATTAATGCTGAAACCAGAGTTATGATGCAGGTGCATAATTCCATCTTGAAATCAGCTTTGAGTTGTGTGGCTGGTCACAAGCAGGACTGATATAAATATGTTTTAATTACCAAACCTCTGCAATATATCTGGAGCTAGTAAAGGCCTCCACAAATAAGGATTATGCTTCTTCTGTGCCACAGGTGGTTTACATAGCCCTGACACACTRTTATTTTACTTATCACTAAAGCTTGAATTCTTGGTCTCACTGTAATTCTCAGCTAAGGAAGTGGCATGAGATTTCCCATAATTGTGAAGTTTATTAAAAAAGAGCAGAGGAATAAGCTTTTCTTTAAAATTATCATCCACRCGGTACTTCACTACAGCCAAGGTATGATGAGCTCTTTGTTGGTAGGTCCTTTGCTTTTACAGATAACTAAAGGTTATCATGTAAATTTCACTACAAAGATATAAAAGAATAAGGAACTAAATATTTAGAAACCTATGAACCTAGTTATACAACCGTACTCGCAAGAACGTATTCTTGTATAATGAGACCTTTACATCTGTCATCAGGTGTGTTAGTGTCTACAGTAGTTATTAGCTRAATATTTCTATGATTGCCATTCTGAGAGCAACTGCCATTCTTGAAACTGATATTTCATGTTTACATGTTGCCAGCTTCTGAGGACCCATCTTATAACCCACTGTGCCTGCAAAGGAGTGACGATGCCTCCTCTTCCTGAAACCAATCACAGCTGGAGAAAGGAAAAGGGTGCAAACATTTTTTTCTCCACAGCAGAACTTTCACAGCACCATTTCTGCCACAAAGTGATTATAGTATTTTATCTGCCCAGAGTGACACTGGAGGAAGGTGACTTTATGTACAGAAAGTGATGTTTGTGTATAGGAAACTAGCATTTACAGTGGCTTGGCTTGAAGCAGTGAATTTATTTGCAGGCTGCAGACTGTGGTCTCAATCTTTCACTGTTTGGGTGCAGACTTCCCACGGTTGTGAGGGTTGCAGAATCTCCACCAGCATTTGCTCAGTTGAATTTAAGTTCATGCTCCATCCAGACCAGTAGACAAATTTGCAGTTCTGAGAAATAAGAAGGACACAGAACAGAAAAGCGAACCACCCCACCAAGCGTTTATCTTCTGAAGGCCACACTGTCTTCCTAGGGCCTTGGCGATCTCTAATCACGCTCTGAGAGCTTTCAAAGGAGGAAAGCTGTCAGAAACCATTGCAGGCCAGGGAGCTGTAAACATTGCTCACAGGGCACTGCTAGTTTGGGGAGGATTTGCATGTATTTCTTAATTCCTTAGTTAATTTTCTGTGTATTTTTTGTGTATTATCTTCATTCTCAGAATGCCCCTTGTGGAGCTGGTCCACGCAGACRCAGTCCCACCAGCTGCACTTTTCCCTTGCAGCAAACGCCGAGGAAGGGGGATTGGCACCTGGGGGAGAGGGGCTGTGTGGCCAGAGAGGTCTCCTCTTGGTGTCTGGGAGCCAGATGGTCTTGGGATCCTGAAGAGGTGAACGAGGATGCCTATGTGAGAGAGAGGGAGACTGAGGTGTTTGAATTTGTGTACATTTCCATTAAGATACATGGCTTGTGGCTTACAGAAGAGGATGCTTCAAAAAAGAAAAAAAAAAAAGAGTTTTGTTATTTTCTGTATAGAAAAATACTGTAGGAATGTATTTCTAACCCCTCTGCTGAGTGTAAGAAACAGCCCTTGCGTTTGTCCTAAAGAAGAGCCCGACTCATTGTATTTCTGCTGTTTTGYATCTCTTGCAGACCCATTATGATGRTACCTGGCGATTTGCCCTGTTTTTTGCTGCTGCTGTGTTCTTTCTGAGTCAGGTCCAAGTAATGCTCCTTCTTTGTGCCTCTCGTGCCTTAGGATGTGGGGAGATATTTGTGGTGAGACACTGCTTGTGCAGGAAGCAGCTGCAGCTCCTGGGTGGGCTTGTGAGAGGAAGACTTGCTCGACGGGTGTCCAGAGGCTTCTGGCTTTCCTCTCTCAGGACCGTGATGAGCCAGCAAWGCGGAGCAGGCGTCAGAGTGCTGCTCTTTCCAGCTTCTTGTCCTTCCCTCCTAGAATAAGGCAGAGAGGCAGAGGGTGCTGGTGTGGTGCTGCCGCACAGCGTGTCCACGTTCGGCCTTGGGAGCACCTTCACTTACATGTGCTAATGCAAAGCTCCTGTAACTCTGATTGTCTTTCAGAGACCTCCTGGAGCTGGAAACCTTCTGCTCCAAAGATGCTTCAGGTTCTATATTAAGATAAATCAGCCAAGTTTTGGATGCTGGAGAAACCTCACAAAAAAAGTACTGCAGCAGGATGGGGTGGGAACCCAGCTGTTCTCTGCTGGCTCACAGTTTGATCTGCAGTTTGTACTTGGACCTCTAAAAATCAAATCTCTTTCAGTGTTCAGTAGGAGCAGCCCTAGTTTTTGTCCTTGTTCACATGATTTCTCATCTGCGCAGATCACTTTCTGTCCAACTCCATAGCTGCAGAACGCAATTGTCAGGAGCCCCCGTGCTTTGCTTCCTTTCAAATCCCTGTGCTGGCAGCAGCAGCTTGCTTTCCAAATACCTCAGCAGACTCCAGTATGGCCCATTTTTCTTTCCAAATGGTAATATAGCCCACCAGCTCACAGATACATGCGGATTCCATGTACAGTCAAGGTAGATAGTTTCCATTTATTGCAGAGAGAAAAAAAGAAGTGTCAAAAAACTTCCTACTCATCCCATGGCAAGCAGATGAGGAGGGTTGTATGCTTCAGCTACCTTAGGTATAGCTATCAGTTCTCCTACTCTTGGTTGTGTGAGTCTTGAGAAATGGAAAGTGTTGAAATAAATGACTATGATACACACAGTGTTGAAATAAACATTTATTTTAACACATTGTATGTGATGAGCCATTTATTTTAACACTTTTCACTTGAAGTGTTGAAATAACAGGTTTTATCAGGGGACGTGTCATCCACTGTTTCATGTATATGTGAATATGGAAATATATCTATCTACTGAGTGTGTGTGTGTGTGTATGTATGTGCTCACAGAGATTATGTAGGTATATGATATGTAGTAGAGTAGGGGTGTCTGTACATACAGTGTAATACAGGTACATAGAGTATTTTCAGCTAAAATGGATTAATTTATTTCATARTGTGTTGTTGAAACATTCTGGTTGAAATTGCAGAGAATAAGCCTCAAAATGAACTAAAGCTGTTAATGAATTGCATAAAGAGGGAAAGGAATAGTTTAATATTTCTAGTAATTTCTAGTAATTGTTTCTTTAGTCTGCTGTTTCTTTAGTCAACTTTTATAAGTTGTGCTTTCGTTTCTGTAATGAACTTCCTGACTATTCCTAGCAGTATGGTTCAGGTTCTATTAATAACAAAAATGCAATATTTTTATTTTTAAATATATGGTAGGAGTCTCAAGGCAGCACTGCTTCTGAGGGTGGCAAATCTGCAAGCGTTGGGTAAATAGCCCCAAACGCTGCTGCGAGACTTCGAGCTAAATGCATGTGCTTCTGCTCTGAAATAAATGGGCAGCGAGACCTACCGGGTGGATCTCTAATTTGCAATGACAGAATTCCTTTGTTTGAAAATGTTTAACTGGCTCTTCCAGATAATTCAAAACAATTTATATCCGTCCTCCCAATTTTTCCACATGGAGCATGAAATGAGTGAAAATCCCTCTAGGTCTTCCTGGATAAATAATATTTACAGAAAAGAAAAAAAAATATTTTCTCTCTCTGTTTCTCCGATTCTAATATTTTTAATTGAGAGAAGTCTCCTATGACTGCTAAACATTTATTGAAAAATAACTCTGGTGATTTTATGAACTTTCAACTGAAAGAGCATAAATAACCATCAGTAGAAGTCCAGGAAGGGTAAGTATAAACCTGGAAAAGGGCTTTTTTAAAATTTATTATTATTGTCTGTGCTTGTGAATCTTCTACCTTTTCTTATTGTGGGTGGAAGTTTTATTCAAGGGAAACTGGAAGCAAAATAATTACTCCTTTTTGGCAAACCTAATTGGACTCAAAGCCACAGGCATTTCATAGAGAATCAAATGAAGAGTTAGCTTTGGAAACAAAAAAGAAAGAAGAGAATAGTTATTAGAGAAAGTATTAGCCCCCCACCAGTGTATGGGACCATAAATGTCCAAGATAGTCATGCAATAATTGCAAAAATGAGTAGAATGAAGTAAGCAAACATAGCAAGAGCCAGAGGTGGCAAAGTGAGATAGAAATTGTTTCAARTCATTAACTTTATTCGGAAGTCTTGACTAGAATCCCAACGTCGCCCGGGCAGTGCTGGCCCACGGCCCTCGGAGCTGGCTGAGGAGATGGGGAATGTGTGTGGAGGTCTCCCATCTCCATCTCCGCTTTGGGGCAGAAAGACGCAGTGAGGAGTTCTCGCTGGGGATACCCRGTGCCTCGGTACACAGTGTGTAATTTGTTGGGCAATTTGGCAAGTGCTTGTTAATGTTAATGGGAGAGATGGACTGAACAGACTGGGAAGCAGACAGGAAGCAGGGGACGGTCTCTGCCAGATCTGGAGCTGAGTCAGGAACACGGAGCTGCGCACCATAAAGTGGGAGCAAGGTCCAGCCTGAACTTGCTGCTCTGGCACCTCCTGTGTTTCTTGGGGCACTGACTGGTACACGTCCCATTTGGGGACTTTGTAKCAGCTGTGTGAAGCCTTGCTCTCTAAACATATCTGTTCATTGTATTTTTTTCTGCATACAAATGCATTCGCTGGCCGTTYTGAAGGATGTGCCGGCTACGCTGTTTCATTAAGCTGCTGCGTTATCGGGTAATTGTTTAAACATAATGCCACGGCACTATCAAAAGGAAAGGTGAACTAATGGCATTTGCAAATGTCAGGGATTATCTTAACACTTTTATTATAGTTTATAAAAAGTAGGTTCAGGGCATTCCATGGCAATTATTTCCACAGAAATTGGTTATTTAAATAAATTGCTAATTATCTGGATATGACAGTACTGAAAACCCTGCTAATGAGTTATTTGATAAGTGTAGCCTATGATGGCCACCTACAGGTGGGAGAGAGAAAGAACATATAGAATAAYTGGAATCAAAAGGAATGCCATGCAAATGAATAACATGTAATTTCCCTGAACTATTTACAAATACAAATTATATATATAGAATACTTTGATTGCTGGCACTAGGAAGCACACACATTATGCAGGAAATGTCTGGACTCAGAATTACATTTTCTTTATTTGCTTTTTTTTCCTAATTCCCCAACTTTCTTATCTAGTTACTCTCTGCAATATTGAATTGATCATCTACAGTGCCTGAACTTTGCCAGATCAATTCCCTGGCGTAATGTTTTTCCTCTCCAGTCTGATATTTGCTGTCATTGGTTTCTTTTGTCATTAGTTTTATTAATTTTAGCAGTTGGGGAGATAACAATGTCAGCTGTCTTCTGAGAATGTATTTACAGAGACAGGGAGGGAGATGTTGCTGAGATTATTTTGTTCTCTCCTTTTTTTTTAGCAGCAGGGGCATAAAGGTATTTATTAATCACAATAATGTCTGTGCTTAATATCAGTTTATTTTTCTTTGTAATATGTAGGCTCTGTGGTAGAAATCTGACATTAATTTATAAAGAAGAACTGCAGTTTAATATAATGTAGTGCGTATGAAAAATAAATTTTACTTTACATTGCACAAAATGGTGAGAATTATGACCCAGTTTCAATTTTATGCCACCTACTAAGCATAGATACAAAAATTTGCATTTATATTAACCTTATGTATGAGAGTTTGCTTTTCTTGTAAATCCGTTTCTTTCACTGATACGGAGTTTGATAAAGACCATTCAGACAGTTTCAAGGCTCAGACTCTGTACTGGCAACTAAAATGATTTATCTGAGTTTCATGTGTTGTTTTTAATGCACCTGGATCATGTTTTTCCTAAAGACTCCTTTATTGCTACTGTAGGTATGTGTTAAAGGTTGTTTAAATTGCCACACTGGTACACAGTATTGCAAGCAAGAATATAGCCCGGAATTCAAGATGACTGAGAGCAGTGATTTGGGGGGAGAGGAGGTCATTGTGATCAGGATGATCTGAACTGTTTCTGCGCAGAACTAGCAATTCTGCCGGCTTGCTGGAAGCCTAACACCAGGCGTGCTCCTTGATGAAAGCATTAAATCTGGCCCTCGAGCTTCAATTTAGTCAACATTTTTGGCACTTGGCAGCACTGAGTCCTTCAGGGGACTCCAAGGGCTTATGAAGTCTTAAGAAAATATGTCTTCTGGCACTGGTAAAGGGTTCTCTGCTTCCAGAGGAGAAATAAACAACCAAACCAATGCATAACTAGAATGYCTGTCGTGAGTTATCACTGCTATCAGGCTCCCGGGCCAGCTCTGTCTACGTGGACGGCCCAGGAAGAGGCAATCGATTGATGACCATTGCTGTTGTGTTTCTTCCATGACCATCCATATTAGGCAGGAATAATCTGATTTACTTAAAAAAAGAAAAGAAAACAAATATCAAATAAACTTTATGGCAAGAAAAAAATATCAGAGGCTTTTTCGTAATATAATTATTAGATTAATTATTAGATAAAGATATTAATTATAAGGTAAAGGTATTTATTTTTGTAGTGAGACTTGAAAAGTAGTTTTCAAAATATGGTCATGTTCTCTCTACCACCTTTTCTTTTATCTATCTTTTYGAAATCTTGTTGCCCTGCCTGAGGCCTGGATAAATTGTCTTTGTTTATTAAATTTCATAATTTCACAGTGTGGTCATGATAACTACACGCAGGGTCTGCTAGCAGCTATAGTGCTGCTATCTAAGGGTGCCCCATCAGCACCTCCCCAGCTATTGGTGCTGAGCTAGTGGAATTACAGGCCCCAACATGTCCAAGTGTGTTGTGGATACTTATTCTTTAGTATTTGAGCTCTTTCAAAAGTTTGCAAGATTTGGAGCTCAGCTTCTACGTATCATTGGATTTATCAGACCACGTTTGGCAAATTCCTGATAGTATAGCTGTTTCAAAATATGGGATTAAATCTCCTTTATTTCAGCCTTAAAGAAAAGAAAATTCCTTCTCCGCCAGTTTCTTTAATGGAATTCATTACCTTTCTGTGGCATGCTCGTGTCCCTCCCTAAGTCAAAAAAAATTGAGGTTGAATTCAATGTCCGTTCACTCTTTTCAGAGCTCACCTTCACTTTTTTGATTATTACTATTACTGTTATTACTATTATTATTACCTTTTTTGCCTTAATCTGGAAGGTTATGCAACTTCTCTTACCAAAGGAGAGGCTTCTAAATAACCAGTGAGGAAATGCTCGGAAGGGCTGCGTGTTCTGGTGTGTGCCTTCCATATTCTTTAGAGGACTCTGAATGCCAAAGAAAGGTTGCTGAGAAGACCAGTGACATCCATGTCATTGATGACCCTTTGATTGAAAACCCTTTCATTGCCTTTAGAGCCATTTATTTACTCTCATCAAAAGCTCGCTGGAAATGGTTTTAAATTCATTTAGTGGAATTACTGATTAATGGAATGCTTTTGCAGTTGGATCAATTATCACTAGTTATCACTAAGTTAATAATCTCCAAATGTCATAACTCATCTTATGGCTATCAACTGCAGCAGTACTAAAAAGTACCCGTGTTCTGTAATGTATTCACAGACTCATTGCCACCTCTGCTTGACTTTGTCACATCATACTCTTGATTTCTCTAGGCTGAATGAAGGCTTTTCTGATTATCTGTTCTGTTGGAACCTTAAATAAACTCATTTGTTTTTCCTGCACTGACCATTGTGCAAAGAGGCAGTCACCTAAGTGAGAAGGTGTCTAATTTAATCATGGTGAAAAAAACCACAACTGTATCATGGAAATATTTTGTTGTGTGACTTATTGCTATAAGATAGCAGGTGAAGAGCCTTATAAAGGCTTAGGAACTGGTTGGATGCGAGCTCTCAATATTACACTGGGGTTAAAGAATGTGAACATTTGTGCTTCACGATAGATAGTAGTTTTGGTCATGCAGTTTGGGGAGAAATTTCCCTTTGGGCGCATGATTCAGAGCTTTGAATTTCTGTGCTTTTTCAACGTTTTCGCAAACAAGCACCACAGCACAGCACAGCACAGCTCATTGAGACTCTGGAGCTGGCTCAGTGCCCCAAACAATACAGTAAGGCTTGCGCTCACCTCAAGTCTCCATTTCAAACACTGCTTAGTGAAAGGATTTCGTGAGCTGATGTTTTCTGTTCAGGTTATTTTCAGGAGTTTGGGTTGCATAGTGTATGTCTTGTTGTGTGTGACCTCCAAAGAGGACTTCATAAATCCCTAAGCGTACACAGTATGGGGTTGGTTTGTTTGTTTTTTGTATGAAGTCTTTGTCTAAGACTGGATCATCAGTTCTGTTATACTTGCTCGTTGAACACCAGTAATCACCTTTATTCAGAGATTTGTTCTCCTCCTCTCAAACTCATTACTATTGATCTGGCAGAAATTATGGTAAATGTGCATTAGTGTCCAGTGGAAAGTTGCTCTCCAGATCATTTTTGTAATCTATTTTGCTGTGATCTTAGCTTCTTTAAGGCAGTATTTTATGAGATTTCTAAATGTCATCAGTTAGCCTCTAGTCTCCCTCCCTCATGCCACAAACACAGGGTTCACTTGTGTTGGGTTAGGCTGCCCCTTTCTGCAAGTGGAAGATTGCATGYGTACAACAACATCCCCGTTGTCCCAAGTCAGCCAACGTGGATGGTGGAGAGAGGGAAGATGCTGGGCTCAGTCAGCCATGGTTGGTTGAAGAAAACAACTTACCTTCTGCCAAAGATCCTCCTCCTGGATTAAAATGCTAACCGGTAAACTGCAGCACTCCTCTCGGAAGGGGTAGCTGGACTACAACAACAGGGATCATTTGGGATGAAGGAGGAGTTTTTATCTGAAGGAAATGAGAATACGGCAGCTGTTGTTTGCTCAGTGTTTTCTTCTGCACTTCCTYATCTCAGGGCCTTCTTGCGTTGCCCACTGCATTGGGTTTTTTTCTTTTTTTTGGTCATGGTTATTTGCCCTCAGAGAAGATTAAAACRTTGAAAGCCAAAAGAGTGCTCATGGAACATGTTCAGCAGAATTTTGTCRTGTGGTGATAATATAGCATAGAAAAAGCACCAGTATTTCCTAGTGTAGCCAGGCAGTTCCGCYGGGAGTGATGTATCCCTGCCTTACGGTAACACGTTGTTTTCCAGTGACTACCTAAAATTATCTAGAAGTTCTCTAAATAAGGTAGAATTTTTAACAATACAAAACTGTCTAAAGAAATGCCAAGTAGCCTAAAAAATAAAAAGATGAATATGTGCAGACATCGTGTATCAGGTAGTATGTGCTGTATCTGTATGTACGTTTTAGATMGTTACATACTATCAGTAGGCTGTGGCCAAAACAGGTGTGGGCATAGTATRTTGAGAATTTAATGGTAATTCCTGAGAATGCACCAGGGAGTCGTAGGACTCAGTCTGTGTGTGCCRCTTTGACAATGTAAACTCAGGCCTTGCAGGTGCGTCTGTGCCTGTGTTTTACTCTTTGGAATTTGTCACWCTCATGCTAAGGATGGTGGCTACTTACAGGATTGCCATAATCCATGAAAACACATCCCAAGTGGCAACATACCAACTAATATATGAAATGTCACGTGCAGGAGAAGTAAGTCTTTTAAACAATGGTTTAGTCAGACACAAAGGAACTTGTGCATTTTACTCGTCCATATGCGTTTCAAAAACCAACCTGATTCTTGATGTAGAAATGTACCTCTTTGTCTGCTGTGTATGGTATGGGGCAGTACTGCTTTCTGTTTCAAACATTGCTAGTCTTTGTTCTGAGCATCTGCTAAAAAAAAATCAAGCCAACTTTGCATTGTGTATCCAAATTTCTGGCGTTTTAAGTTTAATATGCCCAAATTCATAATATAAGTATGGATACCACTTGAAACCCAGCGAGTGTTGGTTTATAGATTAGTATAGTCTCTGCCTATCAGAATTAGAAATTAGTCCCTGATGTTTCTTCTATGAGGGATGTGCAAATTACATCRGGGAATATTCTGGCATTCCTAACAAAATGTTCTGGCTTTGTGTAGGAAATGCCATTCGGCCCATTGCCCTCCGTGCAGTGTCTGCTATAGCCCGGGCTCTTCCAGGATTTCCCATCTTAGCGACTGGAGGAATCGACTCTGCTGAAAGTGGGCTCCAGTTTCTGCACAGCGGCGCTTCTGTTTTGCAGGTACCTTTTTTTTCTTTTTCCTTTCAAACATGTTTATTAAAATGACTATAATTTAAAATCATAATGTGTCTTAAAGACTTCCGTTCAAACAGTAGCAGAGTGCACCACTGAGTACACAATTGAAAAGAATTCTAGTTCCATGCTTCCTTCTAAGGGACATTCACTTCAGATGGAGTAGTAGGAGTTACCAAAAGATGACTTTGGGTGTCACAATACCAATCTGGGAAAAGACTAGCTGTAAGTATGTGAGCACGTTTTCCTCTAATCTGTAGGATTTGAACTTTAAACATTTATTCTTCATCACACAAACAAGTTTAACACAGAGTTAAGTTCGAGATTCCCAGCCTGCTTCCTTTATTCTCAGTTTTTGTCTTCTGCAAAGATGCTGCCAAGGGTAGGTATTTTCAAGGAGCACTACCTTGATCCCATTGGGAATTAATTTAAAGTAGCTCTTCTTCATCCAGGCATCCCATGTCCCTTAGGTGTGCCTACTATAACAGAAAGCACACAGCAATGTTGGCATTGCAGCCTGTTCCTTTAGACTGAGCTGTTGGGTAGGATCCCCACATCCTACTGCCTGCCTTGCCTCATGGGTTATTTTGAGGTTCTCTCRGGTCAGGCTGGGATGGTTTGTTAGTCCCTGTTGTGAGAGGGAGCCTTGGTGGTCTGATGTCATGGGCGTTGGGTGAAAATCAGCCGCTTACCTGTTTCAGTTGAGGTGTTAGAGCATCGTTGTGTGCGCCCTGTATGTAGGAATGGTCGWTATGGAGCAGGTGGTAGTTACATTATATTGTTCTGTTATATGTAGTTCTGCTCTGGCGGATATTAGTCCGTTTTTGTGGAATTCCCAGCATAGGCAACTGCAGCTGTGGGTCTGGTGAATACTGGCTTTGTGTCGCTCCGCAGTGACGCAACTGGGATGATTTAATTTCCCCAGTCCACATTGACATTAAAAATTGGGTGCACTGTGACCTTCATTACTGCACAGCTAKGGTGACTACTGAGATTAGTTCCCTGTTTACTCTGTTGCAAAAAATAAAATCTAGGCCATCGTAACAAAGCCAAAGCTTGTTTCTCTTTTTTTTTTTTTTTTTTAATGCACATGGACACATGGAAGTTAGCATCTGTAAGGACTCAAGTGGAAGGCTACTGCCTCTTTGTAGATTCACTATGATGATTAGCTTTATTAATACCATTTCCTATTTTTTTTAGTTTAGTTTCATTAGAGTGCTTCAAACTTTTTTTCTCCATTAATAGACAAAAGATCTGCCTTTCTTACATAACAGTCTGAAACCCTCTTCCATGTAAATACTCAATACTGATACAAATTACAGAACAGCATTTGTCTGCAAAAAAAAAGGATTGATAAGGGAACGCTTATAGAACAAAATACACACATAAGTTATTGCAACCATCCCAGTCAGTGCCCAAGAAGCAGTTGTGAAAGAGTTTTGGTTTTTATTTTCTTTTACTAATAAATAAGCTCTGTGGAAGTAGCTTCYAGAAATCACTTTGATCTATGCTTTTCCTGATATGCATCTGCACTAGCCTTCAGCCCTTCAGAGAGCCCTGTAAGACTTTACTCTTTCTGAAAGATTTTTCTCAGAAATGGTGAGAAACCTCTGTCCTGCACCTCAGGCYTTTCACCAGTTTAACTTAAATCAGCTCTGTAACTGATTTAAACTCTTCTGTTTCAAACGTATCCTCAGTATGAGTGGGGTATTTCTGTTTCACTAAAATAGAGAGGCCATTTATATTAATCTGAGATAAGAGGATTCTAAAAGTGGTGTGCAGGCAAGTTCTGAAATAGTTTAATTACATTTATTTTAAAATAAACCTTTATTAGTCAGTGCAAGATTATGAATAAATAATTCCCTCTTCTCATGAAAGGCAGATGGAAGGGAGAATAAACAAGTCGTCTCTATGGACAGTCATATAAGGAATATTTTTGACCAAGACTGCTATGAAACTTTTGTTTGCTGCTCAGACTAGAGAGGTGGTGATAGCTAGAACAAGGCAACCTCATCTTCACAGGYTGCCTTTGGAACCTAATTATGATTATGAGAATTGAAGCTAACCATTTTCCTTCCTACCTAGGTCATGGAAACGTCTACCTGTTACACTTTTCCATGAATCCAAATTTCCCCTTGACCCTTGTGAGAGAGATCTTTCACCTTGTGCCAATGTCCCATTCATTTCTTCTTCACCCTTCAAAACCTCTGGAGTTTCGTATATGTTTCCCCTAGTCTTCTCTGAACTATTTATTTTGGACGTACTCGGAGGCGGTGCTGAATGGACATATGAGTTGATCCAGTACTATCAATGTTATGGTCTTACATTGTGTTTGCAAAACTGGGAAGCCTTCCAATGAGAGATTTCTTGGGAGGCAGCAGGAATGTGGCAAAGGTTGCGGACAGATTTGTAGCTCTGCACCTCGGCTGCTCTGAGGGAGCTGTGGTCTACTCGGCCGCTTGCTGCTGAAAACCTCGGGGTCATTGCTGCCTCCGTTACCACCACTCTGCTACCCAGAACACTGSTTGGATCTTTTCATTTTAGCACTGTTTTAATGGGGTGGGGAATGTCGGTTCATCCAGCATTTAAACAACTTCTGCCTCATAATGCTAAGCAGCACAGATTGTATTGATCCATCCATGAAGTCTAGTTAGAGCCTAGGAGAGCAACACTTGGCTGGTCATTAGACTCCCCTTTGTTTTTCCTAGACCAGAGTCCTGTGTCCTCTCTGCTACAAGAAGATGATKTTGATGAGCTAAGAAAATCTGAAGGTTCTCTATGCGTTGATTTAAYTGCAATGGGGCATGGATCTCAGAGAAGGAGGTTTATGAATAATAAATGTAGCACCATTAAAAGCAGGATCAGGTTTTCCACTGCATCTGTTTCACCACAGTCACTTCTCCRGTATTTTTTCCAATGGCTTTTATTTTTAAAATGTGTTTCCCATTTTGTTTCCCATTGACAAAATCAACTTACGCAGGTATACAAGTCTGGAGTCACACAGTAAGTTGTATTTTTATATATTCTGTAACAAACTCAAGTGATATTAAGYAGGCGTATTAGGGAATGGTCTGTGCAAAGAATTTAAAATTTTGGTGTGTATAGTAACTGAGTGCGTTTTATGCCCTCATTTAGTAGGTGGAAAGCAACGTTTTTAACATCTTTACTGAAAAAATGTCCACGYATAAAGAAGTCTTGCAGTAGGTGTAGAAAACTAGCTGGTCACTAGTATCTGAGATGAAAATTTACAACAGTTGAACAAAGTAATTTCCTCATTCTGTACTTTGGAAGCACTTGCCAAAATAAATTGCTTTTTAGATTTTTCATTAAAATTGTTGGCACATTTCAGTCATTCTTGAGCTGACTTCCTAGCACTGTACTTTTCTGTAATGCACCCAAATCCACCAATCCCTTTTCCGTACGAGCACAAAATGAAAAGAAGATAACAACTTCATGYGTGGAGCATGCAGTCAGGCACTCCTTATGTACGCAGGGCTCTAGAGATGTCTACAATGTCTTTTGGAGGTACAGCTCATTACTGTGGCCTTCCAGCGAGTCTGAGTCTTTCTTTTAACAGGTTTTTTCTAAGCTCCAATTTATCAAAATAAGATGCATATTGAATTTTTTTTTCCATCTTTTGCATCATATGTGTGATTTACCATTTCATGCTGATGGTTTGTTAAGTTTTTRCAAGGCTTTGAAGCAGACATATATTTTTCAAAGTCATCTCACTGTAGGAAATTAAAAGTGAAGACAATTATAGAAAATTCCAGTGGAAAGAGAAAATGCATTATGGAAAAAGCAATAAAAGTGCAAAAATATTAAAGTAAAAATCACTTCACAGTAGCCTGGATGATTCAATTGTAGATCAATATAGTGTAGTTAATGCATTAGCAGTAGAGCATTAATTTGCAATTACCGCAGGTGATCCGATCCTCTGTGTTCTGTCCATTGACATAAATGACCTTTTGTTGAAAGAGATTCTGCAGTCATTATTTCTAGCAGATGTAACAAAAAAAAAGGAAAGCTGGAACAAAGAGGTGCTTTCTGAAGTAGACATTTTTCATAGTAGACTCTCTTAACTCTATATTCTGCCCTAGAATACTTGTGCTATTCTTTAACATGAGTCATTAACTGAAACGAAGATGGGTCCTCTTCACGAGGATTTGTGTCCTTACCAAACGACAGAGGCCACACGTGGCTCTTGCAGCCTGGGTGGGGTCCATAAAGCTCTCTGTGTCTGTGGCACCACGGGGCTGCTTTGGCTGGTGCTGCTTTGGCTGGTTCACCCCAGGCTCCTCGCRGGCCAGCGCCCGCTCTGCCATCGCCCTGAGGAGGGAGGAAGGCAGCAGGACAAGGCAAGTTGTCGTTGGCACCTCTTAGGAACTGGTGTCTCTGGGGAGMCACAAACTCTCTGGGGACAGTTTGRTTAGTATTGGATAGTATTTGGTTAGCATTTTTTCTCCAACAAGGTTTTTACTGATKAATTTAGCTAAGGKTTTTTTTTATAACAGCAGGATGGCCCTTTGTGTGTGAATAAACAAGTTTTTCCAGCACAAAATAGTGGGAACTTGAACTGTGAGAGAGCATTGTTATTGTATTTGTGCAAATGCAAAGCCCTGTGAGGAAGCACTATACCCTAGGGATCAGAAAATAAAAGCAAGGTTATGAAAATATAATCACTGAAATGCTAGGAAAAAGCACTACTATTTCATAAACATTATGTAACATCTCAGTGTTCAGGTGTTAGCATTTTCTCTACCCTAATCTCAACAACAACATGAAGGAAATGTGCGCTATAGTTATTTACTATATTTTTTCCTCATTCAAATTCTTTCCAATTTTCCTTAAGGTCACTGATGTAATTTCTCCGTAYTTTTTATGGCTACAGAGCTGCAGCATAGAGAGCTGGTTCTCGCYGCACTTAATTAGTGTTCCTTAAAGTCCATCTCAATGTCCATTCAAGTCAGTGAAGACACCGATGAGGACTAGATGAGGCTGAAAAAAAATCTTATCCAGGAATTAGTGCTTATGCTGTATGATGATATGCAGAGTGAAAAACTAAAACACATGGAAATCAAGGAGACCTTTGATGCTAATGCAGGCCCAATGTTTTATATTTCCATGTTAAGTTTATACTGAAGATGCCTGGAAGAATTTTACTTTGTTCTGTGGTCAGTATCAGTGATGTTGAGTGCTAGGAAGGGCCTGGCCTTTGGATATGGTTTCAGTGCAAGGAGAATCATGTCAGGTAGCTGGACACGCTCCAGCATGTGATGGGAGGCGCAGCAACGCGAGGCTGGGCTTCTCCTGCCTTGATAACAGCTGACCCTTCTCTTGCCCTGCATGGGTAACAGAGGCTGCAGACTTTGCTGTATGTGAGCAGAGAGATTTCTTGGAGAGAGAGCTTCTCTGGCCATTAAGCCGGGCACAGCATGAATTTTCTGGCACAGGCTGTGGCTCAGAGGAGAGAAGAACAAAACCTTCCTGTACAGGGCTCTTCCTGATACAGAGAAGTTGAGATGTTGGAGCTTAATCTTCTCTTACCTCTTAAATGAAGGTAAATGAAGGATAGCTTGTTAGGTGTGGTGGAAGACCACCAAAATAATGTGAGATGAGATGAGATTGCGAGGAATGCAACGCTTAAAATTGCCGACAGTTTTAAGAAAATACTATTTAAGGCAAAACCAGTTTTTAGATGCAAGTTATTGGATTCAGATAGACTATAGTTTCAGATAGAAATGGTGTTTTCTAGACTGTTCCCCAAGAAGCATTCTGTGTTGTATGTTTTGAATATGCTTAGTTACATTTGAGCTCTGTGGCCATTTTCATTGCCACTTGTCAGAAGAATGAAGGTATTTTGCTCTAACAGGTCCTGAAGAAAACAGAAAAGCCGGGGAGAGGAGATAACTGCCTTGCGTTCCTTCAGCGTAGCAAAAAGCGCGCACTGTGGGCTCACCTTTATTAGGCCCCCAAGAGTCCATATGGGAAAGCACCGCTGGGAAAGCGCCAGCCACGGGAAAGGCTCTAATGGGCAGTGACACCTCGTTAGATGTCAGAGTGCCCGACAGGGCGGGACACAGGGCTGAGGGCAGCCGGGTGTCCTTAGCGGCGGCGCCCGCGGACCCGCGTGCCCAGAGCTGTCCTGTGGCCCTGRAAGGAGCGGCCCTGCTCTGCAAGGCGGAGACCCACAGCAGCTGGAGACGCGGAAGGGCGAGCAAAGACTTGTCTGAACGCGTCAGAATAGAACGACAAGGAAAATGAATGTCAAACAAAAGGCTTAGGAGATCATCTCCARTAAACGGTCCGTTATTTTCTGCTTTTTTTTCTTAGCTCAGTGCTAATTGGGAGAAACTCGACCTGTTTCCAACTTCTGTCTTGGCTAATAAAAAAAGTCATTAGAGGACTGCCACACCTGCTCTGATGCCTGAGAGGAAATGGCTAATTGTTGGTGAGAATTTTCTGTGAGAATTGCTTTCAATGGAAAGCTGAATTTGACAAAAAAAATCTAGAAACTTTTTTTTATCCCTGGATAAAAATATAAGATTGTAACTGGTTTTTATTATTGATTTTTACTTGTATTATCTTGTCCTTTTTAATGAAAAGTTAGAGTATTCAAATCACCACCTTTTTAAATTGCAAGCTAAACTGAGCTAATGCCTTTTATTTTGCACAGTTTTGCAGTAGTTTTACATTGTTATTTGGAACCGCTTAAGGGATTTATCTATTAGCTTTCCTTTCTTTCTGCTCATTTCACCAGTTAGTAAATGAAGTCGGTATAGATAGGATTGTTATTTCATAATTTTGTAAGAATGAATTCAAGCTCATTCTGTAACGATTGCTATTTGTCATTCTTAAAAGGGATTCTAATGCAAAGTAGGTTTAACTATCACTGAATGGTGGTAATTATTTAATAACAATTAGGTCTCAATTGAGCTTCAGATCAAATGCTGCCCCGTAGCAGCCCACCCCAGTCTTTGCAGGCCACTCTTTCTGTACATACYGCTTCCCCTTCTGCCCAGGTCCCATGTCCTTCCCTGCCAGATCTAGTGGCATGGGGAGTTCAAGGGTGGAGGAGATCTGGAGAATTGTTGTTTCAGCAACGCTCTGTCCCTTTCCACAGCTTCTCTTTCCAAAGTCTAGTTGCTGTTTTGAATAGTTTAACAAAATAAAAGCAACGTGGAGATGAGTCTTTGAAGGAGGCCGAGTTCAGTGTCGGAGCGGTTGTAGACAAGTTGTTTTGCTGAGCACACGCTGTGTTCAGATGCAGGGATAGTTTGCTGTAGACAGTTTCCCCTCCGTACTGTTTTGTTAGATACCTGGAAATTGTCCTTATTGGATACTGAAAATGTAAATAGAAGGAACACAGTGGAAAAATGCTGAATTTCTTTTTACGTTACCTCCAATAATTRCTCATGGGGTTTTCTCTATTGTATTTTAAATTATAACTGTTTTACCTACAGAGGACTTGCTTTCCTGAAAGGCAGAATGTAAAACATTGAGGCTTGCAAAGCTTTGCCATCAGAGCTTTCTCGGAAACGCCGTCAGTCCTACAAAGAAAATACGCCTGTAAGAAATTTTCCATTTTGTCTCACAGCGGCTCCATTGATCTTTCAGTCACAGGATGTAGATAGCAGTGAAAAGAAGAAAGGGAGAGAAAGGACTGGGGGATGCTGCGTGCTCAGAAGGTAGGGGCYGGGGGCCCATCCGGACGTGGGCACCTGCCTCTGTGCGGCTGGGACGGACCCTGTGCCGCGCTCAGTGGGCTAAGGGGCCAGGTGACCGTTCTGCCCATTTCCCCAACGGCAGAAAAACCTTTTCTGCACTGGGAGGAGGCAATCTGGGAATATGAGCCCTGATGCCTTTTGAAGTGTTTCTCCTAGCTACAACATGAGCCCCCTGACACAGCTTGATCTCTCTGGCGAGAGGTCCTTTCATCCGTGCAATCTGAATGAAAGAAACAAACAGAGAAACCATTTTTCTGAAGCTTGCAGTACATTTAAAAATGGGTTTAACTTCCCTCAATATCTGACTTATGTCACTGTTTTCTTGCTGATATTTATTATTTGGACAGAGATAGGTAAAACAATCCCCAGGGAAATGTGGAAGTGGGTTTTTAYCTCAGATACGAAGGACTCAGAGGGTCAGAACTATTTTATTCGCATGAATCTCACTCTTCAGTGGTCACAGCAGCTGCTGCACAAATTTGTACAGGCAAGCTGATAAAGGATGAAAGTAATTTTAGCTGAAATAAAATGTGAGAGTACTAAAGGAAAGACTCACAAGGATGAGGGGTTAATCATTGCAGGACTGAACTGAGGTTTCAGAATGGAAAAATTGCTTTTCTGTTTGATTTTAAGAGGTTTTCAGCTTTCAAAATTCTGGTCACAGGAGGATGTCTCTCAGTRGATGGTACTCGTTAGAATTTGCTGGAAACTTTTTGCTGGAAACTGGTTTTCATTGACAAATTTCTTTTCATCAAAATAGGTCTGGGATCAAGTCCCAGCTGTGCCTGGTCTGTGTKTTTGAGGGTGAAAAACTCTAAAGCTTTAACCTGGATCTGTTATGCATTAATGACCCTACCAATAGGTTTATTCTCCTGGGGTAGGAGAGGCCACAGGAGAGCAGCACAGGGAGAAGTCCGTGAGTAGGACATTGTTGTTCTGTCACAGGAAAATTTAAGAATGAAAGAATTTTCTCGAGGTAAACTGATCATCAGAATCTGGGGGAAAAAAGTGTGCATTTAATATATTTAAAGAAAAATATTATTTGGGTGAGTCAAAATTTTGTTTTGATCATTTTGAAAAGTCTTTTAGTTTTGACCTTTTCATTCTAATTAACTTAGATAGCAAATCAGACATTTTCCTGTTAAATGAAGCTGTTGCATTCCATGTTGTCAAACAGCACATATCAGCAATTTGAAAACATTTTACACACATTTTTTTTTGTGGTTAAAAATATGATTCCTGCATGTGTCTGATTTTATGATTTTTAGTCAAAATCTTTAGAAAACACTAATAACTTGTGACTTGATCTGCTGTGTTGCTAAATGACTTTTAACATCAAGCAAATAATTGCATTGTATGCATCGATTGGATAAAAGCGACGTTGATAGACAACTGATACCTGCTTTACCCCTGTCTTGGGAGGCCTTAGAGGGTGCAGGTCATGGAAATCAGCCCAGTAAATCTACATCCACATGGTGCAGAGATCTGAAGGATTTTGTTTTCCACAACAGTACTCGTAAGAGAAGGGAGACCTTTGGGTGTTCATAAACAAAATGAAATATGAAGTGATAGTCAACATGTATCTAAGGATAGCTGGAGAAGCCTCTACATGTGATTGAACTGTTTACACAGTGGGGTAAGCTCATCTGCTTTCCAAGATGCCTTTCACTTTGTAGATCTGTAGTACACTGATACAATTTTCTGTAGATCACTGGTTTTGAGACCGTTTTCCACATGGCTCAATGGTCAGGGCGTATGAAATCATGTGTGTTTTTGTGGGAAAGATGATCACGATCAGCCTAGTTATAGGTGTGTGTGCCCACCTCCTGCCTGAAGATCCACGGTGCAGTTCCATGAACTGAAAGAATGCGTTAATGAGATAAGGAAACACAGCCATTCCTCTGGGAGGTGGGTTGGCAGGAGAAGAACAATTACTTCAGGAAGCATTCTGAAAATTAGTGATTTCTTATTCATTTCCCCTCTCAGGGACATGGGATACAGTCTAACGTCAGCCAGAGCTCCTTGATCTGCACTAGTTTCCCACTCCCAAACACCCAGTTTAGCCATTCCGATCAAAGATAAATTAATTAGAGAAGAACTTAGGAAAGGAAGAATCTATCTAAGCAGTCTGGAAATGAATACACTGAATGATGTTCCTGTAACATCCCTTAGAGTGCTCTTACCCTCTCTGGTGCCATCATGTTGAAAGTGGCTAAGGGATTCTAGACTTTTTTCTTCTCCTTCATTGTAGGCCAGTCAACTATAGGCCCTGCCTTGATACTCTCTAAATGTTGACTGGGTTCTCTTGAGCACCAGGTCAGAGCTGTGTTGTCCCATTCCTGAAAAGATCACAGAATCACTGAATGGTTGAGGTTGGAAGGGATCTCTAGAGACCATTTAGTCCAACCTCAAGCTGGGTCACCTAGAGCACCTAGATCAGAGCTTACCAGAGCTTGTCTTTCATGGCTGGAGACTTCCTTTTCCCTTGTTTTAAGCTCTGCTACTCAATGGCATTAGCCTGTACTTTTGATGAACATAATGCTTTACCTCCTACTTGTCTGATGGATTCTGTTTAGGCATAACAGAGTAACAAAAATATTTAATTGCTATCAGCTATGGGTCATCTGCCCATGCAGACCATCGGGTCATTTTTCTGTAGCCGCCTTAAGGGTGCTTGTGAGTGGGTGCCCACCCTGCAGGGGGTGGGGTTGTTAGCGTCTTTGGAGCTTTTTCTCCAGGTAGCCCCTCAGGTGCCACCAGAAAGCCCTCCCATCATTAGCACTGCAGCTTCAGCGTTCAGATTTTGACTTTTTTTTTTTTTTCTCACAGTTCAGATATTTCATAAAACTAATACTCAATTCCTTCAGACTGCTTCCTGAAAGCCATTCTGGAGTGTGGACAAGCAGTTCATAGCTTCATGTATATTATTTCAGTTCTAAGATTTTAGAAAGACTATTAGCCAATGTACAAATCTTGATCCAGTGTCTAAAACCTTGTTAAGTATCATCCCATCTGCTAATCTGTATTGCCAGAGCCTCTTAAACAGCTACTATGAATAAATCGAATAATTCCATCTGTACTGTATCAATATTTGGGAAGCTTTTTCTTAGCTATGAATATGTCCTTTAAAACAAAGAATATATATWTTTTTTTTTCCCAGAGAGTGTACCACATTGCCTGGTAATCCACTTCCCCTAACATCCTTAATCCTACAAGCTTCCAGCAAAAGTAATAACTGCTGATAGAAAGGGATAATTTAGGCTCTGTACTGATAAGTCAGAACTCAGCAGGACGTGAGTAGGAGGAACGGTAGTTAAAAAGGCAGCCTTGCCATGAACACGAGTATCCTGAAGATTGCAATTAGAGCAGCCACGCTCGGAGATCTATTTGTGTGCATGCTTTCACATTGTGGCCCTTCCACGTTATTATATGAGTACTCAGGTCAGCCAGACCTGCTTTTTGTTGTGTAGATCTGGGCACGTCTGAACCGCCGTAGGGACTAGGAAGAGCATTTCCATGCCCATGGGCAACAGCCATGCTGCACACAGGTTGCATTGCTTGGAAAGTTCTCCCTATAGTTGAGCCAACTTTTTGCCAGTTGCGACTGAGAATAAATTTTGAAAGTTGTTTGTATGTCTCACATTGAAATCACATGTTTACCCACAGCAAGAAAATGAGTTTTCTTAAGACTATCAGTATTTTTATATATATATTTTATATATATATATATGTGTGTGTGTGTGTGTGTGTGTGTGCACTTAGGTATGACTAGGTACGACTAGGGACCTTCACAAAGCACTTTGCAGTCCTTTGTGATTTTCGTCTTAGTCAACAGACACAGCCAAAACAGCAGCGGCTTCAAGCGTACGTTCAAAAAAGCCTAGAGTCATTCATAATCGTTTCTCTAAAAGCAAGGTGGATTTATGTCTTTGATAGTAATCAGGAAGAATTTTAATAGAGAAAAAAACCTCGTATAAAACGATGGTAAATAATGTTAAAATTGTTTGCGTACTATAATATAAAATCAAAACAGCTAAATAATTCTCTTCCCTACTATTTGGGCATATCAGTAAAATATTTCAAAGGAAGTCAGCTGAATTAATGCAAAAGCAAAACCATTAATCCATTGTAAAGCCTCTCACAGGTATCTCGGAGGGGTAGTGGTTGTTTATGCCCTTACTATAGTAAGAATATTAGACAGCATAGAAGTCAAAGGCTGATTTCCTAATAGCATGGCATTTTGAGAGCTATTTTATTGAGAGATCCTATGCAGTTTAGAACTAATGCTAAAATAAGTCTCYGTCTTTGGGGGAAGCAAGATGGCATTCTGCTAAATGCTAGAATTTTATCATTTGAAGGAAACAAAAAAAGCGAAAAGACAGCAGTCAGTGAGACCTAAGAATATAAAAGCATTTGAAATCTCTGAAGGAGTTTAAATCAATGCACTGCCACAGTTACAGCACAGATGAAAGAGCCTGCTGTCTCAATTGCCAGGAAACTACTTAGAAACTCTCACTTTGATTTTGTGGGGKTTTTTTTTTTTTGGTAGTCCGTTACATTACCACTAAATGCAATATATGAGGACATCACTGCTTTGATGTTGTACAGCTACAACAAATGGAAACTAATATAGTAGAACAGTCAAGCTATGTGATTTGTGTTTGTATATACAAATATATACCCATCAATCTTTTTACATCCAGACTGCCTATCTCTCCCACCCATCTGCCTCCATACTGCTACTTCTGTTTTCAGAAAATTGACAATTATTTTACACCCATGTTCTGAAGACAGAAACACATATATCTGGGAGGGGGACAAATACTTTTCTCCAGGCCGTTGTCTCCTATGCTAACTGCCCTGAGTTCGTGGTTGGCACAGGGTTTCCACAGTGGTTCGTGACTGAGGACAGACACGCGACTGCTGCCAGGCACTGCAGCAGCCACATCCTCCTTGATCTGATTACCCCGAGAGGAGCTGGAGAGCAACGCTCTGGTTACAAACCAGAGCAGACCAGACGCTTTAACCTACTCCAGCCCTCAGCACCCTTAGCGGGAGCAGTAGGTGCAGTAGGGATGTGTCTCTCTTGCTTGTTCAGTGTAGGATAGGGAGGAGCCCGTGGGAATATGCCCGGATCTGCTTCGAGTGCGGAGGCAATAGGAGGGATGCAGGTGGGGCTGGTGTGTACTTGGGGCACCATTTCCTCTACCACCACCTTTCCAGATGGGATTTTTCCAGGCAGTTCTGGGCATCATGGGGAGAAGGTAAAACCTGAAGGCCCAGGGGTTAGAGAGGGGGAAGAGGGACTGAAGGAGAATGCATGTTTTCTGCTTTCTAGCATGTCAGTATACTGTTTTCTACAGAATCCTGCAAATATYCCAAAGGGGAGTTGCAGGGACAGTGTTGAGTTGGAATTGCTCAGTTGGTGATCCGGGTAGCAGCAAGAGCCTCAGGCTGTTCCCGGCTCGGGGTTGTGTGTGCGCACAGCACAGGCCATCCACGTGAGATGAGCTGGAGCAGGGCTGGGCTCCGCAGCCCTTTCTGTAGCGAGCAAACCAAAAGTGACGCGACGGGCCGGCGTTTCCCCTGCYGCTCATGGAAGCCCTGGGTATGGGCAGGGTTCCTACATGGGCAGAGSGCTCTGTGACCGGCGCGGGGGACTTGCCTCAGGCTGCAGAAGTTGGCGTGGTTGTTACGTGATGATTCAGCTAAAAGCAAAGGCATCTGCAGTATTTTATAACTGACATTGGCAATACCTGTCACTCGTAAGTTTGCTCTTCATAATATGTAAATTAAAAAGTTTCAGGTGGATGTGAATGATTAAAAACATTTATATAACCTGTACAAATTCCTTTTTATACAATAATAACGTGCTGACAATTTACTTCAGTTCCTCCAGTGAGATTTGCAATGACTCTAGACGCTTTGACAAAGCCAGCCAGAGTCTTTATGTTTATTTAGCAACAGAGTAGATAGGTTGTTTCTTATGCAAGACAGCAGCGAAGACCTTTGAATAGTGCTGCTCCTGGTGCTGCATTTTGCAGAGCGATTTTACATAGAGCTTAAGCCTGTGATTCATTTCACGTCCCCAGACTCTAGTGAGCTTATATGGTGTATGTTTGATTTACCAGCAGCAAAGCAGGCGCTGCGTCTTTTAGGACCTCAGACATGTCCGTAAACATTAAAATTGTAACTTAGGAGGAAGAGTTTTATATCCCAGAGTATTAAGAATGTAATGTTGTTGATTGTGTATAACATGCTGTTTGTCTCTTGTGGCATGTGAGGGGCAATTGCAGAAGTGGAGCAAGGGATCCAGATCTGCTGGAAGAGGGGGGATCGGGTGTCGACGTGGAATTGGACCAGTTACACTGCTGAGGCAGTAGCATCGTGTGGCAAAGCAGTAAAGTMGAGCTTGTGTAATATTCTCTCCCTGTATAGAAGCGAAATGTGAATGATATTAACATTGTAAACAGGAGAAAAATAGTCATTCTATTATAGCCCAAATTCTAGTTCCAAACTAGAGGCAGATTCAAACGTGGTGGATAACTGACAATTTCACGCTCGTCTTGACCTCACTCTGTGTGTGTGTGTCCCATGGATTGCTCACAGTGCCTGTTTCTCATCTTCCAGTGAAGGGAACGCTTCTTTCTGCTTAACTGTTGCAGGGGGAGGCCTGGCTCAGGGCACTGCTGAATGCACGGCCCTGATCGATTCGCCCCGATTATGTCAGCGCGGGGGATATTAAGCAGGCGCCGTCTCTGGCACGTGAAGCCCCAGCACCGCTGCTGGCCAGACGCGCCCATGTGTCAGGCAGGCCCTGCTCTTTCATAAGCAGCTTCTGATGGCCACAGACTTCTGCTGTGATCCGGTGCGAACCCTCCTGTGCTCKCAGCTGGGAACGGTACTCAGGCCTAGGCTTTGGCTTTGGTGTAGGAGGGAAGCAGGTCTCCGTGTTTGCCCTGGGAAGCGGGATGCCCCAGCGGAGGCTCGTGCTGCCTCTCCCGGGGCAGGTGTGCAGGACGGTGACCACAGCTGCCAGCAGAGCGCCCTGCTCACGTTTATTGTCTGCTGAGGTGCTTTCGTGAGACATTCAGTGCTAGGAAGTTGCAATCAATGTTTGCTCCATTTTAAATCTTTTTAAATCATAAATTTTTAATTTTAAATCCACAACTGGRCGGTTCTTCCTTTCCTGACAGTGAAATAAGGTATCAGGAGAAGGCAGGATTGAGCAGGCAGCATTGTAAGGCTGGGAAGCAGGTCTGTTCCCMGGGCGGCTGCCAGGGAGGACACTGGTGACATGTAGGGACACGTTGGTTCAGTTCCAGGAGCAGGAGCTGGGCTCTTACCCGTTCTGCCGCCCTGTCCCTGCTCTGGGGTTGAAGAGACTGTGTGACACCATTCAAAGCAGTGATGCAGAGGCAGCCAGGAACGAAGGTGAAGACCTCCCCCTGTGCTGTAGGAATTGTCACTGCTGATGGGACACAAGGACCTTCTGCCTTGACTTTGCTCAGCCCCATCCRTAGGGCAGCAGAGCCTGTTGTACTGGTTTGTGGAAGGCACTGTAAAGCTCCAGTCCAAATGTGGCTGTCTGACACACACCAGGCACGATGCTTCGAAGCTCAGCAAAAGTTGTGCTTGTGGGTAGTTGCTGCAGCGCTTGGCACCGTGGTCATGTGGCTCCTATGGAAGAGGAGAATCATCTCAAAAGCCTTACTAATTCTGTTTCCAGGTCTTTCCATTTCCAATGGTGTTTTTCTTAGTGTTTTTCTTCAGTGCAGTGATTTTCATTGTTAAAAAATTGCCTTTTGCCTTCAGTTCTGGAGTTCCCTGAGTTCCCAGGGAAGCCAAGGAGTGAAATACTTGCAGAGCTGGGATTTGATCCCTGAGTGTATTMGTGTGATACCATCTTCTGCACAGTTTTGTATTATTACAGTTCATAACACTGTACCGTAAGATGAAAACAGTAAAAGCCTCTTTATTTGTAAGGTTATTACTAGTATCCTCCAGTGTATCTCATGTGTATACATCCTGTCAAAATATTCCATGATTTTGACAACAGCACCTGAACTTGTTTCAAGTGACATGATGTGGATTTTAACTGTGATTTTACAGGTTTTATATATGTATTTTTAAGAGTAGTTGATAAGTGTTACCTATACACTAAAAAAATATATAGTATGCCTTTATGAACAAAGAGGTTAAAATAAGCCTCAGTTGGGATTTGTAGTTAAATAGCCTGTAAAGGGAATTATTCTAAAGGTCTCTATAATTCTTTTGGAGAAAAAAAAAAAAAAAAGAGAAAGAAAGGTCGTGAGGTCTGTGGAAAGCATAGCAGACCTAATTAATGCCCACACTGCTTCTCCAGAGAAACAGATTTTGTTATGTAAATGTGCTGCGTAGAAAATGTTCTTATATGTATTTTAGAGTTAGTCCTTGGTTTTTCCTTGCTATAGGTATARTGTATGGCATTTTACAAAGTAAAGTGTACCTTTCTTTAGAARTGAGGCTTGTGTCATCATTTCTGAAGTGTGCAAAAAAGGGTTTGGAGCAGAGTGAGGTTGTTTATTCACATATTGTTTGGGGACGCGCTGGGGTCTGAATTTGGGCTGATGGCCACAAGGTTGCTGGGCAGAAGCAGGACTGGTGGCCAGGGCGGCGTGCGCGTGGGCGGCTCCGTGCCAGCCTGGCAAGCCGTGCGGAGCGGGGCTCGCTGCTCCCCGTGTCTGCAGGGTGCAGGTCCCAGGTGCTCRCCCCTGCTCAGCGGTGCGCAGTGACGGGGAAGAGACGAACTGAAGTGCAAGAAGTCACATTTAATACAAGAGCTTTTTTCTAAGTGTGATGGTCAGCACTGAATCAGGTTACTGAGAGAATTTGTGGCTCCTCCATACTTGGAGATACTCAAAAGTCCTGGGCAACATGCTCTAGATAACCCTACTGGAGCAGGAGAGATGGACTAGCTGATCTCCAGAGGTCACTTCCAACCTCGGTCATTCTGTGATTTGCTTGAGTGGGGACCAGCTGGATAAACCAATGCTTCCCTTACAGAGCAGACATGGAATTAGCAAGTGTCTGCATGAAGGTGACTGCCTGAGCATGGCTGGTGGTTTGCCACCAGCAGACTTGCTATGCTTGGCACCCGGGCTCAGGAAGGCACACAGTGGTCGTCACGCTTGAGGCTGAGCTTGTGGGCTTGCTTTTGTATGCTCRTCATGATTCGGAAGCCTACATGTAACTGCTGTTACTCAGTCCTTACTTTTCTGAATGGCACCGAGGGCTGACCCAACATGGTATCAAGCAGCCATAAGCATCTTTAATTCCTGTAGTTCTTTCCTAGTTAATTTTCAGGGAAGTTCAGCCTTCAGAGATCAGTGAGCCTAAGGAGCTTACTAACTCCATGTGCTCCTCTGCCAGAATGTCACTGACAACTGAACTTCATTTTATAGGTGTGCAGYGCGATCCAGAATCAAGATTTCACTGTTATTGATGACTACTGCACTGGACTGAGAGCCCTCCTCTACCTGAAAAGTATCGAGGAACTTGAAGACTGGAATGGACAGAGTCCTGCTGCCATGCGCCATCAGAAAGGAAAACCAGTACCTAGAATTGCTGATCTGGTGGGAAAGGTATGTTGTTTCGTTGCCGTCCCTGTGTAATGACTGTATGTCATTTGGCTTTGATGTAGGCTGCGTAACTATGGTGTGCAATTTCTCCTAATTACCTTAGTTAAGCTCTGTAGTTCTCAAATTTAATCACCAAGTCTTTTTTCCTCTGGATATTAACAGGTATCTGAGGGCATCTTAAGAAGACACGCTAGCAATTGCTTGATATCAGATTACTTTCTTACTGTATATTTGAGCTCTCTATTTTGTTTGTAATGACACATCTTTTAAAAAGAGTGAATTATGTAAAATTACAAATGCAACAAGTTCTGATACTGCTTGTTTTAATGGGACTTGTGTTGATTCACGTTGATATTAATATTGTGCCAGAGGCTCCAGGATGGGCATCTAGTTATGATACAACATTCTGGAGATAAGAAAAAACCTCCCAGCACTAGATCTGACCGGCTGAGACAGCTTTTGGCACAGGTGAGCTGTTAGTTGGAGGCTCAGGTAGGAGCGGTCCTAAGATCATCGCRTCTGAACATCTCATGGTCTTTCACGTATGTTGCTTCCCAAACCCCTCTGTGAAGCAGRGCTGTTACAGATGAGGAACAGTGACACTGAATAATTTGCTATATTTGATAATCTTATTTAAGTGTAGGAAGTCTGTAGTGAAGCACTGGTGTCTCTAAAATGGTGATCCCTGAACCATCTGTCCGCTGTGCTCCGGTAGTTCCCTGCCACACAGACTCTTTGGAGGTTGGTGCCAGCTGCAGTAGATGCCGGCAGCCCCAGCTCTGCTCATGCCTGCACCAGGGCACCTGCTGATCCACACCAAGGAGCAGGGAGGTGTAACTGGCTTCCAGCTGATGCCCTGCTGCCTGCTGCTCTAAGCAAAATACCTGCGCAGCGGGGAGCCTCAGCTTTTGTTTCTAGTTACTAGAGGGGATCGCTTTGAAGACTGATTTCACTTATACATCTTGCCTATCGATTATCCTTCTAAAAATCTGATATAACACTGCTGAAAATGTTGTAAAAGGTAAAGAATTACAAAAGAATAGGATTTGGCGTGTCAGACGCCTCCAAATCTCTGCTTATCATTGTTGATGACTGGAGTTGGTTTGAGTAAGAGATTAGGGACTCCTGTATTTTTATTGTTCTCTGCGGAGCTCTGAAAATTATAGCGTTATCTTCCAGGTGAAAAGACAATCCCATTCCTAAAGCTCTGAATAATGCRCTGCTTAAAGATAAAATAAGATATAACCAGTTTCATTTTCATCTACTTACGTTAAGCAGTTAAGCCAGGCTCAAAGGGTTATATCCAAACTTCTTTTCTTTAGCACCTGTAGAAATAAACATGGCATTTACAGCTCACATAACAGATGTTTTTTCGCAATTGTTCCTTAAAGCTGCATTCAGTGTTCTGTCTTTGTATTACATTTGTATTTTGCTAAATAGACAACCACTGTAAGATGTTTCTCGTGTTCTTTGAATACGAAAAAAAAATCTTAATCTTTTCAGCTTGTCACTACATTAATAATTAACTTTAAAAAGGTAGTGTGAAAAGATGCTTTAAGGAAGCATTTAATAATTCAAAGGAATCTTAACTTGAAACAGGTCACATGCAAAACAAAGCCCTGTGTAATACAGTCTGGCTGGCTGTTAGGTATTTAAAAGGAACGAGACATACAGAATATAACTGATTGTGTGTTTGATTGCCCTTAACATGRGATTATATCATTGGATCATTGCTACTAGAGGATAAAATATGAAGTTAAGCAGGTTGCGCCGTTTGTTAAGGTAGTGATACATTTTAGGCTGAGGCTCGGGATAACTACGTGTCCAAGAATAAACATAAAAGGAAAAGGAAAAAAAGTAATACAACATGGGTAAAAGGGAATACCATGATAAATGAGTCTACTAGAGGCAATCAAATACAATGGCTCGATATCATTAATATTTATAATATCGTAATTAGCAAGACTGTGCCTAAGCAGTGTTATTAGTGTAACTAATTATGTTATCATAAACTAAGTTAGCAATATAATAGGAATCAGTATTCTTACCTTCATAAATTATTATCAGTATTGGATTTCATGTACTTATGCTTACCAAATTCAGTTAAGTACTGAAGGTTCATCTGGATTCAAATACAAGTATCTAACACGGTTGGCAGCAAGTCATAAAACACTCATATGATTCTCTTTCTGAAATAAATTATCTGGAAAAGCATATCCTCACTCTCTATTTTGAACGGAGAAAGTAGCCTATTGATGTGATATAGGCATTCCTGTTGATACAAGTAATGCCTAGCAATGTGTACGTTAGACAAAAATGTCGTAGCCAAAATCCCACCTTCCAGCTCTGAAAACTCGCAAGGAGCAGTCAAAGTTMCTGCTGTGAGATGAAATGCAGTTGCTTCAGTGAGACCCTGAAAGAAGCTAAGCAGTAAGTACTGCTGAGGTTTGCTATTAAAAAAATAAAAAAGTTAAGATGCTAATTTCACAGTGACATGTTTTGATGCAGTAAATATAAAAATGTAAAGAAATCGGTATCCTCAGTTTTAAAGTGACAGAATTCCTATTGATTTTTATATGGGCTCATAGGGATAAAAAGTTCAGAGTATTGACAAATTAATGGAAAGCAACTGAGGGATAAGAATAATTTTCAAATGCATCAAGAAGCACTTGCCTCATGATTACATGTAAATTCATTAAATTCCTAGATACAGTACAGTGTTAGGACTGGTCATATACCCAGCTCAGAATATACGTGATAGCATTTACTTTGATCAACAGTACAATGTGAGTATTAACATCCATAATTATATGTATAGATCCATTACCCTGTGGGTAGTTCGTTTCTTGTGCTGGGTTCAACATCAAGCGGATGGCCAACCAGTAGGGTGTTGCCATCAGATCCGGTAGTATTAGATGACCAGAGGGGAAAGCGAGCACCACCGTGGGCATGGTGGGACCCCTGCCCTCCAGCTGAGGCTGCCTGCCCCACAGCCAGGTAAGTGACAAGCGGAGCACTTCGCTCTGCGAGGCRCTGGGTGTTTCACAGTAATTTCCGTCCTAAACACAGAGAATGCTAAGAAAGCTGTTAAAGATAGTGTGATATTGTAAACGCCTTCAGAAGAAGCTAATATCTACTTTTGCCTAAGACGAGGAGTATCTTGTTGATTAGTATCTGCTCGTACTTTAATGAACGTTGTACTTTCATCTGATAATTTATATTGCTTAACAGATGAGAAGCGTTATGGCACTGGGAAATATTTTGGAAACTTAGGTGCTATTTTGATGTTTTTCATCATTGCAGAATGTGGGTTTTGTTGTACAGACCCTAAATTTATTATATGTGAAACAGCCAGCAGATGTTTCCTGATAGCCTTTTCAATAAAGCTAGCTTTTCTCCCTTTAACAATACAATGGTTGCTACTGGAGCCTGTACTTACTGTTATCCAAGATGTGACCTTTAATACTTCTGTACCTTTAATATCAGTGAGCTTTCCCCTTAGAAGTGGTAACTTCAGTCACAGATTCCAGTCWTTAGGTGGTACTATTTTCCATAGTTCTGCCAGTTTTATTCAATCCTTATTGTAGTTATCACTTTATCCGTAACCACTTTAAAGGAAGACTTAGCAGAGATGCTGCATCAGACTCATAGAGATGGACAGCCAGCTTTGCTGTCTTCCTCTTTCCCTTTCTGATGGCTTGTTTTTATTCATTTGTTTTTGTTTTTTCTGTAAGAGGACTTTGTGAGACGCATTTGAAGCCGTAGCACAGATGACTGTCCTTAAAATCAACTCTGCATCACCTTTCCATTAAGTGCATGCAATGAACCTTCTCTGCTGGTCCCAGCTATAATCTTACCTTGCAAATACAGGCACAGAGATGAGGGAGTAGCAATGTAGTGATGACCCCACACTGCTTTCTCACCAAATCCCTGGAGGAAGAACTTCCACATTCCACGCTTAGCTCAGCGTGGGTTTAGGACTGAGGGCTGGTGCACRACAGTGAAGATGTGAGACCTGCTCTCACAGCCCAGTGCTATTCCATTGGTCTCTACGTGACGGAGTGTGAGAACACTTAAGTAYGCCTGTAAGCCAGAATTAGCATCACTTGATTTAAAATAACATTCCTGAGTTTTTCAGGCMGGTGTATGAAGGTCAGTGATAAAGAGGAGTCCATTCTCATCCAGGATCTAGAGAAGGGGCAGTATTTCCCATAGGTACAATCTGGTCTCCACTGGGTAGTCACTGTCTTAGCCCAGCCATTTATTACAAGAATCTTTCATTAGTTGCTCACTGATCTCACTCCCAAGAGCTGAAGTAATTATGTCCAAGAAATACACTGGTGTCAGCTGCTCGTAAGAGACCTGGTAGAGTAGATTTCTTTACAGAATTTCCACCTAATGTAAGCCATAAAAATCATACTTAACCGGGTGACCTGCATACATCCAGTTAGTTAAACATTAATAATATTAAATGCAATAATAATAATAATAATAATTTATTCAATTAGGTGGATGTTCATAGGAAGAAATAAATATGTAAGGATGTTTCATCAATGTTCAAAAAGCCAAACAAATGGCCTTCAGAGCTAAACCTCCTGGACTGTTAGGAGTGTGCTCCGAGGGATATGTTGAGACTGTTCTTGAGGAAAGCGGATCTATGGTAGGTGTTTTGCTCCAGCAGGCAGGTAGATCTGGTGAATATTCAGAACTCTATCTGGTGTATGGGCTTCTTTGAAAATTCTTGTCATCTTAATGTTAGCCCACTGCCTGTTTAGTTCTCTGAATGCACGGGCTTCCCATTCARGCTAAAAAGAGCATTTCCTCAAATGTTTTTACTAAAAGATAAGTCTTGTCATCAGTACAAACCTGCTGAAKTCCAGCTCGATAGTGGTCAAAGCTAAATTGCAGTTTATGTGGCAGAGAAAAAAAATATAAAAAAACTGTGGAAATCTCATCTAAAATATTAAATGAGCTCTTCTATTAAATAAATCTGAAACTCTCAGACATACAATAGTGCCACATAACCCATGCAGGAAGTTTTGGGTGCATTCAGATTTTCCAAGGCTTCTGATTGACTTCACTGAGCAGCGGTGTCCACTCCTCGTGTTTGGACATGCTTCTTGTAAACTGCTGTTGGGGCTGAAAAGCCTGTCCCATAYGGTAAAGCCAGGCGCAGAGGAGGCAGGACTAGCAGTATCCCTGGCCATGCCCGGAAATAGGGACCACCTCATGAGCCTGGCGTCAGAGACTGCAATAGGATAACTCGGAGGYGGCTGTGAAGGTGGGTTGAAGAAACCATTTCCTGCATTCCCATGGCTGCTTCTGAGGAAGAGTCAGAGGGGAATGCCCAAGCTTCGAGGCTGCCTGGTCCCATTCCATGCCAGCCAGGCCCTGCCCAGGGACACGTCATGTACAGGGTGCTGCAGAGACTCCGCGTTGGCACTTCAGGGACTGTTGTTGTATATGGTTATAATGAAGCTAATGCAAATTAAATAAATAAGCAAGGCTCTGCTGAAGCAGCACTGCAGTGAGCTCAGATCATTGGCCCTTTTGTCCTGTGGTGGGTCTGTCTGTCCCCTGCCCCACAGGCAGCGAGGTCTCCCCATCTGCTGCCGATGCGCCTCTGAGCGCTCCTAAGCCAGGAGCAATTACAGGCAACCCCTGCTCTAGCTGCTTTGTGAAAGTACCACCTCGCTCACGTTATTTTTCCCTCTTAACTGGTCTATTATGGAGGTTTATGTTGTGATTATCTACAGTGCTGCTGCTTACTGAAACCRCGGGTTGTTACATAAAATGCGTCTTCCCTGACGGCGAAGCCATTTGCAGCAGAAATGGGTAAAACAAAAGGAACTAGGATTATTAAAGCGAGTTTAAAGCGGTTTAATCTTTGTGGGTTTTATCTGTACTGTACACTGAATTTGCTTTAAGCGTCGAGTTTTCGGTTTGGAATTCGCAACTGGGAAATGTGGCCATTAAGACACACTGTTCCTGTGAACTCCAGGGCTGCGGCGGGTTTAGTGCGCTCGCTGCTGGCAGCGGACATCAAGCCAGGAAAATCCCACTCCTGATGCAAAAGATTAAAAAAAAAAGAAAAAAAAATCCAGGCACTGCCAAAAATACATAATTCTTTTTTTGTACTCTGCAGTTTGTTTTACTTAGGAAGCCGGCCTGGTCATACCCTGCAGCATGCATTCATTACAGTGATCTTTGACTGGCAGATGCAGAGTAATAAGATGCATATTTTAGTGCTTATTATAATACCCTGTCCAAAAACAACTTGACAAATTTGTGATTTCGACAGTATCTCATTTTGCTGGCTGCAGTGCTCTGTGATTGCCTGGTCCACGTGGCTTCCAGATTATGCATACCACCAATCCTGCTCATTAAAATGGCCACAGTTCACCAGTTTCGGTAGCTTGGAACGAACTTGGAATGAATTATTATACAACAAAGAGGCTGCTGTCATGCAGAACAAAAGACAAGCAAAAGAGAGCTTTGGCTTAATGAGGCTAAGTGAGTGTCTCCCCTGCATCACCAGCTACTTGACGGCCTTTGAGCATGGATTTTTTTCTCCACAGGCCAAAACCTTTGGTCTATTATTTTGTGTTTATGCACCTTGAGGCTAATATACATTTTAATATGCTACACATGGAGAAAAAAAAAATCAGCCATTAGATTAGAACATGTGCACTCCCTGTTAAGTTAATGAYAGCCGAACATAGAGATAAATTTAGGTTTTCATATTTAATTATAGCACAGCGCAGTGCGTTTAGCAAGGATAAATTGCACTATTATTATGCTTCATTTTTTTTGACATCTTTTCATATTAACCATGCGCACTTACCCCTGCTTCCTCCCCAGTGTCACACATAATGTCTCTGTGCATCATCCTTCTCCAACACCATTAATTTTTTATTGTGTACCATTATATACGTATTGTTGTATTTGTTAGCTTGCTAGTTGGAGAAAACCATTCAGAACAGTCCATTTGTTAGATGGTCTGCATAAGCAATAAGAGTGAAAAGAAGGATAAATAAGGATTGGGGGGAAAAAATGGGAAGAATTGGCCTGCGTGGCCAGACCTGGCTTCTCGTGCCTGCGGTTCGAGCAGGCTGCGTGAGCTCTSCGGCTCCGCCTGTGCCGGGGAGCCCCTTTCCCAGAGCGCCGATTCCAAACAGCGGGAAATTGTGCCGGGAAGCTTTTGTCTATTCTGCTGAATGTCAAGTTTGGATAGCGTTAATATGGACCRTGATGGCGTTAAGACCTTTTAGATTATGAAAAAAATCTCTTCTTAAGAATTTCACATTGTTCTAGTTTATAGCAATAAAACAGAGGTAGTGCTGCGAGGTGGCACGTGCCGTTCGTTGGGCCTTTGTCCAACRTGTATTATGTCTGTTTGTCAAAGCTATTCCTGCAAGAATAGCATCGGGATGTAGGCAAGACCTTGGCCTTGCAGAAGACTATAAAAAAATTAAAGTGAGAGGCAAACGAGTGCACAATTCAGCCTTAACGTGTCCTTGTCAGCTTTAATGGAAATGTTTGGCAGTTTCTGTGCTGCCGTGGGTTTGGTGACAATGCTGGCCTATTTGTCACTACCTGCAAGAGCTTTCAGGTTTGCTTTCAGCTCTGGGCTGAGCTGTCCAGGTTGCTGCGCCCTGTGAAAAATATGTTTCCGTGCTTTACAAAATTAAGGAAATACTGCTGTTTTCCAAAGTGGATTAGAGCAGGTAATAGCTCATAGAAAGAAGATTTTCCTACTCCTGCTGTGTGTATAAGCAAGTAGAATATATTATGCTGCAGGCTTATTCCTAGATTATTCCTTATTGGATAGTTGTTTCATGACAAAAGACATTGTGGCTTGATGACCAGAGGGTCATGACAGGAATAATAATCACYGCGTGAAAGGGTGCCTGGATCCCGGTGATAAAGCGTTCCTCGTGGCAATCACTCAGCACTCGCTSGTGCAAGAATTCTCCTCAATGGCAGAGATCAGCTTTTTCATATTCATTGAGAGCAAATCAGTCCTCTCCCTCCTCTTACTGTCTCTCTCTCTTTCCCGCCTTCCCAAATTCAGTTCTCTAGCAGCCTTCACTGCCCAAGGGAGTTTTCACTGTCGGGTGAAGCTCGCAGAGCTTGGGGATTTTTAGGATCCTGCACTTTGTGGGATTTGGCATAGCAGCCATGCCTAGCTCGGGCTCCCTGTGGAGTAATGCCCTGGTCAGTAGTGGCTAGTGGCGGCCTGTGGGCAGTTTAAGCTCTAGCAGATGTGCCAGCAATTAATCTGTGCGTGCAAAACTGCTCTCTCTCGTTTTGTAAGTGCAGATTTGATGCAAATGGCGTCYGTGAAAGCAGGGTTGTGCCTTGCAAAATGGAAGCTGTAATTACTAGTCTGAGAACTGATGATATGAAATTCTTCCTCTAGAATCTATCCCGGTGAGAGAACTCCTTTATTAACAAAATTGTGCGTTTCCAAGGAGTCTTCTGAACATCCTGTTGTTCATTATGCACCAGTAAAATGCTTGATGTTACCCAAGGTATACAAAAGCGCAGGCTTCATTCTGCAGATATCCAGATGGCTTAGAAACATCTCCGCAGTCAGAAATGTCTCTTATGTAYCCACAGGTGTAGGCGTTGTTAGTTAAGCCTGCTTTTGTTCGTGTRCTCATATTTTGTCTGTGTTGCCCATCACAGATGTCCTTGCTGTTACCTGGGCTGTGTCCCTCTGAAGGAAGCACTGTCCCCTTCAGCTTCCAGCCTGGGAAGCCTTCCCCTTAAACACCAGAGCAGTCTGTGGGACGTCGTGTTCAAGGCAAGTGCAGAACGATTTCTGTGGAACTGGTCTCGGGCTGAAGACTGAATAGTCATTTCAGGCTAAAAAGCAGATTCTGAGAAGAGTTTTATTCCTGGTTTAGTTCTGAGAGGGATTTTGTAGCTTCTCAGTTGATTTTCTGGACTGCATYGTCTCTGATTTGTCTTAGGAACAGATTTGCCCTTTGAGCAGAGCCCTAAGTGTAGTGACATGCACAGATGTCCCGGGAATCTAATGGGATAGATTTATGGGACCAAAGAAACTAAAACTCCTGGGTGTCCATATGTCCTGTCTAAATGCTGCGTGTAAACATGACAGGTGAAGAACTCTGTGGTTTACAAATATCTGAGGTTTGTAATCAGCTGAGAGAGAGAGGAGTTTTATAATATTGATGGAGAATTCAGCTAACACCGTTGAGTTGAATTGAAAAGAAAAACAGGTGTTTAAGAAAAACAGCAGAGAAATTATCCTGATGGTATGAAAAGCCCTTCTGTAGAAATGATGGAGGTTTCACGTGGGGTGGGTGAGATGAAGGAATTTAAAGCTGGAATGGACAGACTCCTCTGGAGAAGCGCTGCCGGGAGSGCATGGGGGTTGGCGGGAGCGTGGGCCACCCTCGCAGCCTTCCCGAGGGAACGTCCTGCCCGGCTGGGGTGCCCCATGCAGCCCCCACGCTGCTCCCTGCAGAGCCACCATGCCCAGCGTGACGCTCGCGTA
This sequence comes from Eudromia elegans, assembly GCA_003342815.1. NCBI lineage: Eukaryota > Metazoa > Chordata > Aves > Tinamiformes > Tinamidae > Eudromia > Eudromia elegans. The sequence goes on along the minus strand of PTEX01000126.1, from coordinate 2,041,262 downwards.
ACCTACGGGATGGGAACTCGTCAAATGACACACCATTGAAATGCCTTCTTGCCTAAACAATAAGATCATGGTTTTGTCTTTTTTCCACTCCTTTTATTTTCAGTGCTGTAAGAAGTCCTTGAAGATTTTTATGTGTTCTTCTGTAGTTTTGGTTGGGGTGATGGATGCTTGAGTTTCCACAGCGAGGCTTTCTGAGGTTTTTATTATGGCCAAACGGGTTGGAAACGTCGCTTGGTTTCACTGCCCGCCAGTGAGGCACTGGAGCGCCGGGCACAGCGATTCTGCACGCAGGAGCTGAGGAAAGCTGAGGAAAGAGGCCCTGTTCCTGCTGCACAGGATTCGTTAGGGCCCTGCACCCATGTTTGGCTCGTTCAGGGAGCAATTACAGCCCGCCTGTAATCTGCTGCTCGAGAGCACGTTGGGCCTCTGTAATGGTTTGAAAGGGCCTGCAAGGAGTCGTATTGATTTCCTGGGATCTCATTCAGGCTGATTGCCCTTGGGTGCTCTGATGGCTGATGTTTAGAAACACCTACCCTAGCTCTTATTAAGGTGGTGGCTGTAATCCTCACCTCGCTGAGACCTTGTTTGTCCTTCATTCCACTCAGCAGACAAGTTTTAATGAAATAGCTCCCTCCTGTATTTTATGCCACATCTCTAGGTTTGATTGTCACATTTGGATCTCTCCAGTATAAGTCACTGCGTACCCCATATATTGGTCAGGATATGTCACACCGTGTATCTGTTCTTTCATTAATCATTTTGTCTCTTTCCTGTTTGACTACTTGGAATAATTAATGCATTTTTTCCTATTACTACATTGTATTTCTTCCAAGTTGCTGATTTATTTATACATAAAAGCTATAAAATACCTTGTTGTTTTATACAGAATGTCTGGATTTATGAGAAACCCAGAAGCATATCACTGAAATAGTACTTTCTTCAAGACCTTGAAGTTGAGTTTGAAGTAGTTGAATTCTAGAGCCTATCTGTTTTAGTTTTATATCTTCCTATTACCTGTCATTACAACATGTAGCATTGTGTCCTAGATGCTGATCATTCCTTACTATTTTCTGAATAGTTATGCTCTCATTTAAAATATTAAAGATATGCCAAAAGGCAGCTTTTCCAATTCCAACCTAAAAATTTAATCCAGACTCAGCAGTGCTTTTTCATTGGCTTTACTGAGCCTTTTTCAAATGCTGAGCACTCCTGACGTCGTGAAGTGTCCATTTCAGAAATTTCCATTTGTAAATTGGAAACCAGAAAGCTCACTGTCAACCCACAGAACTCTGTAAGCACAACTGTATCTCCATTTTCACTTTTACTGAAAATTTATCGCTAAGCTATAAACAGCTTGAATGCCATTTACATTAGCATAAATGACATTCCGAAGCCTCTGAAAGTGCCTGCTGGAGCAGAAGCACCAGGAATCCTCTGGTGGCGCTAAGGTGAGGGTGCCTTTTGTAACCAACACGTATGGAAAGCACCCGGAAGGAATGAGCATGGCCTTGCCCAGCGCCCCTTCTGGAGACGATGGGGCAGACCTAATAAATTCCTCATGCTCCATACTTGACCCATCTCCCCTCTCAACGAAGCCATAATCGTCCACTTGATAGACAGCAACTGTTTTATCAGCGAGTTTGTCATAGACTGGCTTTTGACCTTGCAGTGCCTAGTCCATGTACTGACTTCGGTGCCTGCTGCAGGATTTTGGCCTTAGTTACCAGGATAAAGCGGATGGAATGGATAGATAGTGCTCACTTTTTTTCCATAGAACTTACTTATTTCTCTCTTACTTATCACTGAGATCTTTTTGTCTCCATGGTGCTATTTGTTTGCCAAGGTATTTATGGCGACATCGGAGCAATGAACCTGCAATCTGAAAACACCTATTTTAAAATGCATCTCCTGCTCATCAGCTCCGTGTCCTCAGGGCTCTAATTCCTCAGAGGTGGTTTGGGAGGAGGTAGCCCTCTGAAGCTGTGACCAGTGTTTGACTGTGTGACTATTGATTCGTAACCCAGCCTGCGTTTGGAACGTGTTTCTCAGGGCGGGACTGAGCACTGACGTTGCAGCAGTCCTCACCCTGCTGAAAGCACCAACTGACTGCCCAGCTAAGAGCTCTGAAGTCCCTTGGTAGTTTCCCCGGAGAGCTCTCAGTTCCCGTGGCCTGAGTTGCCTTTACGAGTCTCACGGGTACCCGAGGTGTATGCACAGGTCTGGCTGAGCCAGGACCAGCAGCAGATCCGTCCTTAGCCGAGCAGTGGCTGGCGTGGTACGAGGTGCCTTGGAGTGTGGCTCTGGGTGCCTGCGCTGAGGCACCTGGACCCCGTGTGGAAGCCCRGAACTGAGACTGGCACCAGTCAATTCTAAAGGTGTTTAGCTCAAGGACAAGTAAGCCTCTGGTGTTAGATCCCATTCCAACTGACTGATGTTCATTTAGAAAATGGAATTGGATCAGTTTATGACAAAAATGTCTTTAGTAGTACCTTGGCAGATTGGCTGTCTATTTCCACATCTGTAGAGAAATGAATATTAATTCAGTCTAGCTTATTTTACATTCATGTAACGCTAGCTTTATACCTTCAGCCAGGAGATACTCGCGTATGGCGGTGAAAGGCAATGTCACATTACAGCTTGCTTTTAGTTTCAAGGATATGAGGATATGTGCTGTTAGCCCAGACCAAGATAATTCCATACTCCAGTTCCAAGGAAAACTTGGAGAGTTGGGTATTAGAGAAGYAGTGATGGATAGTTGTATCCTCAGCACACAACCATAGTCARCTCTGYCTGCCTAGGTCCCACTAGGGTACTTCAGTTTTCTTCTTGTCTTGCATCTCATAAATGTGCTTCCCATCACAACACACACCATACGCTATTGGAAAAGGGYTGTAAAGCTTCATAGTTATATACAAGAGTATTATAAAAGTATAATGAAGTAAAAATAATGTGAAGGCATAGAAATTATTGAACAACTGCGTTAAAATATTAGGCTGACTTCATTTTATTGCCTTTGGTTTCTACTTGGCATTTCCAGTCATGACGGAGAGAATTCTATTTCAGAGTTAAGATAGAAGAATTTAGATTTTTAAYGGTGCTTGTAAATGTTTGCTTAAACAAGTAAATAATTTTAGTATGTTAATGAAAAGACTACTTAGTTTTAGCTCAATCAGTATGAAACTGATTTCTGATGTTTATATTTTGTAAATATTTTGCTTGCTTCTAGGGAAACATTTTAGTTCATTATAGAAGTTTTTCTGAGGCATACTCAAAAGTTAAATAATTAAGCAGCGTTATAACTAAAGTAGTAATACAGTGATGGGAGAGACCATATCCCTGACAGGTGCTTAGTCTGGGTAATCTGAAAATCAGTTTCAACCCCAAACCTGGCTCCTTTCTTGGAGGGTTCAGCAGGGAAGGCAGCAYGACTCATCTCCGAGATTGTTTCGCCACTCAGAGGCGGTCCCAGTAATTCTGTACACATGCTCTGGTCTAGAAGCGAGCAGTTTACAAAACCTTCATCCTGAAGGCAAAGGTGGACAGTAGGAAGGTCTGCTGGCTTTGCCTACATTTTTTTTTTTCACAATGGAATTATTGGAATTCAAAATTTCCATTTCAAATGGTGCGTTTTCTTCCCTCTAAGCCTGGTGGAGAACTAAATATTTGAACTTCCCACAGAGTGTCCCAGAAATTATTACAAAGTAATTCAAAGCATTCCAGATGAGCAGGGGCTGTTCCTGGCTGCCCTTGGTGGGCAGTCACACCTCGTGCTGGCTGTTGTCCTTCGTGGTCCATGAGGACGGGCCGGGAAGGGCGCCCGTGTCTGTAGGAGCCGCCCTGAGCCGTGAAGGAGGCGGCAGTGAACGTGGCCGCCCAGCCCGCCTGGCCCTGGCGGCCGCGAGCAGCGTGGGCTGCAGAAGGGGCTCGCTGCTGACCACGGGTCTGTGTCCGTGCTGTGGTGGCTGGGGAGCGTAACGAGCGGCTCGGCGATCTTCAGAGCCAGCTGTGGAGTGGGCTTGGCCAAAGCTTCGGTTTCATCCGTTCCCTGATAGCTCTTCCGTGCTCAAGCACCTCAGGACTTTAAAAACTCCACTGTAAGTTGTGCTGTGATGTTTACAGCTGATGGTATTTTAAATTATTCCTCACCCAGCAACCAGAAATACCAGATAAAGGTTGAAACTTGCTCTACTTTGTCTCACTCCAGGGGTATGTTCTTTTCACTAACAATAAATAGGAAGTCCTTTCAGACGTCTAAGGAATCGAGACTTAAACTCTCCAGGTCTTGTTTTCATGGGAAATGTTTGAAAGGAATTAGACTGTTTTCCAGGGAAAACTTATAGCCCACTGCTTGTATATAAATTAACATCAGTGAAGGTGGTAAATTTAAATTGCAACATTGATTTCATTTTTAGCTCTGCTTTGACTTTATATAGAAGGATTTGTTATTACTGAGATTTGCCTTCTACTAAGAAGGAAAAAGCAARTCAAGTGAAAAGCAGCAGCATTCATGGTCATTGCTGGGAAGGAGCTGACAGGCAGGAATGCTGCAGCTTGTCTGCTCAGGAGGGCACGCGCCTGTCGGCTCGTCCCTCCGTTCTCCTGGCCAAATTCCTGGCATTTTACGACAGGCAGTKGGGCTGCAAGGTCCAGCACACGTGGAAGGGCAGACCTGTCATCCGCCTCACGTGAAGCCTACCTTCCCACCTCCATGCTTTGCCGGAAGCCCTCGGGGGTCACCTCAGCAAATCCAGGTGCTCGTGCTCGTCTCCAGGGTCCCTCGCACCTCCCAGCCCAGCTGGAGCCCCGGGGTGACGACGGTGCTCGGCAGCTGTGTTCATTCCTCGTGCAGGCTGCGCTTGCGGCAGCACCTTCTTATCATGTGTCTGCCTGAGGTGACCRAGGGGTCCTCGGGCCATGTCCACTACTGCAAAACAAGCTCCCGTGGGCTTTGAGAAGCACACTTAGTGCCCCTTGCCTTTCAYGGAAGGAGTAAATGGCATTGCTTAGCTTTGCCCTCTCTGTGCAGAAAGCATCGGTGCCGGTTTTATTTTTCAGGAAGGAAAGTGCTGAAATGTTGCCAAGCCGAAACAGCCTGGCCCACAAGCAAGGGGTAAGAACGAGAGCGCTCGGGAACCACACGAGATCGGGGATGTCCATTGGGTAATCGATGCTGCTGGGACAGCTTAGTCACCAAGGTGGCATAACATCTCTGTGAGAGAAGGCAGGAATACAACAACAGGAATACAGATAGTGACCATTTTATTTCATTTGTTTCATCTTCTGAAAAAAAAAAAAAAAAAAGAAACAGAATCATTGAGAGGAAAACTCTAGAAACTTAATTAAATACAGAAAGGAAATTAAAATTAGTTCCCATGTCTTTTCCCCAGACTCATTCTGTGCCTATTCAGTTTGTGTTATTTTCAGAAAAAGTAGGACATTAAGAGCAGAATCCTCGGGGTACTTCCTGTGCCCAGGGAGGATGGATAGGTGTCCGGGCTAATCTACACCCAGTATTGCCACTAGCATCTGCCAAGTGTTTGGTATGTGTGAGGTAAGTTTCATTGTCACCAAAAAAAAAAATGTGGAGAAACAAGTCTATTTTTTGGGGGAGTGCGAAAGACTCTGAAGCAAAGTTTGTGTGAAGAAAAGCATTTGGTAGAAAACTGTAAGCAATAAACTGAGTTCCCACAGAAGAAAACATCATCAGTAGTTTTTGAAAGCTGTGCTTTCACTTAGAAAGAAAGGTAATATGAAAATATAATGATTTTATGATGTGTCTTTAGACAGAACTGGTAATAGAGGAAGTTTCTGAAACAAGGTTTAACATCATCCTAATATGSCTTTGCTTCCTAGTTAAAACTACAGCGGCATATTGGTGGGTCTGGAAGGAATGCTGCGTGGTGTTGAGGAACTCCAGGATAAAGGAATTCTTTAAGGGCAGCRCAGGGGCAGTATGGACAGAAATAGAGAGTAGCTTTACGATATATTTCAAACTGTTGGCTTCTGGAAGATTTCTGTTTGATTTTTTTTCTTTTTTTTTTTAAAGTTACGTCTGCATTTTTTTCTATTTTTGAAGAAAACACAAAAGATATGTGTGTAATGTTAAAAACTGCCGTGATATCTGTGGTACTTCATTTCACATTAGGATCTATTTTTTTTGGTTATGGATTAAGTTTTGTAAACTCTGATTCCAGAAGSTCCTCGCTGACAAAGAAGAGCATTTGTGGCAAAAGGGGTAAGACTTGACTGTTGCATTCACCCTGCCTAGGTATCGACATCTGAAGTGAACAGATAGCTGCAGGCACTAAGCTGGAGAACGCAGAGATGTGGCTATCCTTCCAAATTAAACGTGCCCGGGAATWTTCCTTGGTATTAGGCCAACTGGCACAGAAGAGCCTGTGTCTGTGATCGGAAGCGGTAAGTCCCAAAGCAGGCTGGCTGCAGGCAGGCTGGCTGCTGGGAATGAATGCTCCTGGAACAGGTCACCTTCCAGTGTCTGCCCAGGAATTGCCTGGGACAGTGGGCACAAGCCAGAACAGCGCAGGAAAATGTTGTAACGCTTTGTTAGGATAGATGATAACATCCTATGCCTGGGAGCATTCCCAGGCCTGCTGATTTAACGGTGTAGAGGCTAAAGAGTCTTGCAAAATAAAAAGAGGGGGGGGAAAAAAAAAAAAAAGGAAATACAAAGCAATGATTATGGTAGTGAGTGAGCACGAAAGACGGAGAGATGGACATAAAAATGAACTATTTGGGATATTCATAAAATTTGCAGTGGGAAAAAACTCTCACAGCCCAAGGGTCCAAAATCAAGAAAACTACTAAGATTTTCTAGAAGCATTCCAGAAGTATCTTCTRTCTAAAATAAAATGTAATGTAAGGTAATGCTATATAAAAATATACCTAAATMTGCATAATGAGACTAAGATGTGGGGCGTATGTAATTCAAGTATAAACAATCTAGAAAAAAAACAATAGCCCATTATCTTCCTAAATTCTATAAAACAGCTGCCTCAGGAATCGCTTGCATCCTCGTGGATGAATTCATTTTAGGTGAGGAGTGGGRCAAAGATGCAGTGATTGAAATGAGAGCGCTCTGAACCTATGTCTGCACTGGAAAGCAATGCAGACGAATGGGAATGGAGYTGTAGGGTGAAACCGTTTATGCTGCAGCCTGGTGTCCACCTAGTATGTGTCCAGAGTGTTTTCACTGTGTTCTAGCTGTGCTCTGGTCTCATGGGCTACATGCCCGTTAGCAGCTGGAGCTYGTTTTGGGTGCACTCCTGGAGCACACCTTCAGGTTTCATTTCACCCCAAAAAAAAAAAAAAAAAATCCTCTGAGGCTGTTCTTCAGTGTAAACCAGAGTGCGGGATGTGGGGACAAGCAGGAGATTCACTTCCACAGCAAACGCCTGGTCTGAACTGCACCAGGAATGCGGAGCCACCCGGAGAGCCCCGCCGCAGCCGAGAGCTCATGGGCAAAATGAGCGGGCGAGCCGAGGCAGCCGCCGGGCAGCGGACACGGAAGGTGGGGACGAGTCGGGGGAGAAGATGTGTGCAGAGGCAAGGAAAAGGATTCGGTAAACGTAAATGCATTGGTGCAAAGCAGAGAAGGAAAACTTCCTGGGGRTTTKGGGGGTTTTGTTTTGGGTTTTTTTTTGCTTATGACGTCATGTGTACTGGCAAGAATAGTGTTCCACCAAAGCGTGCTTACAGTAACTAACAGAAAAAGCACAGCGTCTCGAAAACCAAACCTTGACTCAGAAAAGTTGCTTCTGCACATGACTTGCTTTGAGGGACCAGAGAAGAGCAAAAATAAACTTCTGGTACCATTTGCACAAGCGTGAGCTTCAGACTTAGAGCAGCAGCAGCACAAAAGCARAGAAGAGGTTGAGTGCCGGCTAGACATCAGTTGAACATCAGTAAATGCCAGATAACCGAGCCTGGCTTGGCATTTTGTGGGGATCTAAAACTGCAGGCAAGCAAATAAGCTTGGCATTACACAGTGGGACAATCAAAACACCAGCAGGGTGATGCACGTTACCACTGCAATAAAAAGAAGCACTGGACAGGCTAAAATAGCAAGATATATGAGTGATACACAAATACSCTAATTAACTAAATCAAGTGAATGAATAGAGTGTGTGTCAGAACTGGGGCAAACAATTCATAAAAGTCACACACAAGGCCAGAAAACTCAGCTGAAATAGGCAATAAGCCTGTAAGGCCCCTCTAGCAAAGTAACTATGCRGTATTTTAAAGGTCTGAGGTGTCTTCTAGGCACACGGGGTTTGGAAATGGATACAGCAGTGCAGCCATAGGACTGCACTGCACTAAGGGAAAAGGCAATGAGGCAAATGGAGCAAGGGCGTGAGTCTCRTTCCTAAGGTTCCTCAGAGCCAGAGGTTAGATGGGCAGCAAGCCTGCTCTTGAGAGGCCAACAGGCTGTAAATGCACACGGTCCTCAGYGGTTTAAACTGAGCGTTGTAAAAATGCTTGTTCCAGAATTGCAGGTGAGAATGTTGTCCGGTTTCTGTGGCAATTCTCAAATGCATGGAAGTGTGGTGTTAGATACACAATTAAAAGAAAAYAATTACCCCAGCATCACTGGGGTTTCATGGCCAGCATCATGCCCATCAGTTGGGGGATASAGAGAGAGATATTTGGGTTGAAACCTATGGTAGAATACCAGCACTACCAGCAAGAAGGCGGCTTGCTGGCATCACTGCCATAGCTGTATAGATGCAGAACCAGCACAGCAAAAGCTGTAGCTGATCATGATTACAATCTCATCTATCTGCTTGAAATGACCAGGGCAATAAATCTAAAATGAAATAAAATGAGATGAAATTGCATTTGACTCCTGGAGCATTGGGATAATTGCTGACCTCCCAAAGGCTATTACCCAGCCCCTAAAAAGTAAAAACTGTGGGATAGAGCTACACCTGAAAATGGGTAAGTCAGTGTGAAGATGAGTAGGATTCATAAACCATCTCACAATCCTGTTCCAAGCCCTTCAGCTCCATGTAATCTCCTGAGGTGACTGCTGAACGCGGCCACACGAGGAATATAAGGGCTGTAATTCCCTGAAATCTTTGTCCGTAAAAAGGAGCCGACCAAGCTGTGCCAGCGTGCAAGGCTGGAGCCTGTGAACGGAGGAGCCGGGATGGCGCCTGGAGCGAGGCCGGGGCGGCTCTCCTGGGAGCGAGGCCCCGCTCCAGCACCACCTCCAGCGGGACCTGCGCAGGCACCAGCTGGACGGGGGGCCGCGCAGCCCGGGACACGCCGGAGCTGTGCGTGTAGGCGAGAGCTTGGTCCTGAGCTTCAGAATGGGAAGACTGTGCGAATACCGCGAGAGCAGCAGTTGTCAGGGAGCGTTTTGTAAAGTGAGGACCAGCAGCCTGCGGTAGCCGAAGGAGCGCTGCCGAGCCTGCAGTGACCTGTGCTGTTAGACATCTGGGAAAGGACCGAGAGCTCCAACAAGAATACAGGATCCGTAACGTGACAGGAAAGAGAAGACAAGGAGGTTCAGAATGGGTATTTTTTAAGCCCAGTGTGTGTCAGTCTGAGRTGGCAGCTGTGGAGGAACCCTGAGGGAGTGTCTGAGCAGGGCCGAGGTGTTGGCTCGGAGCCACCGTTCCCGTTGGTCATGGAGAAGGGTGAAGCCCCTGCTGTCTCCAAGAGGGGAGGAACTCTGAAGGTGAGGAATGGCATAATGTGGGTCCAAATGATGAGGCCAGGGCGCTGAGCAGCAACTTGGTCACACGTCTCTCAGAGCTGCTCCGTGACGCCAGCTGCAGCTTCCCAGGATTACCAGAAAGGAGGGCACACCGAGCTATGTCGAGTGCTCCTATTACAAGGGGYAGCAGCGGAGAGAGACATAAAAACTCACTGCATTCCTTGTAGACTCCTGCTCTTCTGAGSTTTGTTCCAGAGCAGCGTCCGTCAGTGCATGCAGAGAGCCCCAGACTGGAGCAGCCGGGCCCGGCTGCAGCCTGAGCGTGCAGAGCTGCAGCTCCGTGTGGGCCCCTTCCAGCAGCCCCGGRCACGGGAAGAGCCCCCTGGGCATCGGCAGCGAGACTGCGGTGCCCGCGGAGCCGGGAGCGGGCCCTGCAGCGGCCTTGCTGAGAGCCCCACGGAGCCCCACGGTTCCTCACCGCCTCTCCCCACGCTGCCCCTGTACGTGGCCGTGTCCTGCCTCRGAGAAGGGGCTTCCCCCAAGACAAGGGCTGCCTTGCTCAGCCCAGGAGCCATCCATCAGCACGTGCAGTCCCCAGCAGAACAGGCAGGCACACAGGGACATGGATTACCTGTAATAATATAAATTATGTYGCCTGTGACCTTTCTAGCAGCAGCCCTGTTGCAGACTGCATTACCTTGGAGAGGCTGTGCTAAGGAGAAAATGTTGTTTCCATTTTGTCTTATGGTTGCAGTAGCCRTAAGGGTTTTTTCAGCTGTAGAGTGAATCACTGTAAATACCTAGCATAACTTCACCTGGGTTAGTTATATCAAGAAGTAAAAATCATTCTGTTCTTTACTATTTAAACGAGGGTATGCTTTAAARTGCTGCAAGTTTTTGAGTACCTATAGGACTTCTGTGATGTCTCGTCCCTGGGGAGGGGAGTTTTTTGGGAGTTATTTGGGTGCAGATTGTGTGTGTTTCTGTTTTTCTTTAAACAAGGCTGGGTGGGTGCTGCCACCCAAGTTATGATGCTGAGCTTCAGCCAGGCTTGTTGCATACGTGCCTAATGTTTAGCCATGAGTAGCAGCCTGTAGGGTCAGGACAGGAGGTTCTCCATAAATACGGATGATACAGTTAGTTATGCCATACTGACCCCTGCTAGCTACAAAACAGCTCAGTGGGTGCACAGTGCAAAGCAATATGTAAAGGAAACGCTTCCGAATCTCGGTTGTTCGGATGCAAGGAGCACGTAACCGCTGAGAAAGTGGATGGCCTGTTGAAGCAATATGTGACCGYGGGCTGTATTTAATAGCAAAGAAGGAAAGCTGACTGCCTCGACTTGCAAGCTGCCTAACTGTGCATACCGATCAGGGAAGTCTTGTAGTAACAAGATGCTTAGAACTCTTCGCAGCTATTATGGCAATTGAAAATAAGATAGTTCTTRAAAGTACAGAGCTGTGCCTGTGATCTCTATGTCAAACGATTTGCATGTTAGATTTTAAAAAGCAAATTCTTCCTCTGATTGACTTGAGTGAAAATCTGATCAATTCAGCACTTTAAAATATAAGACTATTGTAATGTCACTTTCAGAATATAATAATCCTTCAGTTGTTAGACTTTAAGTGTTTCACATCGGCTGTTCCAGAGGCAGCTGAGTACGAGGCCTGGGGGAGGTCTGGAGGCCTGGCTGTACTGCACCCCTCTGCTCGTCCGCCCTTACCTTATTGTGCTGCATCTGCTACCGTGGTGGCATAGGGAGCGTTTATAGCAGTTTAGTGAAGCTTTCGCCTTTGCAGTGGATGACTGGCGTTTTGTTAACTTGATAAGCTTGAGATAATATTCATCTTTTATGGTTTAACAATTGCGTCTTTCCAGATCTGTAAAAAAGTATTAATAACTTTGAACGATCAAGTTTCCTCTTCAGCATGACTTCCTCTTAATGGACAGTTCCAGTTTTACTGTCTATCTGTATTCACTTTTTTTTTTGATGTCATATGTGCTGATTTTGTGCAGTTCTCAGAGGAACTGCTGGAAGGCCTCACTCCAAACAGAACACCCAAACTCCCCATAGAAATGCACTCAGTGATTTCCCTTCCCACGTCTCATCGACTGTGGCAGGAGTTTTGAGGGGACAGAGGTGGCAATGCTTACTATTAAATTCCCCAGGTATTCACACAGTGGGACTGCTGGCGTGACATTCAGTGAGTTTTAGAGTATCGAGGTGATGATAAAAATCACAGTATTGCCTAGTTTCTAAAAGGCAGGGCTGGCTCCTTGGTCTTAACCACAAGAGCTGACTAGAGCTCTTTTGTCTGTGCTGAATATTTTACATTTAAATTAGAATTGAGTGAAGTAGAGGTGGAAGGATTACTGTGCAGGAGAGATGAATGAGGAAAAGCATTGTAGTCTGTGCAGAAGGAGGATAAGTACTGATATAAAAGATGGATTACAATGAGTCTGAAGTGGAAGAAGGTTTGCTTAGGAATTATTAGCAATAGTTTGCATTTAAGTAATCTGTTAGTGCAATAATATATGTATAGTTATGCGATCTGTAATCTACCGGAGAGAAGTGGAGTTTAATTCTAAACATATTGGAATGATTTGCTGCTTGCGGGATAGGCAAATCACTAGTAAATCTGGAGCTCCATGCAAAAGATGCATCAAACAGAAACACTGGATAAGCAAAAATCTGCAGAGGTTCTGCAAAGCAAATCTCCCTGTTAAGAGGGGAAAGCATATTTGCTGTTATGACGTGTGCAAGGCTTGAAGGTGCCAGAACGGAAGTATTTGAGAGCTAAATTTGCAACTAAAATTCATTCAGCAATGGTGAAAATGGCCTTTTTCACCAGAGACTGACACGTGGCTGCCCTCTCTGCCCTTCCGTGAACATGTGACCTAGCTGGGAATAGCAGAGCAGACCTAGGGGTGTTTCGGTGTGACCGCGGCTGGGGACACGCTGCTGCTGTGTGCGCGGTGCAGGTGCAGGGGCTGCACTCCTGTGTGCACACGGAGCAGGAGGAGGAGGAGGAGGAGGAGGAGGAGGAGGGAGCCCTGCCCGCGGTGCCGCGGGTGGCCGGTGCCTGTGGCCCCAGCGGCGCGGAGGCCGGTGCTTCCCTAGAGCAGCTCACAGGGTCTCCTCTTCCTCACGGCACTCTGTGCTCAGCACCTCTGAAGCTTCCTTGGAAGGCCCTGRCATAAGGACAGTCGTGCGGTACTGCTGGAGTTCAGTCTCCCCAGGAAATGTGCGCCCAGAAGAGGATGGTTGAATATGAAGAAATGGGTGTAGGATTGTTGTGGATTGTTGTGTTCTTTTGGGTTCTTTTTGGTTTTGTTGTTACTTTTTTTTTAAGGGTATTCCTCAGTGAGGTAGCTGACCATCTCMATTCCTATCCAGCTTGGAGAAGGCAGCAGTTGAAAGTCTCTAACAATTGCATTTCTTTTCATAAAATTGACTGCATTGATATGGTGAGCACATAGGCTCAATGTATGGATGTGCATACACTGCACTGTATATACACAGCTGAAAAGGTGAATACCAACCTGCTGTATTTTTATTTCTGTAACAGTGATATCACCAAATATTATTGGCACGAAGTTTTTCCAACACCGGAGCTCCACGGATGCTCTTTTCCTGAAAGCATTCGAGTGCAGGTTCGTTTGCGACCCTGGCTGGTGTTTATTAATGGACATTGCGCCGACTTCCCTGCTACGCTGCTGTGTAGTTGGCAGAATTTCATCTGCATAAATGGGTGGAAAGTCCTTTCCTCACATGTCCAACAAACGGGAGACAAAGTGCCTGCCAGCGCCTTTAATTTCGTTTGCATGTTCTAGTTAGAGCGAGAAGAATGCTTCACTCCGCAGCGTCATGAATATGATAATCTATGGAAATCACAGAAAGCAGGTACTTAAGCTAAGCACATACTGTACTACAGGAATCCCTGATGAATTCCAGTCTCTTCTGTTTAGAGAAGATGTTGTTGTCTAATAAGTGACAGACTGCCAGATGTTCGCAAAGTAGCACAGTAATGTGTATCAGGATCTTCCTTTCTTCACCCCAGAAGGTAACGTTTTCCTTATCATCTATGTCATCCTGGCTTTTGATTGCAAATGTGTAAGTTTGCTTCAAAGATTAACTCCTTTTTTGTTTTACTGATGAATATTTCATGACGGAAGGACTTCAGTACGTTTGGAGAAGGCAAGTTTTTGCCTCGCTACGGTAAACCTATATTCCTAAAATCGTTTCCTTCACTCAGTATAAGTTGCTAAAAACCAAACATTTGAGATGGAATGTGCAGAGTAATTTGTTCATGATTTTGAGGTAGTAGAGAAAATTTAGKCTGTGGCAGAAAAATGATGAAAGAAGAAGTAATTGTTGTTTTGAATAATGGTTTCAGCTCCACGCTCCAGTATGTACCATACATCTCGCAGTGAGGTCACAGCAATATGTTTTCCTAGAACCCACATTAATGTTCCCTTTAGTCTCAGAATTGCCCCAGGCCTGCGGGTTAGGTCCCCTGCTTTAAATAATCGTGGTTTAAGGAGCGGCGGGAGTGGCTGAGTAACAGAGTGCAGCGCAGGGGCACGCGCAGCGCGGGCAGCGGAGCTTCCAGGAGCAAGCGCGTGTGCGGTAATTACAGGTTACTGAGACAGCGCTGTTTACAAAGCAAAGACGGTTCCAAGGAAAATCAGCAAAGTAACTGGAAGGCCGAGCTTAATTTTCTCCGAAGAGTTACTGAATTCCATGGATTCTTTGGAAAGCATGTCCCTTTCATTGAAGGCAGTGGTGTCAGTTGTGGGTGGCTCTAAGAGTGGGGAGTGCGTGTGAGTGCAAGGGCCCAATTCCCTGCTCCTCCTTGCTAGCAGCCCCGAGGGCTCTGTCCCACTGCTCCGTGGAGGGGGCAGGACCCTCCAGGCAGGTTCCCTGGCAGGAGCTGCATCCACAGGGAAGCTCCTTCCTGCAGTGGGGCCTCCCCTTCCAGCGCCTGCCACCGCAGCCCTGCCAGCACGACGCGGAGGAGATGGCAGCTGCCTGGGAGGGCTGGGCTTCGACTGCGTGAGAGAGCAGGAACACCTGGAAGAATGACCAGGAGCAGCTTCACCGCCTCTGCTGCCGTGCGTGTTCAGCTTTTCATTAGGGGAGCAGTTTATGAGGTTAGTGAGGAGAGCTTGTGCAAAACATGCTTTCCATGTATCTATGAATATTCATCTGTGTGCATATTGTGTGCATTTTTACCATCTTGGGAGGAGCAGGTTTAGCCTTGTGGCTTTATTGTTTTGCTTTGCTTTTTTGTTTTTCCATAAGGAGCACGAGCTCTCTTGACATGGTGACACGATTGTGATGTTGTTACTAGTGCTGTTGTGTGGTGCAAAGACGTTCTGTTTTCTGCCTCTGTGGAAATGTTGGAACCGTGTTAGTAAACTGTGGATGCTCCGAGAGGCTGGTGGCAGCGCGCTGCGGTGGAAGGCAGGGTGCTGTGCTGAGCGTGGCCGAGGCCGTACATACGTACAGCGCCTGGGAGGATTCATGCAGCCGTTTTGAACACATGAGACTGGAAAAATACACTTGAGAAAATGTTAAAATTGAATCTCCTCTCTCTGGAAAACTTTATGCATCAAATAGAAAGTGTCCCACATGAAAAGAGGGGTCAAACATTACTGAACTCTTGTGCTGAGGGTGTATAAAATGACCCATATAAAGGCCCAATTGAAATCCTTACAACAGGTGTCTGGCTTGCTTCAGTGTTATTGTTTCCCTTATCCAATTGCCTCTCTGTACCGAGCTCGCTCTTTGGGGGCTCTTGCTTTACCTCCCGCCCTCCCCAAACCGTCCGGTCTCGCCCGTGGTCCTCACGGCTCTAACCGGCTCCGAGGCCATCGCTTGGCTCAGTCACCTCCCCAGGCTTTTCACTCCTAGCATTTACCCAACCGGTGGCTGATCTCCCCAGCTTTCCAAAGCCAAGGAGAAACCTTTGCAGTTGTAATCCTCTCACAGGCAGCACAGGGATGAATCCCAACACTTTTGCATGTTGGCAGAAGAGGTTGGTATTCAGGGAGGAAGAGCTACACCAAGCTGAAAGCAGCTCTTCAGTGTAAAACATGGATTCATGAAGGGTGAATAAAGCCTGACCAACTTGGTCGCTTTCCACCCTGAGGTGTCTGGTGGGCTGCTGAGGGCAGAGCACTGGCTGTTGTTTATCTTTAGCAGGACTTTTGACACCAGCGTTTCTGTAGCATCCTCATAGCCAAACTGATGACACATGGACATTGAGGTGCAGTGGAAACACGTTGAAACTGCCAGGCTGGAAGGGTTGTGGTCAGTGTGGAACCTCTGCCTTGTCTCTGCCAGTGTCTCTGCCTTGGAGATGGGGAGAACCTGTCGGGACACGGCCCTGAGCACCCTGCTCTAGGTGACCTGCTCTCAGCAGTGTTTGCACACGGGATCTCCAGAGGCCCCTGCCAACCACCGATAGCTCTGGGATGGTAGTTCACCACTTATGGCCTTTCCAGGCCTTTTGAGACTTTATTTTCTCCTTTCTTCTCTCCTTCCTTGAGGGAGTGCTAGTGGTTGAGTAACATCAGAGAAAATCTGTTAATAAATACAAGCTATGGAGAAGGAAGCATAAGACCAACATCATGTTTCATTTCTAAAACACACTAGTGCTTTATACAGCAAAGCTGCAATGAGAAAATTAGCCAGCCATTTACATAACCACAGAGTATGTGGGCCTTTGTTTAACGCATCAGTACTACGTCCAGCACATAATATTCCATTAGAGCAATTTTAACTCTCCTTTAGCACTTCGGCATGTCAGACTTCATATTGTTCAAGTGCAGACGTTTCTGCTGCCGATAGCAGAACTAGACAAGAGCAAAGACTGAGAGAAAGTTTGTGAAGTCAGATGGTTGAGCTTCGTTTCCACTTCCAGGTGAGGGACGAGACCGTGTGTCACTTAAAATGGCTTACAAGTTAAAAGTGCACGAGAGCAATTTATAGAATGAATCTTCATACCTCAGAGTGGAGGCAACAGTCAAATACAAAAGAAAGTGGATAACGATATTGCATTTGCCATGACATTTTTAAACCTTGTTGCCTCATAAATAAATTATATTTACCCCAAATTTCCATGTGCTGCTGATCCTTGTAATTACTTATGTAAGTTCTTCATTTAGTTTATGAGAGTTACTCCCTGAAAATCCCATTTATGAAAATGACTATATTCTAGTGTTCTTTTCTATCCTGCATCTTAGTAAACGCCAGCGGGATGTACTCGAGATGCACTCGAGCGCTGTGGGTACAGCGGTGCTGTGTGCGCCTGGTTTTGGTTTGTGAGGATACGTAGATGTCCCAGCCGAAGTCTGGGGCTTACAGCAGTGGGCAGCATGCAGCCCTTTAGCAGGAGATGGCTCCCAAGTAAGCAACCCTTAGCCATGGCATGGAGACATATTCCTTGGCTCTCCAGGAATAAGGCAACAGACCAGTGCAGAAATCAGAAATAAAGCCCTGGGCTTCTGTTCACTAGCCTGATCCACCTCCATTCCAATTAGGGGCTCCTTGCTAATGCTGCCATAATGATTACAGCTCTGTGAAATGAGAGATACCCTCTACTTCTGGCCATTAGGAAACAAGCGCCTTTTTTAGTTGATAATACGCTCAATTACCTTTGGATTGATCCATGAATAAATTATAATCAACACAGACTTATTCACCTTAAAGCTTTTCTGGCTTAAGGTTTCATTGTTGATTCATTATGTTGTCAGTTCTCTATTGGCAGGGTAATGCTTTTATATATCTGGATTGAAACAGTTTTAGTAGAAGATACTGTTATCTTTAAATGAGTGGGATTTAGCTTTGCTGATGAGAACAAATTCATCAATGATGAATCCCTGGAGAAACTACTGAAACAAAAATCACAATGGTATTGGCGATTTGCACAGTTCATCAGTTAAAAGGCAGCTTTTGGAAGTCTTTAACAAGAAAGGCTTTTTGGGTTGGTTTTTCTTTCTTTCCTTCTGCAAAATACTCCAGGACAATATTTCAAGTACCTAGCTTTGGGATAATGCGGTTATAAACAATGAAATAAAAGCAGTTAATATTTTACATATGTGTATATATATGGGCTCTACTATTGATGTTATCCTCTGCAACAGAAACACAATTGGTTATGGCTGTATAGAGAGAAATGTACACAAATAGTACAACTATAGGCGGATACCGCATATCAGCAGACAAGCCTTAGCTAATTACTCTGCCTGTTACAGCCTTCTAAACAAGCTGTGGTCCACATACTTATATCGATGCTTTTTTCCTCCAGGCAGATGTTGATATAACAGAGATTACAATGGGTGGAGAGTTTGGTGACATTGAGGTGTCTGGAAATTAAAAGAAAAATATCTCAAGACACACTGCATAAAGATTTCACAGGCAAACAGGGATTTAAGCCCACCAAGTTGCAGTGCTCGTGCTTTCCTTGGGTACCGTGCTGTTAAATTCTCCGTGGCTTTAAAAGATATCCCCAACAACGGTTAGATTCTCCCAAATATTTCCATCTCTTTGGCAGCTATTTTAACCCATCTCCACTTTTGCTGTAACTGTAACTCTCTCCATTATAATACTGTGGGCCACGTCACACATGGTGTGCCTTTGCCTCCGAAGTGTTTGAAGCTCCAACCCAGAGCAATACGCAGTGTCATCCACGTTGTGTCTGTCTGTGTGTTACTTGTAAGGGAGCCTTCAGTAATGTCCTTCCTGAGATCCTGGGGCTACATTTTTGTGTATTATTTATTGGTGTAGAAAGATTGCTGGTTTTCAGTGTCTGATGAAATCTGGCTTGGCCGCTTGTGAGCGACCAGACTCCGGACACAAAATAATCAGAAGTCATTTATAAAGGCACACAGGCAATTTCCATCCAGTGCAGTTTCTCTCCAATGGAAGCTCACTGTACATCCTCAAGACTAGAATAAGATACAGGTGCTTAGTTAATTATTTTTCATTCCATTTAATCACATCCTTGATGGAAATACAGGATTGGGCAGTAAAACCTCAGGTTGGATTTTAGTTTTCTAGGTTAATTATCACTTCATTTATTTTGAAAGAATCATTTAACTTAACCACATTCCTGTCATTACAAAACATCTAATATAATTTCTTTACAGCACCAATGACATTGCATGCTTTTCAAAATGTCTGCTATGCATTCTAGTTAGCAGCTGTAATAGATGTAAAAGTGTGAATACTTTGAGATCATATCTCAGAAAAAACTTAGAAAATGAATGAATTGCCATAGTAAAGCACTCTTCGTCTATACATAAAAATGATCACTTTTTCCCACACTTTTCCTTAGATCACCTGCTTTTTTTCAATATGGTTGACATTTCTGACCATAGAAATTAGGAGGTTGTGCATACGTTAAGATGTACAAAAGCAGTTGATTTATTCTGCAAAGATTTGACTGTTCTTCCCAAATATGATCCTTAGTTATTCCTTTCATTCATTTTCCTGTTATTTTGCTTTGGTGGGTAGGGCTACCATTCTACTGTTGCTTGCAATTATTTTTGAAAGGTTAATGTAAAGCATCCTAGAACTTTGTCTCTTGAGAAACTGAAATTTCTCATTTTTGGCACCTGCACAGAAAGGATTTTTTCATTCTAATGGTAACCCTTGAAGGTATGATACGTATTCTGCAGTCACCTACCTGCCTGCCTTCAACCTGTGCGTGTTATTTGTGGTGCAGCAGAGGAGCCAAACCTTCCGTATCATTTATGAATTAAGGAAAAAAGTTCCCCTACGTCAGACAAAACAACATCCCTTTGGTAGGGGTCAGACTCGGGCTACCTCGAGCTTTGGGAAGGGCCTCAGGGTCCTGTCCTTGCCTTTGTCCACGCGGAGGGTTTGCCCCAGGGCACGGCTCATGCTGGGCCTCTGCAGCAGGGCTCCTGCTCTGGAAACCACCCAGAGCCTCCAAGTCTCATTTGGACTTCAAATTTAAATGTGTTGAGGACAGAGACCAAGTCTCAGAAGCTGGGAAGCATTTCAAGGACCTCAGCCTTGGGCCGTATGCTCAGAGTGCCAAAAGCCGGGCGGCCAAGGAAGCTCTTATTTGTTATATTAAGAAGCCGAGGTCCCAGAGCTGGGCATGGTGACTGGCAGAGCTCATTGAAGTATTTTCCTCCTAAGGATTGTCAGAAGAACAAGGTAACTGGTTCTGAATTTACTTTATTAAAAAAATAAAATGTTAAATTTTTAAATAATTCTGGGTTTGAAATTCGCATTGAAATTCCCTCTTTAAAAAATTGATAACCACAGCAGTGCTCTGTCTGGTTGGATATGCCCTTTGAAGTTGTTTTATTAGCGTGAACTAACGCTAGCAACTACTGAGGCTGCGTATCCCCTGCTACTACCTGGGAGTTTCTGCAGGCCTGGAGTAGCTCCCAAACAGGGGTTTAGTTAGGTGGATAAAATACTCTTGCATCGCCAGGAACTAGTTGCGGGGGAGGAGGGACACAGTCTGCTGACCAAGCAAAAATCCGTGTTCCGAACATGTTTCATTCCCCTCGATCGGAGATCATGGCAGGCTGCGGGATCTCCGTAGCTCTCTTGTGGACCCAAAGGGAATTATTTTTCCCAGAAGTTGAATGTTTGGCAAGTTTATGAAATCTGAACTAGCACTTTCAGTGTTGCTGGATAATACATGAGCTTTGTATTTAATTAAATCTTCTTCTAGTGCTTAATCGGGCCTAGAGGTAAAATGTCACAGAAAAATCTGTTGCTGAGATATGGAGATAAATTTTGAAATCAAAGTGTGTTCCTTTTCATTTGGCATTTTTAGCCTTACTTTTAAAGCATACAAACGTGTCTTGTGGTGATCACATTGGGCTCTTGGGTCTGTCAATGTACATGGACATATCCAAATATCCCTAAAAGTATTCTCGGACATTAGTAGAGCCCTTCCAAGTAAGCTGATAGTTTTATGACACCTTTCCACATACTTAAGGAGTAAAGTTACACATCTGAATTATTTAACATAATACATATTTATTTATAAGCAAGTGTGCACTGCAGAAATGGAAGATTGTTGTATGCTGACCTGCACTTCAGCTATTTTCCTGCTATGGTATATTAGTATTTTAATATTCAGTATATATTTTCAGGTCAGTTCCCAAAGTTCACATCTGATTTTTATTCACTTCTCACTCCCATACAATCCTGCTGATTCCAATTTCAGCTTCCTGTGTAGGAAGCCAGTCACACTCAGCGAGGACTTCGGATCCTGCCCTTAGGATCTGGTTCGTTCTCCTTGCCGTGCCTGTCCGTTAAGCATAATCATGCTTCCTGTTTCCTGTTTCAGAAACTACCTAGTTTTGGGCCTTACCTGGAACAACGCAAGAAGTTAATAGCCGAGAGCAAGCTTAAACTGAAGGAGCAGAGCCCAGCTGTTCTGCTGCCCGAGAAAAAGCGTTTCGTCCCTAAGAAGCCCGTTCCAGCAATCAAGGTAACTAAAATGCATGCTTATGTGTAAGGAGTGATCAGCCACCAGGCAGCTGACATGCACAGTCATTTCTAGCAGTTTGAGTTGGTTATTGCTGCTTTTAAGCTTGTAAGAGGGCATCAAAGACGACTATTTATGCAGACTTCCTAGCTTTTAACCAAAATCGATGAGAAATGATCTGCAATGCCCATGTATGGGTATTTCCTGAATGCCGTTTTCAAAATCAAGATGTTCAGGCAATGGAATGGTAACTGTAGAACAAGGCAGGAGTAATGCCTTGAAGGGTGAAGTAGAACTATTAATAATTTTCTTCAGTTTAACAGTATGAGCTCGGCTCTGCATGTTACTTTTTGATAATTTGTGATGTGCTAAATACCTCGATCTCTCATGTAGGATCAATGGAGTAAAAAGCTGGGCTGTTCAATACCTATGAAAACTGAGTCTTTGGTTTCCAAACTCGACTTTTAAAGGTGGAAAATGTTTGCTTAAGTAATTGATCCACTACCACGACGAGTAAATGTCAACATAAAAATAAAACCTATGACCCCATCACAGATAGGTAACTTCTGCCACATGATCAGCCCTTTATGAATTCTTGCAAAAATAAGGCCAAAGACAAACTCTAAGTACATTGATCAATCAGTGGCTCAAAATAGCACGTCTTATTCCAGAGGGAATATGGCAGAATTTACCAGCACATGCAGCAGTGCAAGTTAGTTGAAACACTGCAGAACAGCTCAAGGACAATCTCCGAGTCATCATCTTCTCCAAGTTGAAGAGTTTGCCACTTCCATAGACCTCCCTGACTTTTTTTGGCCTGGTTATTTTGGTTTATGCTGTGCTATTGCAAATAGCCCTCCTCTTGCGCTGAGGTTCCCTTCCCTATGTATATGAAAGCATCCAGAGAACAGCAATACACTTTTTTCTCTTTGCCAGTGATGAGCATTTTCAAAGACTGCTTGACCTCAAAGGTTTTGTGGTTCTGTTCTCTTTGCAGGGAGAGTATTGATGTTGAGGAGCAGAGAAAGATAAAGCATCAGCCAATAACTGCATTTTCAATGAGATAGCTTGTTTCTAAAAACAACAGAAAACCAAAAAATAATACCATTCCAAAAGCAAATAAACAGAATGATGGAAAAAGTTTAGCAGGAGGGAAAGACAGACATAAAGACTTGAAAAAAAACATACATAAAAAGTTAAGGTCAATAATTTATCAAGCCCAGCTCCAAGTACAGAAGTTAAAAAACCCAATAGGAGGAGATTGATTAAAAAGAAGAAAAGAGACCCTACTTCAGGAAGATGAAAACAAAACAAAACTTTTGTTTACAAAGACATTGAATGCTTTTATGTGGTGTCAGTGAGGAGCTTCTCAGAGGAATCAGGTTAGCCTTAATTTAAACAGGACTGAAAATACTGAAGCAATTAGGAGAAGGTAGGAATCACCAAAGTGGATTCATGACGTTCAAACAGAGTTTATAATTAATAGATCCATCCACAAGATTTTGTGGAGAAAATCTGCCAGGAACATTCAGACTATTCTTTACAAAAGCTTAGTGAGAGAAGGTGGCTCTGGTACCTGCCCTGACCACACACTGGTCACCAGGGACGTCCAGTGAGCTTGTTGAGTGGTTTATGTGTAAGTGTACCCAAACTGGTCTCACTTAGAGCCACCAGCTCTATCTGCAAAGCTCTCAAGCTTCTAGGGACAAAGTGGGGAGTCTTCTCTCTCTTGCAGCGAAGTGTGAGGCTGGCTGCATAGCATCAGCTTGGGCTGCCTGTGAAGTCTGACTTGTAAATGGGTTGAGCCTCTCAATCCTTTCACCTCGTACAGCTACTCCCTGCCCTACCTGCAGTTTTCTGCACAGAGGGAGACGTAGGTGCTCTAGAAAGCTGGAGTCGCCTACGAGCTGCCTGTCCTCAACAGCAGTGTCCCTTGGATTGGCTGGTGGCCTGAAGATTCCTCATGCCTTCCTGGAACTCCCCCATTTGCCTCATCTGCTGTTGGGTTGCTGATATGTAAATTCCAACATTTGTTTAAAATCTAGCTGCTGCCAAAAGGCCTTTTTTTTATAGACATGAAACCCTCTGTGATTATCCAGGATCTAATTTATTTTTTGGATAGCTTTTCCCTTGGCTTTTCTCTTTATTTTCTCTATTTTTCAATATTAATTGAAACTGCAGACTTTGATATTCAGCAGAGTTGTTTCTTTTTGCACTTTTCTGTAACATCAGAATTCCTGCAGTGCTCAGATACATGCCCTGGATCTTTTTGATTCAGTTGCACTTCCACACGGTTGCAATGCATGTCTTTACCTACCTCAGGTTACTTCCTTATTACTTTAATTTTCTTTCCTTATATCTTTTCTATTTTTTTTTCTTCTAATAATTTAGTTCTTTGTCCTTGAGGGACAATACCATTATATTTGATTCCTATTTATCTGGTTTTTTGTTTTCTTTTCTCTGGCTTTCCCTCCGTGAGGGACAATGCGTCTCCGTGGGCTTTGGCACATGTCTGCGCGTCGGCTTTGCTGCAGGTGGGAGGCCATGCAGGCGCGGTCACTGCAGCGCTGTGCGCAGCCCGTAAGGCTCTCTGGGGAGGTGAGCTAGCGCTGCTCTGCCCCAGCCTCTGGGCCATTGCTGTCTGCATCGGCGGCGGGGCACGCGTGACTAGATGTAGCCTGTGCTTGTCCGCCTGCAAAAGGTGCTCTGGTTGTGTCCTTCAACGTGGACGTGCTTGTGTCAGGTGGAACTGTGTGTCTGGGGCTTCTTCCTCTACAAGAATTCTGCAGCCGTGATTTACGGGACCCTGAGTCTGCTTCTCTGAGTATTGGCTCCAGCGTGAATCACTGCCATAGCACAGCAATGGCAATGATCTCTTCCCTAGTGCAGTACTTCAGCAAGGATTCCCGTTAGATATGGCAGTTCAAGCAAGGTTGAGCTAATCTTTAGGTGTGTGGAGACACCTGAGGGTCAAGCCTTCTTTTCCTTCCTCCTTGTTTGCCATAAGAAAGCATAAAGGGGCCGTGAAATGAATGGTGTTGAGCCCCTAGCCCAAAATAGCGAAAGAAAGAAGGACGCTGTGTATGTGCAAGTTCTCCAGAGTTTTCTTTAATTTTGTTTAAACTGAAGTCAGTGTCAACTTCAAAGGCCTCTATAAAGGACCTTTACATGAAACACAGGTAAGCATGTTAAACAACTTAACATATAAACCAGAAAATTGAGCACCTTCCTCTGTTAATAGTTTGCCTTTTCAGAACATTGATCATCATATTCCAGCTTTTTATTTCTTTTTATTTGTGTGTAGTCAACTTGTTTAGCCAACTTCCAATCCCACACCATGGCTGCTTAACTTCTGGTCAAAGGCTGTGTCAGAGGCCCTTTGCAATGTAGTATTTACCAATTGGATCTTCTGTATTTATTGCCTCACAGTGTCTGTAAAGAATTGTAATGGATCCAAGAAGCACAATTTTCCTTTACAAAAGCCATGTTGAGTTATATAGTAAAGGTTCATTTGAGGTATTCTGTAAGTCTGTCTTTAATTAGTACCACAACTGTTTTACTTGATTTACTGAAATAAGGCTTAGCGATCTCTCAGTCTCTGAGTACATTTAGAACCTTTTTTAACTGCTGGCAAATATTTGTCATCTTTCAATATAATAATACTTGTTTTAATGAAATTGCATATTTTTGTTAGCTACTTCATGTTAAATTCACTCTGTTGTCTTGGTGGCTTACTCCTCTTAATCTATTTTTCCCAACTTTTCTTCTTTTGTTTTCCTCACCTTTGCTAGTTCCTCACCTTTATTACTAAAAATATTGAGCAAGTGGAAGGCAGGAATGTCTCTAAAGGAGACAAAAGGCGGGAACAGACAAGCCATGTAGTCTCTTGGAGACATTTCATCCTCCTTCAGTGCTCTCTTTATCCCTGGTGAGGACATTTTTGTGGAGACCCCTGTTCTTTGAGAACCTATTGAATTTTGAGAGCTGCACCAACACCTCCCAAACAGCAAGGACCGCGTAGAGCGCTGGGACCAAGCGCAGAGCTCTTCTAGGTGCCGTCTGGCAGCTGGAGGTGGAGCCCGCCCGGGAGCGGCTGCTGCTCGGGAGAGGCYGAGCTCCATGGCCGGGGCTCCGCCGCTGCCTCCTCGCTGTCCCCGGCAGCATCGCTTGCCCGGCAGCCCTGGCCAGTGAACCTCCCTCGTGAACACCGTGTAGCTTGCCCGGTGTTTCACAGAATATGCGCCCAGAGCACAGGCATCCCCTCCAAACTCCCTATCAGAGACCCTTGTTCACGACCCTCTAGTGAGAGGCTTGTGCTGACCCTCACAGAGTGAGTGGGGTCTGCGTTAACGTGGGGCCTCACGAGGCCACTGAGGGACCATACCCCAACTGGCACTTGTATTCTTACCCATAAGTTTACTCACATGACAGCTAGTGAAAAGCTAATCTCTGTAAAATGCTTGACATATTAACATGAAAAATGCAACTGCAGGAATAAAAGTAGCGTGTAAAAACAAGGACATCCCACTGAACAGATCTGTTCCTTGTGTGTGCTCAACCCCACATCTGCTTAGCCTAGTGACAGAATGAATTTTTTTCTGTACTCATTAGTAACATAAAACTAATGGATTCTGCTCTCGCTCTCACCATAGCAACAGCATTCCCTGCCAGGGCCGGCTGCAGGACTGCATCCCGTTCCTGGGCTGTTCGGTGCGGGTTTGCTGCGGAGACTGGGACAGCACGGCCATAGCCGAGAGGAGCACTCCAAGGCATTGAGACTGCAGAGGTGTAAGGCAGCACGGAATTTAACTTCCAGATTTTTTTTATTGCTGCTGATAATGCACAAGGCAGAAAGAACACAGCTTGACTTTCACAACCCGACTTCTGTCTGCAGGGCTGACAGTTGGCAAAAAAAATCATTATACGGTAAACAGTGCAAATTTGATCTGGAGGCCATTGAGAGACACTAAGTGTAGCATCCCAGAGCGCCGTTTTAGAGAGTCGCTTTCCAGAGTGAAACTGCACTTTCAGCTGCAAGAGCTGATTACATCTCGCTGCACTGTTTATTTTGCTCCAGACATTTATGATTTGATGGAAGCAAGAAGCTCTGAGGTAGCTTAAGGAGCTGTAAAAAGAGTGCACCTGCAAAACATTTTTAAGTACCGTTACTTCTGCAGTCAATAAAGTCTTGAAACTTCACAGATGAATAAAGATGCAGTTCTTGCTTGAGAGAAACAGGTGATTAAAAGACACATCATCCAGGAGTGCAAGTGGGCTGTAAGTCGTTGACACAGTCTTTCAAAATCACTTCCAAGCCTCTGAGATGCCATCCTCCTCCTTTTTGGGGATCGTAGGCCCCCCAAAGTCTGTTTTGTGATCTGGAAGAGGTGAGACTTGGCTATAAATTCAGAAATGTCGTGTGCATTGCTTTTGTTATTCCCTTTGTAGGTTTTAGGGCTGGAAAAGTCCATTTTGATGATGTTCTAGACAGCCATTTCAATACCTTTCCTCCACTTACCTAGTGCTATCCTAAAATTTGGTCTGTCTCATCCACTTATCTGGAAGGCTATTATTAAACACCTCACTCATTTCCTACTTTAAAAAAAAAAACTAATTTCAAGCTTTAATTTTATTCCTGGCTGGCTTATAGCCATGTGTTCTTGTGCCAACATTGTCATCTAGCTTAAATAGCTCTTTTCCCCTCCCTAATGCACATACATAAAAAGAGACCTCATAGCTGTGCTCTGCCTTCATCTTGCTAGGCTGAACATCCTGGTAGGCTGCTTTTGCCTCCTCTTGGAAGGAGGCAAGACCCTCCATCCACMCATTATCTGAGCAGCTCTTCTCTGCAGGCTGCTTTGCTTTTCATTTTAACATCCRACCTCTTCTTAAAGAATGGGATGTGAATCCAGCAGCTCCCTGGGAAAACTGTGCCAGGTTAGTTACCTCTGCTGTCCAAATGCCTGCCCTCTTTCTGGCTGTGGGTTCCCTATCTTAAGTGTCCAGCACTGCATTTTGTGATGCCTTCAGCTATTGGCTCAAGAAGCCCTTTGCTGCTGGGCCTCTCCCCGTGTAGATACCTTTAAACCATGAGCAGACAGTGGAAAGCTGCTTCTCTGTATATTGCACAGGTTTTATGTCTTTTAGTCAAGCTCTGAAATAAGGAGACACAGTCTCATATTGCAGGCACCACTTGCATTTCTGACATAAAAGATTTGGGGCTATATCCACAAGAGAGAGGCTTTTTGGATACTTAATGTTGCTGGAGAGAGTGGACTACACAAAGACACGCACCCATGTTTTGAAATCTGTACCAGGTTTGATACAGGCTGACAACCCTACGGGAAGGTTGCAAGAAGCTTGAGCAGAGTTCTGCAGGTGCAATTTTAAAGTCCTGGTACAGAATACAATAGAAACCTGAGGACAGTGGCATCCTCGAGCCTGCTGAGCAATTCTGGGTAAATGGTGAACGTTTATGAGTAAGACATGGGCATGACAACACAGGTRTGGACAGTTCTCTTAAGGGATTACCCTTGATTGAGCTGCCGTAGCTCATCAGTGTGAGCAGAGCAAAGGGCTGTATACTCAAGCCTAGCCCTCTGCTAAAGCAAAGTAAGTATTAGCTTATACACTTTCATGGTGGTTAATTGACCTTTAATAGTGGTTTAAGCAAACAGACTTTGCTTCAAATTTGCAAGGAACTTAGGCCATGCACATAGTGGGCTTGCAGAGGTAGGAGATGAGTGCTGGGTCATTAAGCCGTGACGTCTTGSTCTCTTTCAGTTACCCACCCACATCCACAGAGTCTGTCTCTGGTTCTGTTTACATGCTGCCTTTAGTGATGGGCTCTAGCTGTTTTATCCTGGAAGGGCATTAATGTCTACAACATGTTGATATGAAGGTCTAGATATGGCACTTGGACAGAGACCACCAAGGTGTTTCATACCYAAGCAACTCAGGCCTTTGGCACAGGCAAATGTCTGCGTATTTTTGGAATAAAAAAAAAAAGAGTAGAACTTCCTTGTCCTTCTTCCTGGATTTGGGATGTGGCTAAATTTCCTACCTCCACTGTCATTAAAAGCAACAYGCTTTTCCCCAGATCCTGGATCCAATGAACTACAATTTTGTCTCAATTGCATAAAGATACTCATGTGATTTAAGTGATCCAGGCCAGGCAGGCCTCAAAGTTGAAACGTCTCTGCCGTGAAAAGGAGCAGTTTGTTCAGGAGGCAGAAGTTCTGCTGAGGTGCTCGGAGTACCCAGGAAGAGTCGTGCCCGTTGTTGCATTAATTTGTGTCGCAGAGCTTTCCTTTCGAGGTAACCTTGGTCAAGTCATACTGGCTTTTTGCCTTTGAGGCAGCATAGGAAGAGCCCTTGATCAATGTGTTTCAAAGTAAAGCTGCCTAAAATAACACATGCAATGAAAATATCCTGTACTCTAGTTCTTCCATTTCTGAATGGGAATGGAAAACAATATGGAGCCCTGTATGTGATTATAAATTCTACAGGTTAAATGTGGTATATTACTACAGGCTTGAAGTGTTTGCTTACCATTTCAGATCACTTTTTGACTGATAGGGKAAGTATTACTGGCTCAAAAAATATTGAGAAACAGAATATGAAAATAAATTCTTATCATGTTTCTTGGTCMTGCAAGACCAAAGGTAAACACTTTGAAGCTTATAATTCTAGACAGGCTTGTCTGGGTCTCATATTTGGCTTGATCTTGAGAGTTTTTCAATTGACTTGGATCAAGGACCGTAATGAAAATCATAATGACTTCTTGGTTTATTACGGTACCATGATTTTGAAGCCAGTTCTGCTCTCCTGTAACTCAGTGAAATTTCTCTAACACTTAACAATTATTCCTGGCTTTGCAGTGAAAGTAAAAAGCACTGTTGCATCCTGTAACCTTCACTTCCTGACCGCAGTTATTTTTTCTAACAATATAAAATCCCATATTTAAAATCTAGCTTGTTTTCCAAGATAGGAATTGTTGCTGAAGCCCATTGAGTAGCCTTAGAAAATACCCGGTCAACCAGTATCGCTGCCCTTAAGCAAGTCCTCCAGCACGCAGCAGTGTGGGTTATGGCCRCTAGGCCCATGTGCTGTCCTGCGCACGTGGCCTGAGGCCTTCCCGCTGTGCCCTGTCCCCACCCCGTGCCCTGCCAGGTGCAGCTGCACGGGACTGGTCCGCAAACCTCCTTCTGGGCATCTGCAGCCTGTGAGGTTCACAGGACTGCAGCAAGATGTGCAGGATCAGACCCTCACCTTATTCCTGGGCAGTATTTCCAAGAAACTGATGGGCTTCGTGTCATTTGCTCGTATTTCTAAAGAAATAAAAGCAACTGTTGTTCTCTTTGTCAGTTTATTTAATTAGGCCCCTTGCTTTTCTCCTTGTAACTTCTTACATCTGTTCTATTAGAAGTAGCCAGGATGATCAGATGATTGCTTTTGTGACGTGTTTRTGTCTCTCTCTTTTCCATTTTGCTTCTTGAAGCTTCACAAAATAATTGTAAAAACAGAGATGAATTAAAGTAGCACATGCAAAATGAAGTGCTAAATGTGTAACCTATTAGTGTGCACATAAATATTTCAGCTGCTTCCAGCACTTGAAATGTTCCTGCATGGAGCATTCTTTGTATTTCACAGGATATGTTAAGCTTGAAAACTTCAACTTTTATAACAAAAATTCTGAGCCTCATCACAATGGTAGCTAAATCGTGCTTATTAAAATACAAGAGGGTGCCCCTGCACAGCTATGGAAACAATGTAGGTATCTCCTAAATGAGTCAATAATTTTTTTTTCCTAGGATGTAATTGGAAAAGCACTGCAGTATATTGGAACATATGGCGAGCTCAGCAACACCGAGCAAGTTGTGGCTGTGATTGACGAGGAAACGTGCATCAACTGTGGCAAGTGTTACCTGACCTGCAATGACTCGGGCTACCAGGTAAGGGCACAGCGGTACCCAGCAGAAAGGCGCCGTGCGGCTGCTCTCTGCTGCTGGCAGGAAGGAATCCACCTTCTGCCAAGGAGCAGGTGGTGAAAGCAGATGTGTCGAGCCCGGGATTGCGGCCCCAGAGCTCCCAGGGATATGGTGTGTGCGGCGGGAGCGACACCCTCCGCACGGCCTGGTGTGGAGGCCCTCACCTCACCACTCCTCTTCTTTCCCTAACTGCATGGGAGAAGGGGCCTTTTGGTAAGGGAAAGATGGCGAAGGAAGGAGACCCATTTCAGCTGGCAGGGCCTTAGGTTCCCTGGAGATCATCAAGTGTGTGAAGGAGAATGGGAAGACAGGAGGCGTTCGCATTGCCAGATGCCTCTGGGAAACTGAGCTGCTCTTCCGTCACCCTAACCCGTCTCGAACCAAGGCAGGCAGGGGCAGATGTTTTCTCATGTGGATCCTGACTGAGGTACAAATSCCCACGCCCAGATACCTGCCACGCTTTAGAGCAGCAGGTGAAATCTGTAGAAATCAGTTGTGGCCAGAAAGTGGGAAATGTTGGGCTTTGGTCGCCGTGCCCAGAAAACGAGTCCTTTCTGCAGCACTTGTTAGCATCAATGGTAGGGAAGGTATTGGCCTCTCTCCATAGCCCTCCTTGTCAGGCCTGCTGGAGGCAATGGTTAGGTCAGGGGTAAGAAGAGCCCCAGTCCTGGGGGTGCACAAGAGGACACACATTTTTACAGAAAACCAAAATATCATCTATCCTAATCCAGTGGATTATTCAATCCAGCAGGCATGAAGCAGTGATCTCCACAAGAGTTTGTTCAGGCACCTAATCATGAGAACAGATTGTCAAAAACAAATATTTTAATTGGGTAGCAAGTTTCCTCTGAAAACCATGACCTTCTGTTTATGCTTAATTCAGTCTATTCAATAGTACGTCTGATGATTTTAACTACATACAGTAAAAGAAGCTGTCTGCCCATTTAAAATCAACCCCTGCAATTACAGCAAGCATTTCAGAGCAAAGGTAGGCACTTTTTTGCAGTGATAAGAGACAATTAATGCTGCATCTAAACCAGATTAGATTATAATAGTCGTTTAACTGTCTGAATTTACCCTTGACACTGCAGTCTTTACTGCTTTTCCTTCCRTCAGTTTTCCCAATGAAGGGGAGGATGGAGCTTCTGGAGAGTGAAAGACTGTGTTCTTGTTCAGTGCAACTTACTTTTCCATAGCTGAAAATAATAAAATACTTGGCACCAAAAGACCCAAAACTTAAAACCCCAAGGGAGTTTCTCAGCAGGAAGGAGCTTTTCCCATCTACTTAATTACAAAGAAACCAAAAGCCCTGGTCCTCTTGCACTTCAAAAAATCCCACCTGCTGTCTGTGGGTCTGGGTTTCCAAAAAGGCCCTATTGCTCTGCAGAGCCGATGCCCGGTAAGGCTGGGGCAGAAGAGCTTCTTGGTTTCACGTTAGTGCTGCAGGCCTAGGTGCCTCCAGGCCTGAAYCCTCTTTCAGGGTGCACGTTGCTGTCGGGGGCAGAGGAAGGAGCCCRTCTCAACCCCTCGCACCCTCAGCTTGCCCCGCTGTCCTCGGGCTAACCGAGCCGTGCAGGCCGGGGGCACGGGGCTCCTTCTTGCTGCCCTCGCTGGCTGCTGGAGGCACTTGGGCACTTCCTGCCAGTGACATGGGGTGTCTCACACTGCCCTGGGGCAGGAGCTCCTGAGAGTACCCAGCTCCATGCCTGCTGCCCCGCTGCTGACAGCCGTGAGGGAGGCTTGCAAAGCACCACTTGTTTGCCCCTAAGTGAGAGTTCGGCCTTAAGGCCTGAGCTTTCYGTCCTAAAACTCTCAAAGTAAATTCACTTCAACTTTTTCTTTAGTATTTTTTGCTTTTCTAGGTTCGTTTGTAAGATAGTGAAGCTCTTGCAGTTCTCTGATGACCCTTTTGTTTTGCTTTTAATTGGCATTGCCCTTGTACCAGGAGCCGATTCCATTGCAGCAGCAGTAGTTGCTGCACACTGACTCAGCACACTAATTGGTAGTGAGGATTCGCTGCGTGGAAACATGAGAAATAAAGCAAGTGCTGCCTGCCCAAAGCCCCAAGCTCCCTTTCGAAGAGTTGCAAAGAACAGTAGTCGCAGGAGGCACCACGTGCTGCATTTGTCACTGCTTCTTATTGCACAATTAGATTGTTTACGCAGGGCTGAAAGGACCAGCCCAAAGAAGGCAGGGTGGCGCTTGCAGCCAGCATGGTGCCGAATCCATGYGCTGATCGCTCCCTAGACCAGCAGCCCTGCCGAGCTGCAAGGCTCTGCAGTACTTCCTTCACRTGGGGGAGAAACGTCCCCCTGGGAGTTCAAACAAACATCCCAGGCCAAACTCATCCCATGGTGGCCGCGCGCTTGCACGGGATGGGCGGTGGCAGGTAGCGCTGGCTTGAGCGTGCTGGGGGCTCGTGTGCTGTCCCGGTGGCTGGAGCTGCAGCGGGGCCCGCGTGTGACCGCCTGCGAGCTCCATCGTAGGCCCCGCTCACGCAGCACCTCTCCGCTCGCAGGCCATCACCCTGGACCCTGTGACGCACGTGCCGGCCGTGGGCGCCGCGTGCACGGGCTGCACGCTCTGCCTCAGCGTGTGCCCCGTGCCCGCCTGCATCCGCATGGTGCCCAGGACGAGCCCCTACGYGCCCGTGAGGGGGCTGCCCCTGGCGCGGCGCCCCGCGCGCCCCGGGGACGCGGCCGCCCGCTAGCCGGGCCCTGCAGCCCCCAACGCCCTCGCGGCCCTTCCCGCCTCGACTGGGAAAGCCGCTCGCAGGCGGACACKCGCTACGGGGGCCGCTGCGGAGAGCCCGGGGCGTTCCCCCCACCACGACTGCTTCGACCATTGAGTTTTTCAATTACAGGGCGGCAGTAATTAGTCAGAGCTGCCYGTTATTTGTGTGTCCGTTATTTGAAACGCAACTTTTTCCTTACAACTCATGCCACAATTCCCAAATTCTTCTGTAACCTCTTTATGTAATTTTCTGCTGTAAATATAATTAAGAAAACATTTTTAATGAACTACAAATCAATGTACAAGCTAACTGTTTTCAAGGAGGTATTTTGTAATTAAACATTGCATTTAGTTTTAAAACAGTTTCTTAGAAGATGTAATTAAGTACATAACATTCCAACAAAGCAATGATGTTTTTCTGTGGGAAGAAATGAAAGGGAGTTCAGAATGGGGTTTAAGAACTGGATTAGTCACGTTCAACGACTACAACACATAGCGGTGCGTATTTCTATAATCCTTCCTAGCTCTTCCTCACCCTCGGCACTCTAGACTAAAGGTGCCGTGTGCCGGCACATGCTGGACCCTGCAGGAGGGCGCGGCGCGGCGCTTGCTCRGCTGGTGCTTTTGGCCACAGTGAACAGTTTATCCACCCCCCAGGTGTTTAAAGCAGATTATTAGGAAGGCCAGGTTGGATTTCAGGGTTCTGAACTGTGGCGACTGTCTTTGCTTCAAAGTTCAKCCTCTAAATAACTTCTAGTTGTGTCAATTAATGCTCCAGAATGTGCATGTTACGGGTCAGAGATCTGATTACTTGTAAATGGAATCTCTACCCTACAGATTCCRTTTGCCAAAAACATATGTATAAGGAAAAGAGGCAAAATGATTTCCCCCAATGCCAGTTCTTCAGGCTTAGTGCTTATGTATGGTTGTAGTAAATTCACAAGCAGAAAGATTTGTGTGTATTGCTAAACAAAACCTCAGTGTTAATCCACTGYTCATGTGCAGTAGGAACTTTCTAATATGATTACATTACAATCTGCTTTACTCCTCTTTAAAACATAAAGCCTTTAGTTTCATAATAATAATAAATGATGTATCCATTTTTTTTTTTATACCCTATATTGCGGCCAGCAAATCTTTGATTAAAAGTATACCATACCTTTCTTCCCTTGGATTATGTGCATCAAATTACAAATAAATGGGAAAAGCAGCTTGGTTTGTGTTTTCATTTGCTGAAGGGGGTTTTCTCGTAGACCCTTTTCAGGTGGGGCCTTCCTGATCTCCGCACGTCACTCCAGGAACCACCAGCGAGCTGACTAGCAGGTACTACCTCACATTACTAGCGAGCTAACTAGCAGGTACTACCTCACATTACTAGCGAGCTAGCTCACGTGTGCACGTGTCCATTAGCTGCCTGGAGAGCAGGACGCAGCTCTTGGCCCCCTCAGGAGTGTCTGGGTCTGCCTCTGACGCCCTTGCCACAGCACACACACGATCCCATGTGCGCTGCCTCCCTGGCAGCTCCTTCGGTGTCCTTGTTCACCAACAGGACACTCGGGGCTCGGTGCTTAGACCTCTYGGCAGGCTCAAGCACAGTGTCGCCACCAGCAGCTGCCTCTTCAGACTTGATTTTTTTTCTGCATCAGTGTGGATTTTTTCACACTTAGTTAGCAAATGCAAGTAGCAGCTCCCAGTAGAGCACTGCTGCGGCCCACATGAGGCTGAACCTGCTGCTTCTGCTGTGCCTAYGTATGACCATAGCAGCCTCACGACCAGCAAAGGGCTTGTGGTGCTGTATKGTCAGTCCTGGTTACGCTAACGTTACTTAAGCATCCCATTTGGTAGAGTACCATGAGGTACATGGGCTCATTTAAGTAGTGCAGCACACATACAACACAAACTCAGCTGCTCCTGTGATTGTCAGTGGTCTCCAGATACCCAGTGTGCCCAAGCAGCCATCAACTATTACTTGAAGGATTAGACCCTCTTTATGAGGAGTCAAGATGATAGTCAAGACCGTAATCTGTAAATGGGCCATTACCCTGAGCACAAGTTCACATTCTTGCTCCCTGCCCACCCTGTCCCTCACGCCTATTCCCTCAAGTCCGTTTTAGCAGTTTTGGGACACGTGTTCCCAAGGGAATGTGGGTCTCTGCTAACTCCGACGGCAATAAATCGAAGCCCTGCCRGCACTCAGAGAAATGGCCACACACCTACATTTCCTGCATCCTATACTTGAGGAATGGCTCCAGGTCATCAGGGTGAGGCACAATATGGACATGCACGGAGGACGTTTTCCTGGGATTTATGGATTTTTTGCATCCCAACCACATTCTGGAGCCAGGGAAACAAATCAGAAAAATCTGGTCTATTCTGCAAATGCTGTAGCTGGTTATTAAAAAAAAAGGATATGAATTTCCAAAGTGTAAAAGGGTCCAAATTGAGCTCATATATTTCAGTGATTTAGTTGCACATTTAAGGAATTATGTATTATTAAAGCTATGCTGGGCTAGATCCTACAAACCTACCACTCTCTAATGTTTAGACATACTGTCCTACTGATTACTATTATAACAAAAAAAGTAAACTGTCTCCAACACTACATAGTAATAGAAATGCTCATCCTCCAGTGTTCCACCAGCACATTCGTATTCACATCATATTCCTGCAGAAACAGCTCCCCGTGTTCAATGTATGCTCTGCAGTCCAAGAAATACTTGACAAAAGCTGCCAAATCTGCTTGTGTGAATCCCAATGCACTCATACACGTTCATTGGAAAAAGAGATGTTTTGCCTTGCTAACAGGCTATACAGGCCTGGTTTTTGGCCTCTAAAATGAACAAACATAATATTTCCATGGCACTGGATTGACAACCATAATAGCTGCATTTGAAAAATTACATAGGAGTTAAAAAATACATATTTTTTTTCATGCCGTGAGATGAAATATTAATTTTGCTTATTTTTCTCATAATTTTTCTCTTGGCAAAAGTAGAAGCAGCCTGTGAGGATGAAGTTGATGAGCGGCCGCGTTTCCAGTGCTGCAGCCAACGCACACGTGTGCGCTGCTGCTGCTGCTGCYGCCCTGGCGCTGCCCTGGCTGCCTTGCAGGCACCGGTTGTTCATGCCACAGCATGTGGAAGGAGCAAACCCGAAATGACTTGCGGGGCCTCCCGCCCTCCTGCAGGATGCGAGGCCCCCGCGCTGAGCAAGCGCCATGGGGCGGCAGCTGCCACCACCTTTGGTGCCCTTAACGTCTCCTGTCAGCCCAGCAAAAGGGGCTACTGGCGGCAAGGCAAAGCAGSCCGAGCCCGGCCTCGCCGCTGCATAAAACCAGCTTGTTTTGAGGACGCCAAGGCTGTAGCCATGGAAATACAATGCAGATATTTCCTATCACAACTGAGGCTGCCATTCTGCATGCGCAAACTTCACTGTTTATCTACGGTAATATGGGGTTGGGCATATTGTTAAATTTTTATGTCTCTCAACATCTTTCCTAGTATAAAATATATATTTTTTTATATAAAATATTTATTTTATTGGCAACAGTTTTGCCTCAGCAGGCCGCGCCACTGCTCCGATGAACTGCGGAAGATGAGTTTTCATTGGCAACAGTTGGCAACCTGGCAGCCTCGGCGCGCAGCTGGATCAGTAACTTCAGAGGCGCTTCTGGGCCTCTTATACRATAGTCTGCAGCCCATCTGGGCTGCGACCGCCTTGCCGCCGCCATTCCCGTCTTGTCTGAGCAAGCGGTACCTTAGGGCATTTCTTCAGGAGAGCAGCCCAAATGGTTCTGCCTCTGATCCATGTYGCGGGTCCTGTGCAGCTTCCACACCAGCCTTGCTCAGAAAAGTCTCCCCGCCCCATGCCCAACTCATTGCTCCCTCCTTGTGCCTCTGCATCTGACCTCTGCCCAGTCTGAGTTTTGCTGATATGAGGCAAAGCGTCGCAATACCACAAAGCGAGACGGTTGCTCTTCACCTCTGCAAAAYGGGTCATTTTTATTATGAGCCTCTTACCTGTTACCGTGCACTGGGTGCCTCTGGGTGCCCAGGCTGGGCAGTGTACGCAGTGGGGGTACCAGGTATCTCCTGGAACAGAACCCCACCTCCCTGCCAGGCAGAGCACCCGAAGACCCGGGCTTGGGCCTGCTCTGCCAAATACCAACCCAACGCTGAATTCACTGGSGATTCTCACGCAGGAGCAGCAGCAGCAAAGTGCTTCAGCAGAGCTCCAAGGGCCCTTTCCCTGCAGCCCAGAGAGCAGCGCTCGGTGTCAGCAACTGCCAATGGACAACTCAGGGTATTGACTAGCTAGAATGGACCGTCACGCTAAGGAAGGTTTGCTCCTTCWCCCAGGCAGGAATGAGCCCCTGCACCAGCCTTTCCTTGACCTCCTCGCAGACGTTGGCAGCACTTCAGCTGCCACCCCAGCGGCTGGCRGGGTCCTGGTCACCCCTTGTGACACTGTCACTCAGCGCCCTGCAGGGCTCCTGCCTGGCAGCTCTGAGCGTTACTGTTTTTCCAACAAAATAATGCAAAAAATGCAGTGAAAAGAAACCAGAGCCTGTTTCTGTAAGGTGARACACCTGCCAGGGCAGTAAGCACAATGAGGGCTTGCTTGGTGCTTCACCCGCTTCGCAGCGAGTCCCTCTGCGGCCATGTGGTTCCTGATGCAGGAACTCCCTGTCGTAACCCCTCTGCTGCTGCCTGGCTCACACAGAAAAGGCTCTCTAAGGAAAGAGCCTCGCTCTGCRCTTGCTGGGTCTTTTCTTAGAAGCCTGCATAGGTAAACCCATTTTATAAGTTTTATGAGGTTCAACCATATATGCGCTATTTTATGCTACCAGCCTATTTATTGGCTTAGCTAGAGGATTTGATGCCGAAGCCTCAGCTGATACTGCAAACCCAGCTCGCTGCTATTGTGGCTACGACCGTCAGCCTCGGCATTAGGGGCCCTGTCTCGGGCATTACGCAGAGCCCTTTGGCTCCCCGGCACGGCAGGGCTCCGTTGCCATGGCAACCGAATTAACCATTTCATTAATACAACGGCGCAGAACACCCTGATCCCTTCTGGTGCGCCTGCCCCATCACTCTTCCTGCATGCTTGTGGGGCTGCGTCCCTTTCACCCCAGCCCCAGGTACTTCCCCAGCTCTTCCAAAGGGCTTTTGTTCCTGTGTCCTCCTCCGTGGGAAGACGCAGCGGCCTTTCCACTACCTTGTCTCTAATTAAATTCCCCTTTGTTTCATTGGCTCCCTGCTGTTCAGCAGCCCCTAAGTCGAGGGGGAAAACCCCTCCCTTGAGAGGCCGCCCTCACTGCAGACAGGGATGGGCAGCCCTTCACCCAGCCGCTGCCCAGCCGCTTACGCACCCAACCCAACGCGACCCACGCCATTGTGAGCGACGAGTTGGCCACGCTCGGCACCGTGTGCCCCAGGGCATGCTCTCCCAGCACCGCTCTCCTTGATGGCCCCCAGGCCACATCACCAGGGCAGGGCGAGCACCAGGAAGCCTTTAGGGGGGTCCAAATAAAGTYAGTGTCATAAGAAGGGGAGGTTAAAGCACTGCCGAATGCCAAAGTAACCAGATYGAGATAATAATAGGGTTGAGATGTCTGTGCGGGGACAGGAAGAGTCTGGCTTCATATTAGCCAGAAACAGCATTTTCTTGTGTAAATCCCAGGACACAAGAGGTGCCTTAGACAGATATCCATCTACAGGGTTTGTGTGTGCTTGTATGYGTGTGTAGATACATGTGTGCTCTATATATGACCTGCATCAGCTGTAGTTCTAGCAGATATTAATGCTCATTGATGAACTGTTTTTAAGGAAGTCATTTGAGAGACTGATAAAAAAAGCTCTCATCCTCTCTGAACACATTTAACTAATGGTGTGGTGTCTTCAAAGGGGCCCATCTCCTGGGCTCGGGCACCTGGGCTTTGCAGTGAACAGCACAAAAACCGCACCAAAGATTTCCCTCTTCACTCCACAGGGCAATTGGACAGTCCCGGTCTAATTCACCAGYAGCACGTGCTGAGCACGCACGGTAAGCCGGCAGTACCCGGCTGCTCCACCAGCTCTGACRCAGCGACGGGGCCGTCGGGCGGCTTCTCCTGCGCCTGTGCTGAGGCCCCCGCCGGCAGAGCCRCCGCCCTGGGCACAGTATGGGCCACGGCAGTGAGTGGCACTGCTGGGAGCTGCGGGATGCCCAGGAGGGGGGCACGGCCCCGGAGGCACCGGGGTTGAGCCTGCAGGTTCTAGCGCCTGCAGAGGCCCTGGCTTGGCAGCCACGTGCTCTGCAGAAGCTCCTGGTCTGTGGGACCTGAAGGTACCAGAAGTGCAATTAGAACATCTCCCATGCCACGAACAGTCACCACTTAGGACCACTCCAGGCACCACAAGGTGGCCCAGCACACCGCTGGCACCAGGAATAAACAGGCCCCTGAAATCACACGTTTCCCCCATCCCCGCCAGCCCCAGAGCTGATAACCAGCTTGACCGCAGGTCTTTAATTTCTGCTTGTCTGTGTGAAAAAAGGTAACACGTGAAATCCAGGCAGCGCTCAAGCAGTACACAAGCAGACACCCTGGCAAGTGAAGACATTCCCAAYGTGTGAATTTTTGCACATGTTCAAAGAGAAGTTATCGGGTCACCGCTGGCTWGGTCACAAGGACCCTCTGCTTCACGTCGGCAGAGCCGCAGGGTGAGGGCAGGAGCGGCCGCTAAGGCCGCCCGCCTCCTGCCTCCGACACCTCCGCGGGCCGGCATGCACCCTACGGAGAGCCCGGCCGGGCTGACGGCGGGGGGCGCTTTGTGCAGGGATGAGCGGTGCTGGGTGGGGGGACACACTGCTCGTGTGCTGAAAGGGACCTTCTGCAGGGACCTGCACCTACCTGCGCGAGCAAAGCCCCATCCTGTGGGATGTCGTCTCTGGTATGAGATGGGCTCACTGCAGCTACTCCCCCTGTCGAGGATCWATGTCCTGACGCGCTTCTTAGGGCTTCCTTAAGCTGCTCCAGAGTCAAGCTGAAGACAACTCTTCTGAATGAGGTGGTGAAAAAGGTAGGAGAGGTTTGAATCTTTCCAGGTGCCTTTGCTCCTGTGTCCCAGGAAAAGCCGAAGGTCAGCCGGGGTTTAGCAGCCACCTCAGCTGTGGGAGCTCTCAGCGAAGCTCCTGCMCCACTTACTAGCTAACAACATATTAACCGTCGAAGCGCTCTGATCATCTGCTGTGTCCATGAAATACAATGTTGGATGTGCAGCTTGAGCAGATATCGTCCGGATTCCTCATTAGAGCAAGGAGTGGGATAGGAAGAGGCTTAGTTTGCTAGAAGATGCTTCCATCACAACAGGGAAAATGTCTTGACCAGAGACGGCTGCACAACAGTGTTGGYAATGAAGCAGGCTCCAGTATTAAGCAAATTCTTGGTAACGATGCCCACAGATAGTCCATGCATGCCCAGGGGCCACGGCCTGCCCTGCGCTCAGAGCCAGCTCTGGCCTGTGTGACGCTCCTGCCGAGTCCATTGGCAGGTTGGGAGCTGCTTTTACCCCCCTGCTCTGGCTTGCAGTTTGTTCTGATGCCGTTTATGAAACCAGATACTTTTCCATATTGCATAATATAAAATGGGACAGAAAAGCACTTCTGCTCTACTGCGAGCATTATCTTGGCTTTCTTTYTCTCTGTCCTAATTTCCCTTTGCTTGATGCAAGACTTTATGGAGCTTAAGCAGCGTAATTTTAGTCTGGCAAGACAGCCATAAATGAAGTGCATGTGATTAGTGAAAAGCAACAGAAAAAAGAAAAAGAAAGAGTAGGTTGGCTTTAAACACATTAAGGTCATATTTTTCTTCTGCTAAAAACAGAATTTAAATGTGTTAAAAGTCTAATTACTGCAAGTAAAATAAGCATTCAGTGCTTGATTGAAAGGATCACCAAAGATGCCTTAGATTTTGAACACCGAGCTCTTGATGGATGGCAGTGAGATCTGGCCAAGGAAATAAAGGGTCCATAGCCAGCAGGAATATAAAGGCTGTTTGCTAAAGCAGAGCGGATTTCCCCTTCGGAGGGCAGTCAGCACCGCATGCAGGGACCTGAGGCTTGAGGCAGGCGCGATCGCAGCAGGGTGCCTGGGACGGGCTGAGGAGGCAGGACAGTCCCCGGGTCTGAGGGCCGCACCAGCAGGGAAAGGCTGCTGTTTTTCTTTCCTAGCTTATCTGTCGTGTTGTACGTGGCTCCACCTCCAGCGGCAGGTTCAAAGTCTGGTTTCGCAGGGCCTCTGCAGCGAGCTGTGCCGCGGCCTCCCCTGCAGGGGCTGCCCCCCGCCTGCTCACGAGCGGCCTCAACTGAAGCAGCCCTCAGAAGGGCAGGAAAAGCAGCGGCCGGGCCAGGCAGGAGCCTCCCGGCGAGCGCTTCCCCCCGGGCTTCCCCCCGGGCAGCAAGGGGACGGCGYGGGGGAGGCCGGGCTCGGCAGGAGCCAGGACAGGGCTTCGCTCTAGGGAACGCAGGAAGGCCTGGGCAGCCCGAGCTCCAGAGCGTGGGCTTGGAGAGCACCGTGAATCACATGGGGACAGTTTTCCATCCGAGAAAGGCAAAACACAGATCGGGAGAACCGACCTTCTGCGTGTGGCTGCTCTGGCATCCCACATCCCTAAGCACTAGCTAACATGGATTAACCTTCTCCCCAGAGGCACGATCAGAATTGCAGACTTGAATAAAAACGCGAGTAAAACTAGGGGAGCAGAGCCGGGAGCGGTGACTAAGTTGGAGAACACAAGCACAGCGCCACAAAGGAGCGGGCGGTGAGGTTGGCAATGTAGGCCAGGCCCATTCAGCCCCGCAATCAAGTGTTTACCGTCACCCTCGGCCTATTCCAATTGCCATTCCCGTGCTCCCGACAATGCGGCGCTTCCATCTGCTTTAAATTCAAGGACGCCGAGTCGCTGGGTGCTGCCGCTCGCTAGCTCTGAATAGGCACACAGGCCTGCCCGGGGCTCAACAGCAGCTGAGCGCGCGTCAGCGMTGCASAACGTAGCGCTGCACAACGTAGCGCTGCACACGCGTGCTGGCGCAGAGGCGCCCGCCCTCCCGGCACAGCACCCGGGGCRCAGCGCGCCCTCCTCCGGCGTGTCTGYGCGCGAGGAGCGCGGGACGCAGCGCTGCAGGTGYGAAATGCACAYGGCACTTGTGGCCCCACAGACGGCACCACGTCGGTACCTACCCACGAGGGACGTGTTTCGAAGAGGCAGGAGCAGCASGAGTTGGGATGGCGCGGTGAAGCTCGGCCCCCTCCGTCCTTGCATCCCACGTGAGGGCTGGGGAGCAGTGGTCACTCGCAGGGCTCCAGTCCAGGCACGCGCTCGAGGTCGGTGCTGTCAGAACATACACTTTTTCTTTAAGGAGGATTGCTTAATTGTCAGCAACCTTTTCAACGTGACGGTTGGGAAAGTACAGGAGTAATGCAGT
Source organism: Eudromia elegans (assembly GCA_003342815.1). Lineage (NCBI taxonomy): Eukaryota > Metazoa > Chordata > Aves > Tinamiformes > Tinamidae > Eudromia > Eudromia elegans. The sequence goes on along the minus strand of PTEX01000126.1, from coordinate 1,998,907 downwards.
ACCAGTATGAAATAACAGCACGGAGCTTGGCATCCAGGTGGCCCTTCGACACGGATGCTCTGCCAGTTACAACATACATCAACGCCATCTATAAGAAAAGTTTGCACTTTTCACTTAATGTCCCACCTAGGCGAGGAAGCTGTACACTATTACAGCTGATGCAGCAGCAGTTTTATCTGGATAYCTTGTTTTGGGACAATATGGCTATTTTTGAATAATAAGCTATACCAAAACACTGTACTACTTATCCATCGGACACAGCATTGCCATATCTGATTTTTAGTTCAAAAAAGAAAAAAACAAACCAACAACAGAAGCATCTATAAAAACCTAGATCTTATAGAAGGCCTCTTTTAAGCGAGCTGTCCTTTCCAGACACTTCCAAGTGATTTTGCTGTTATTAGCACATTTGTTCTGCACAAAGCCTCACGGCAGCCGCGTGTGTGATGCCCAGGCCAGGCATCTTCACCAACACGTCTCGAGTCACCTGAGGCGAGCGCTCGGGAGAACGAGGAGGCCCAGACACTCTGTGGGAGAAGAACTTCCCAGACCAAACTCCGCTTTGATCAGTGTCCAAACAAACAGTAACGGACAGGAGCCACAAGCACCAAAGAGATCCCAGAGAAATCTGGAAGCAGGTTTGGGGRCGGCAGCACAGTGGCCGTCRTGCCGGGGCTCTGCCTTGGGCTCTGCAAACCAGCCCCTGCTCCCAGGGCAGMGTCTCCTCCTCGGCRAGGCCTGYGAGCTAATGCAGAGAATGCAGGAGGGGGTTATTTATCACCCTGTTGCAGTGCTGGGCAAGACAGCACCATTAGGCTTTTTCCCTCACTTATATTAGTATGCTGGGAAGATTTAGAGCAGTCTGGCCTTGAAGTGATGAGTCCCAGATTTTGCTGTCACGGAATATTAAAATGTTGGGTTCACGTTGCAGATGAAGGTACAAGGAAGGCACCACATTGCTCAGTCCTGACAGGACTGCRGCACTTCTAAATATGACCAGAAGCAAGATTTCAGATACGAGGGGAGCTTCGGTGTCAGGAATACAGGTGCCTGCTAATTTAGGTCCGTCAAGGACCGAGCATGAGCTCGGGCTGCGTTTGAAGGAGCCYGGCTTGACAGACTGCGGGGCTCAGTGACACACAGGCAGGTATGACTTTTGGCAGGACTTTTGCAAATTTCATCCTCCTGCAAGCTGCTTACGTAAAGCTCATTTTTAGCTCAAACACTCCCATTTCTTCTCGTGGTAAAATCTGAATTTCACAATAAGAAGCACATTAAAAAAAAAGTGAACCGTAGCATCCTGTATTCTGTGTTTCTTTGTGCAAGGTTGGACRCTGCCGGCATGCAGGTGCTTGGGTTTCACCCCGCTGTGCAGCAGCAGCAGCCGCCATGGGCAGGGCCGGCTCCGTGGGACTGCAGCCACACAGGGGGACGGGTCCCAGCAGAGCAGCCTGGCACCGCTCAGGTTCTGCGCCGCGCTACCCCCGGGTACCTCCAACCGCCCTCACCCGACATTTATCAATATGCAGCACACTACAGGGAGGACTCAAACTCACCATCGACCGACGGGCAGCAAGGCAGACAACGTGTGTCTCGTGGTGATGGACTGGACCACTCCCTGACTTGTACCTTCAGCAACAGGCTCCATATGCAGCAGGACACAGGTTAAGAGGAATCATCTTATTTTTAATAGATCACATAGTGAGCACAAGCTCCACATTCAACAGAAAATCAAGCTAATTGTTCACTTCTCCTAAGATATCCCTGAAGGCTAATTGACCTCTGCAGAGCTGTTTCTTAGTTGGAAACTAAATAATTAAACTGAAGGATTGCATTTCTCTTTCAGGAATTTCCTTATATTTTCCTTTATCCTTCTTTGTATCAAACGCATCAGTACGAACATACCTTATTGATTTTAATTAAAAATTATAATTAGCTCTAGTTCTGTTTTGTTAAATCTATAGATGAAAAAAAAAGTCTGTCAAGACACAGAAATAGAAAATATTGCTGCTCCCCTCCCCGTTCTCATCCCGGTGCTCTTACACAGCAAACATGCAAGAGCAGCATTCTCCTTCCCCRTGCAACCTGTCACTCTCCAGTAGGAGCTACAGAGCAACGTGGACCTCAGCTGGAAATGCAACTGTGCTGAATAGAAACAAACAAATGGACAGTGCCAGAAAATGATAGATTAGTGAAGTCTAGGAATTTGATAGGAATGTTCTTTATTAATTTATTCTATTACTGGCTAATTGCTTAAATAATGTAAATTTGCCAGGGTCAATGCTTGAAATCAGCAGACAATAAAAAGGTATGAAACACTAACAAGCACTAATACAGCAAGAATGTTAATCAATAGTCCAAATGAAGCCTTGTATTGCCAATGACGCATGAAAATGTATTATTGTTAGAGACTTCAAGCACAGGTTTCACTGGAAAAAATGAAATAAAGAGACATGGGGTTGGAAACAAATGTGGTAGAGACAGCACCTGTAAATGGGGATTATGCAACGAGCTTCTTAGATTTATATAGATTACTACGTTTTAAGTTATATTTACTAAGTGATTATACACACCAAGCTTTCAACGCGTTGTGTATCAGCCTGCAGCCCCGCATCACAGTCTCCTCGGAGCCCCTGCTTTGCAGCGGGGTGCAGGGAGGCCGGGGCTCCCGGGGGCTGCGGCCGCGCGGGAAGCGCTCCACGGCAAGGCTGCCTCTGCGCAAGGCTGGTCACCGAGACCACCGGGCCTGCCCCAGCACGGACCGTCCTGGCGAACGCTGGCGAGGCGCTAGCAAAGCTGCCGTCTGCCCACGTATCCACCCAGCCAGGCACCCCATCTCCCCACAGGAACCCCCAGGGCAGCAGAGCTTCCCAGAGATACTTCTGCATTGTTCCCCTTTCCACGTAACCTTGTTGCTGAAGCGGGAAGCAGCTCTCCCTCCCGTCGAGAGCGGAGCTGCAGCCCATGTTCTGCAGCTCTGCAGCCCACAGCAAAGCCCCGGTGCTGGCACCCCGGAGCGCAGAGCCGCCCAAGGCACGGCGGGAGGGTTTGATCGGAGCAAGGAGGGCTCGCCAGCTTGCTCCATTAGCGTGATTCCTTCCCGAGTAAATTCTGTTCATGAATTCTGTAAGTATTGAATTAGAGGAATCTGGTTTTCAGGGACAGGCCTGGCTGCTGGGAACAGTCATGTAATAATGTACCCTTATGTTTTAGGCAGAAAAAAAGGAGCCATTATTCTTTCTGAACATTTCCTTCCTCTTTATATCTTCAGATAGTCTGCTTTCTCTAAGGTCATTGCATGAATTTAAGATACACCATTCTGGAAACTAAATTAGCCCTCATTTACTGGGAAGTTGAATGCAGCCAGACTAATGGTGGTGCAAATATAATTGGTTCCCAACATGTGTCAGTGTGTATACTCCTCACGCCACGGAAAAAGATGCATTATGGGACTAATTTTTAAATGTTAATGGATATTGGATGTTTGCCAGACACCCAGCTGTGCACAAAACATTGAGATGGTAAATAGCTCTTGATCTGTTTAGAAACAAATTATAATGGCTGTTTGGATTCCACGCGACTGAAGGCATGGTAACCAGCGCAGGCTCGACGCTGACCCTATTAACTGCACCGGGGGGAACGGGCCCCTTTCTAAAAGCAAAATAAGAGACATAAAATAAGGCCATTAAGACGCCGTTTCTATTATTTTCCATTAATATTAAACAAACAAAGTCCCCACAAGCACCCACCTGTTACCAGCACCTTGGCGGGCGGACTTCTCGCGGGGCGTTTGGGGCAGGTTTCTTTGGAAGGGGCTCGGGACGAAGGGGCTCCTCCTTGCTCCGTCATTCCCTTGGGAGGCCGTGGGGTGAGCGAGGCACTTCCCAGTGCTCGGAGCCTCCTCGATGCACCGAAGGCACCGCGAGGCCCCATCGGTTCTGACAAGGATCCACAAATACCGAGTTATGCAGGAAAGCTCTGCTCAAATGCTGCTTTTAATTGTATTCACTTGGCCAGCAAAGCCCAACACAGCGTTTTGKGATCAGTGGCTTTCCATCACTGCCCCGTAGCACCAGCACCAAGTATCATTCTTCAGAGGAAAGGTGTCAACTGTTAGCAAGCTTTCCATAAATAAAGTAGCCTTCAGCAGCTCGAGGGCCCTCTCTAGAAATATCACAATGCAAATATTACAAAAACAATTTATGTGTATTTAAGTGATTCTCCCCTCTGCAATTTTGCTGGTTAGGTCTGGAAAAAATCTGGAAAAAGAAAAAGCTTTGAAGCCCAGCATATGATCAGGCCATTTCATGGCAGTGAAGTTTCTCCCTAAAACTATCACTCCTAAACAGCAGGCTATTCCAAACAGAAAGTATCATTTAATCAATAGGGCAGGATTCAAGAGTGCCAAAGACCTCACTGTTCTTTGCCATTAAATCATAGTCTGTACAAAATAAAAAATTCGGATTCCCTGAGTAGGTTTGTAGTTACCTTGCATTTCAGCACCTGTTTTGTTTGTTCATATTTAACTGGGTGCTTCTTACAGATTTTGGTACCTTATATTCAAATACTGAAAAGCCAACGATACAACCAGAAAAACACCCTTCCTCTGCTCTGCAAACCTGGTTGACAAACCACGAGACCAACATTGATACGTGTAGGTTCACCCTGAACATTTGCAATCGATATTTTCCAGCTTGAGTCTGAACGCTGAGATTTTTTGCATTATATTTTAAGAAATCATTTTCTCCTGCCTTGCAATCTCAGGAACTTGAAACAGGGGTTTTTCTTCCATTTTTCACAAGGCTCTAACTGTCATTTGTTTGTTTCTGCATCACCCTTAAAACAATGAACTAAAAGGCGCAGGAGCCTGCGCTGCCTGGAGGGCCGGGGCGGGCGCCGGGCTGCAGCACTTCCCCTTCGCGCTTCTCCAAGCCCAGTCCCACAGTAACAGAAGGCACAAACGGAGCTTTCTGCTCATCCCTGCTGCTGGCCGGGCTCTAGACCAGGGTGCATCCACCCATAGTCACCATAACTCACAATTTCACATCCAGTTTCTGAAAGCACAAGTACTTGAAGGACCAAACTCACCCCTAGCTATGTTGGTGTAAACCTGGAGCCACTCCACTAACCGCAGCATTTATTCTTAGTTTACAGGAGCAATCGAGAACAGCATCGCACCAGCTGCATTCAGAGTTCGAACGAGCTGCATCCAAAGGGGGGTTTCACAGATGCAGACTAATTTCATTATAGTACTCTGCAAAATCTTCTCCTTGCACAACTTGTTTCCATTTCTTTTTAGTGTAATGAGATTTCATGATGAAAGCCAAATACAATCTAGCATAGCCAAAGTGCATGTTACACTGATCCTAATAAGCCCAATGAAAATCAATAATGCTCCTAGTTTCCCTGAAATCAGCCTACATAAACTCCAAGCACCGTGTTCTGCCTAAAGCAGAGTATTAGCAGCTTATATTGGACAGATATTTCCTAGCAGAAAATCCACGCCTGAGAAAGGCAAAAGATGACTAGGAAGTTGTCTGCGGTCCTTAAATGCTCCTAAGAAGATCCTTCCCTTCCCGTTTCAGCCGGTTACCAGCTGTGATGGAGCTGCCTTGATGAGTGCTGCTTGCGCTAGGTGAGTCACTCAGCCCCAAATCCTCTTTCCTCTTTAAAAAAAGAACAGCCTTGTCCATCCATTTGCTGAACAAGGATGAGAAATTTTGCTCTGAGAGAAGTAGTCTCCTATTCACTGGCATAGAAATGAGGATTACAATAAAGCTGAAAAAAAAAAAAGAGAGAAAATGAAAGGCAGAGATATTAAAAATTCAGGCAACCTGCTGCAATCAACTTTGAAAATATGCGTGTATCTTCTATCGTATTTCCCTCCTCTAGCTTTTAGCTGGCCCTGCATTGAATGATGAGCAATAGTGAGTGAGAGGGGGAAAGAGGGCAACGTGGGAAGCAAAGACAAGAGCACGCAGAACGGGGGCACAGCCGGCTCACCTGTACGTTTTGTCACATACACGATATCTGGCAGCAATAGACATAATTATGTAGGTTTTCATACTGCGGGTATTTCAAATAAAATGCTTCTTTGAAGTCTGCCTCATCTGAAATAAGCTAATAAATGTAGAAATCTTAAAATATAATTTCCATTGCATTAGTGAGCTATTTTCTGTATTTTCTTAAAGCATAAGAAAACGTTTCTCTGTAATGATCTACCTTATGAATGACCTGGGGAAATAATTTTAGGTTTCTTTAAAATGCAACCATTTATTTCTTATTGTGGAGTTCAATTTCATTAAAAGTTATGGAGTGAGCAGCAATATGGCTATTTGCAGTATTGGATAGCCAAAGGTGCATAATTACTTCCCGTTTACTGTTAAAACAATATTTAAATAATTCAGCATGCAATTGCTTCATTCTTTCGGTAATGATGTACTATTAACGGGCTGACAGATTCGGGGGAGTGAGATTAGGAAGTTCTTGGAGAAGCAAACGCGAGCACGAGCTTTTATTTTTGCCTAACATTTTGTGTACATTACGAAGTCTTACCTCAGGACAGGGATGCACCGAATTTTTGCAAGTGTGAAACTTCATGCAATAGCCCACTGGGTAAACGAGCACACACAGAACGAGGCTATTTCTGAACAAATGCTCCTTCACACGGACCACGCCGGGATAACCCGTCAAACCCCGTGCTCCGGGTGCGCGTCGGCACCGCTCGCTCCGGCTGCTCCTCGGGCTGCATCGGCTCGCGGCCGTGCGTCCCAGGTGTGCCGAGCTGTTGCTATGGAGACTGGCTCAAAYGGGAGCAAATCTCATTTTGATAAAGTTATATTGCCGGGCGGAGGGAGAGGGACTCTATATTCAGCATCGCATATGGCATTTCCTAGTGTTTGAGACACGGGTTCTGTAAATAACAACACACTTTAAAAAGGAGCCACCTTTTCCCGGAGCGGTATGAGCACCTGTAAATAGCAGCTCGGAGCTGGGTTATGTAATGGGGAACGCGTCCGTAACAGGGACCCGGCTCTTGCCTGTGCTCAGAACATTGCCGGTGGGAATGGGGCTCCCGGGACAGGGCAGAGCCGCGCGCTTCCCTCCGCCCCCGCTCTCCGAACTGTACCCTGTCGTGGCGGGGAAAGCAGCAAGGCTTGGCCGAACTGAGAGGGGGAGACCGGTATCAGGTGAGGGTTTCCTTAACTCAAGCAAAACCGGCAATATTCGTTAATCTAAGAAACGATGCCTCCTCAGAACGGGAGCTCTCTCCGACCCCATCGACCACACCGTGTTTTGAATGCAGTGAATGGACTCGCTTTCTCCAGCTCCGCACACCCGGATTTAGCGGCTCCCGCAGGTCACCCAGAGTGACAGCAAGTTGCTGGTTCAGCGACCAGCATCTGTGTTCCGGGGGCAATGGGATTTGGTGAGACACGTCCCCCAGCAGCACCCGGCGAGGACCAGACAAGACGTTTAGCACGAGGCCCGAGACCCGCCGAGGCTGCCGCCTCTGCTCTGCCTCAGTCGCAGCCCACAGACCTGCCCGCTCCCGTGCACGGGGCACAAAACCCCCTGTCCATGGGGTAAACAGCACTGGGCTGCAGTGATATGCCAAAGGCTCCCAGCTTGATTTGCATCCGGCAGCCTTACGGTCGGTAATGCCGAGATTTTCTGGCTCAAGATTGTTTTTCTGTCCTGTTTTATGACATAAATCATGTAAATAGTGAGAGGATTGATTACTGCTCTTAGATATTGCTCCATGGCTGCAAGTACAGACCTTTAAGCTACCTGCGGGACACCTTCCTTACCATAGCTGGTGTCTCGCTCTGAAGAGCCACGCTGAGACCAACTGGGGTTTCAGGCCTATGTTAAACACCACTTTGTGTGAGGAAGGGTTGTTGGCAAAATTGAGCCCCTGTCTTGCACACATCATACCAAACTATAGCTTAACTTCCATAAATAACTGATGAGGGGGAAACTCCTTTTACACCTCAGTATTGTGCCCTTTTATATGAAAAATCGCTTCTGCTGCAATAACTTCATCTGCCACTATAAAAACTAGGCACTTCTTCCAGAACCAAGCACCTAAAATAGCGAAGATAAACAAAAAACAAAGATAAAAAAAAAAATATCAATAAAGTTACTCTGGTAAATTGAAATATTTACTACATGGGGGGAAAACCTTTCATTAAAATAAAAATATCTGAGATAGTGTCAGGCAGTGTGACAATGAAGATGTCGTTACTAAACAGGACTCTTCGGTCCCTTAGCTGTCAATAATTAATACATTATTTACACTTGCACATTCCCATTTCCCAGCTTTCAAGATTTCATTTACACTCTGATCCTTTGCTCAGCAGCAAATTTAACATCATTGTGACCTTCTTCTGCCTGACACTATACACCTATCAAACTGAGAGAAACAATAGCATCTAATATGTGCATTTATTAAAGCAGAAAGCTTCAGTTACTGGAAAAAGTGACAAATGCCAGTGTTTGCCACAGTAAATTAGAAGAGAAACAAATTGCTCCCAAAGAAAAATCAATTAAGAAGCCATCTTAATAATACTGTTTGTGGGAGCCTCAACATTTGCATGTTTTAGGGAAATATAGCTGAAGTGTTTCTAATTAAAACCCAAAGGAATTAGCAAACTTACAAAAGCCATACCAGAGTCTGCAGACAGCCTTATGTTATAGACGCACCATTTTGACTATGAGAAATTAAAATATTCTGGTAGGCTGAGGCGGCATTTTTCTCATGATGCAAAGGAGACGCATCCATTATACATTCCCAGAGGAAACAAATGTCAGATGGTCATATGAGATGTAAATTGCCGTTACATCACAGTATACATAAACGTGCATATTTATTTAGTGTAAGAATACGCAAACTATCAGCATAAAATCTAACATATGCTAAAGCTGTGCTGCAAGCAAGGACTGCCAGAACATCGCTGACTGGGGCAATCACTGGAAGTCCGGGTGAATTTTCCTAAGAGAAGTAATTTTTCTCTCCCAAAACACGAGTATTATGGACCTACCCTGGCCCACCGGGGACAGACCCTGGTGATCTTGATGTGAGAAACCTTTCACAGCAATTTGATTCCCAGGCTCTTGAGGAATTTTCCTCTTGACTTCAGCAGGCTTTGGAGCATGTCCTCAGTGCAGTCAAAGCATGAAGACTAAGAGCAGCAATAGCCCTTGTCCAAAGGAAGGAAATAACCCAAGATATTTTTGAAGAAAGGTTTCAACAGCACTGCACTGAACCATTAAACAAAACCCAAAGAAGTTACATTGTCTTTTTTGACTGTCAGTTTTATGGTCATCATCTAGGAAACCCTCTTCCACATACACAGCAATCTAATATTTTTCTTAATTGCTGACGACTTTTCGTGAAGAGCCTGTATCCTCCTAGCCAAGCAGGTCCTTGCTGCGGTTGCAGGCTGTCCACACAGCACAACACCTGCTTACGCTAGGCAGAACACGAGTGCCACAGCTCAGGGTTAACCATACCACTGACTCTGGGGGCTGCTCGGAGCACCTCTTTGGAGCAATCACACGAGGTCTTGCCCTTCTCCCTGGTGGTAATGGCAACCTCGTCAACCATATGGCAGCCTGGCTGGATTTGGCACTCTCAGAAGTTTCCTCTCAGGAGCCACAATCAGAGGAAAAACACAGAGATGCTGGACAGCCCCTGCGAAACGAAGCACCATCTGCTTACACACCGAGCAGGGGCAGGAAGGGTCGCAGAGACGGGATCACACTGAGACAACGCTCAGCTTTCCAGCCACATTCAGGCCCTGCTGACACAGCAGCTCACCCAAGACTAACTTAACCTCCAGGCAGGCTACACATACGCCACTCAATAACTAGCCCAGCAGTTCATAACCTCCAGCTCATAAAACAACTCTCACGAACTGCCATTACAACATGCRGGGTTGGACTAGACGATCTCGAGAGGCCCTTTCCAACCTCAACCACTCTGTGATTCTGCGGTAACCACTTCCACATTCTTCGTGTATAGTCAGCACACACACACCTTTGTGGACACTACAAAGCGAGGAGTTCTGCATTAAAAACAGCCATATAACCACTGCAAGGTTAACACTGCATCACCTGATCTCCTGTTCCAGGATATACTGACTCCTCTTTCTACTGCCCTGTCTCCTCTCTGTCATCTGGTGATCTCCAGTGGGCACAGGAGTACATGTGGCTACTGCACCCTTGGCGTCTGCTGCATCTCCCTGTCCATCTCTCTCTTCAAAACTCATTTGACTCAGATTGTCATAAAAATTAGTTAATACTCAACAAAAAGGAGTTCATACATTATTTTGCACACTGAGAAATTACTATCATTTGTTGCAAATAAAAATTTCCAGCATGTATTCTTGCATGCCAGTTCTTAGCCAGGAGCACAATATATTGGTTGAATTGTATTTTCTTGTTAGCAACAGAGATTTTATAGCAGAAGTTCTGGCACGATCTTCATGATGGAAGAGCAAACAGTATTGCACCCGCTGCCATAAAAAGTAATCAGTTCTGGAAGAATACAGCAGAGTAAAAATTTCACACTGTGGACTAGATTCAAATTGGTGAGTACCCAAAATGTGTCCAAATGCCACCAATGCTGCCAGTTGCAGCAAGATCTGTTCTGAATTCTCGAGCTATTTCATGAATATAGTGTTTATGAGACATGCTGGATTGATGGCATCTGCATGCAGACTCTTTTTTCTCACTATACAAGTACACATGGAAATCTGACTGTAATTTTGCCTCCACTGTCCATTTCTGTAAATCACTGCTTGACAAGTGATGGGCTAGCTTTAGTAGCATAAGAAAATAATTTGTTTCTCTTGGTTAATTGTTCTTCATGCATATTCACTCTCATTTTGATCACTATCAACTTATGAGTTTTGCACTGCATATCATTTAGAAAAAAAAAAAAAGAGACTGATGGATAACAATAAGGGGAAAGTTTAGCTCTTCTTTCACCACTGTGTCCCCTTGTTTTCAGTTTCTCAAATGATGACCTAAAAATCAGCCAGACAAGAAAGCAACTGGCAGAGCCTGTGTCTGACGAGGCAGCCCCTTTGTCTTCCACCTTCCCTGTCAAGAAGTTAGGCATGCACAACGTGTGATAGGAGAGGGAAGAAAAAATCAGATGCAATGTTTGCTGCTACCATAGCAAAATCATCCATAACCCATTTTCTCCAGAATGTATTTGTCAAAGGTGAGAGACTGAAAAGCATAAGATAATCAGCCCTGCAACTTCTCAAGCTCTCATTCCCATATGGACAAAAAAATGAATAGAAGAGTTATAGGTTTTTGGTTTTGCTTTCTTGCTTATTTTTAAAGTCATCTGCATTTTCATCAGCAGACCCAGCACTCGCCATGCCATGAGGACCTGCCTACTCTCTGTTCTTCCTGCATCCTACGTGTTTCTATTTCTCATAGGAGCGCCCAGAGGAATCCCTGCAACTTCAGAGCCTGGCCCCAGGCATCCATACAAACACACCCCCAGCATGGGGCAGTCAGGCCACCCGCTGGGTTTTGTCTCAAAGGGGCAGGTGGCAGAAGTCAGAGCGCTGCCGTCACAGGCCAGGTCACCTCCTCAGCTCACTCTGCTCTCTCTCCACCGGCGTGGCGAGGGCCAGGTAAGTGCTGACCATCACTGGTTTCCTGAAGGAGGACAGTCTTGTCGTGCTAGCAGGAGACTGCTGTGCCAAAGGGCGAGTTAATACAGTGACATGAGGGCACTGCTAATCAGCCTTAGGCTCCAAGCAGCCCTCGGGTTCTTAGGTTTAAAATAGGAGAAAAGACTCCAGATGCTTCTGAGGACATGGGTCTGACTAGCTCTGTCTCTGCTTCACACTGACATTTCCAACTGGTTCTGTTGCATATCACAGGTGACTTCATGATGTTATTTGGAGAAGATATTCAGTTATATGGGAGAAGTACTGAGAAGGGATGGGTGCAAGGACCACACAATCAGTTTGAAATATGACTAAAAATCATTATAAAAGAAATGGGGCACAACAGCAGCAAAGTGAATTGCACACATACGTAGATATAGGTCTATATTTCTAACTAAGTAGAGATGTAAACAGATGTAACTAGTCAGAGAGAAGGTATATTAATGCCCTTCACCATAGCACAGGGCTCTTCATTTTTTTTTTTTAACATACAGTGTGCCTTAAAAATAAGAGGAGACAGAAGCAGCTTTGGTTTTATATGGTCAGGCTCACTGGGTTTGCTCATTTTGGACCACAGCTGCTGACGTATTAAGAAAACACAATTCGGTGGCACCAGCCCACGCGGCAGCAGGTCTGCAGAGAAGGACAACACAAGACAGGAGCAGAGGGTAAAACCTGCGTAAGTTACCTCCTGAAGAGCAGTCTGTGAGAGCTGCATTAAAACCCTTGCTCTTGTTTGCTGATAAATTCACAGACATTAGCATCAAGGTAGCAATCGGGAATTCATCAGCTTTACTTTTTTATACCCTGTTAGTCTCTGATAACTTCTCTCCTCAAGTGACATACTGTAACGCTGTGCAGTATTAAATGATATGCACAAATAAGTACCTAATGGTAGATTTAAAGATGTTGCAGCAGTCCAAGTTCTTTCATTTTCCTGATTATAACGGCATTTGCATAATGTATGAATTCAAACATTATTGCTGTTAAATAATGCATAAATATTCTCCCATGCTGAAATACATCTATTTCCTCTCCATGAATTATTTTGAATGTATCATTCAGTTGTTGTTCTATTTAAAAATGTAGTTAGAACTATGCATATATCAGTATTATGACTGGAAGAAGTATCATCACAAGTAGCTGGCTAACACTCCAAACTGTAAATGAAGTATACATTATTAAATGGGCCATCTCCTTCCTTCTTCAGAACGCATTATCACCAGAATACAATATTGAGTATTTCTGAAATGTCAGAGAGAAATGCAGGTACACACTTGATTATCTGTCAGGTCTTAGAAAAGAAAAAAAAAATTTTTTGCTCTCCAACCTGGAGGGAATATGACCATAGTCGTATATATATAAAAAAGAGATAAGTCTGTAAGAGGTGTTGTGCAGTCCTTGAATAGCTCTTTGTGAAACTAAGCACCATCGACACCCATTGACTTCCAAACCGATATCCCCCAGATGACGGACCCTTTTATTTATATTTGATTTTATAAAACGTGCCATCTAAAAATCTCTTAGATAAATCCCGTCAACACTGTCACAAAAGTCACTCACATCAATGACAGATGACAGGATGAATAAAAGGACTTCACGATTCCAGCATCTAAACTTGGGAACAAAAAAAATCTTAACTCAGTGCACAACATTTAACAATAAAAATGTCAAAATGAAAATAACAGAGGGCCTCGGTCCCTGCTGGGTCTGCAGCCCAGCTGCAGTGGTCAAAGAAACGGAAGCAGCTCACGTAACCCCCAGGGTTCAACGGTGCCCTACGCATTTACTCACAAGTGCCCAAGCATGCAGGTTTGACTACCGCATCCTCGTGCCCCTGCAACGTCTTTGTTATGGAATACCTTTTTGCAATCAGAGTGTTTAAAGTTAGATTTAAGTATTGACATCTAATTGCACTGCCTCAATTCCATCCCTCCTCCCCCAAAATTGGTTACTTTTGAATTACTTTTTACTTACCACGTAGACATGACTTAGTGTTTCAATTTGGATCCTCGCTTGCTGGATTCTCTTGTCTCAGTCAATTTTCTATTTGCTGGAGGTAGGAAATAATCAAGTCTCCAATAAACATCATCTTTTTTAAAGTGTGTCATCTTTTATGATTTGTCATTATAATGCTAAAACATATCTGTTCCATCAGTGCCATCATCATTACTTTGACCACATAAACCCACACACATATATATATAAATATATATATATATATACACACACACGCGTGCGTGCAAAGAGACTTCACTTTGTCAAATAGATTTTCTGTCACTGCTCCTCCCTATTTCCCCTACTGCTATTGATGGTAGAGTGGAAATGCACTTTTAAAACCTAATAAGCTGATCCAGTGATAAAATGAACACATTTTACTTGCACTTATTTAAAGTGATTCTGCATAAACTGAGGAACATTCTGAAATGGATTTGATCAACCCGAAACTGCTGGAAGTAAAACACAGAAAACAGGGTACCTCCGTCTTAATTCAATATACTTGCTAACCCAAATAAAATGGACTACGAAGAAGTCTGCTGGTTTCTCACACATAGAGATCTCCAAAAATGGTTGCTGTACAGATGCTTTACCATGAACGAAATCCTTGGATTTACAAAACGGATTATTCCTCCACAGTCATCAGCACACAGCCAAAACACACCAGCAAAGATGTTGCCGGTTTGGGAACTGAGCTGGGATAGGAAACATTCCCACGTAAAAGAACACAACACCCACTCTCATACTGCTTACTGAGACTTATTCCTAACTTTCCCTTAAATCTAGATTATTTCCTTCCTACGGAGGTTTTCCAAATCCCTTCACACCTGGAATTCATAACACTACGGCATGGTTTCCTGAGGGGTCTATGCTTAGAAACTCTCCTCTCAGGTAACCAACCGTTTGGCTAGTTTTGCTCAGACCATCACTTGTTACACAGTGTGCTAATTTTTCACATCCCATCATAGCTCAAGGTCCCTTTTTTCTTGGGGAGAAACATCCACAAGATACATTTAAGGACACGTTTTTTTTTTCTTTTTCTTCTTTTTCTTCCAAACAAGTTGAACAATTTTAATCCTGCAGATTCCATGTTTACAATTATAGAAAGACTGAAAAGACAAGCTGGCTGCCAAGAGCAGAACTATCCTACCTGGTATCTGTTGCATTTCAGCAATTTTCCTAAGACACAAGGAAAGGACTAGGCAGGTGGAAAGAAACACATTCCAGATAAAAACACCTTTGTTTAACCCACAAATGAATTAACGAAGTATGAAACTCACCTCATTATCTTGTGGATATGCTGTCAGGAACAGAGAGTATAGAGTTTGTAACAGTGACAAAAGAGAATGGTGGCCTATGTTTGAAACTCTACTCCCCATGGGTCCCTTGCTTTGATTTCTGCCTTTAATACTGATAAGAAGTGACAGTAGTTGGATAAAACAATCAAAACTGGAGCTGAAGAGCTTATAAACCCCCTGACACTTCAATAAACCAAAAGCCAATACAAACCTTAGAAAAAAAATTCATATCCATTTTGATTCTCAATGGCCACATGGAGCCAAACTGACACACACTCAGAGGGCTAGAAGTTACGTCCTGATCTATTTTACCCTCGTTTCATGAATTTTAAATAAAAAATAAATGCTAAATACTACATGGAGAACTAAAATCTTTTATAATCTTTTAGACAGTTGCTGCCAGTTCTCAAGAGAGCTTTATGCCTGCTGCTAAATGTCTACAAATCAATATTTAATATTTTGGAAGATGAAGTCTTAATTATCCATCTCCCCTTTAAGCATCAAAGCCACTTTCAGTGATAACACAAGCATTCGCTGGCTGATGGATTGACTGCTGCTTATTAGCACATGTTTTTCTGTAGGTCAGAGGGAGGGACTTCCCATCACATTTCTTGTTTGCCAAAGAGAGCATTTGTTTCACTAACTTTACCCACCTAGGAGCGGATCTCAGTCACTTAAGCTCCTGCACAGTCACTGGCAGCCCCAGGACACAACTCAGCCCATCAGATTTGGCAACCTTTCCCAGGCTGGAGCTGCCTACTGCTCACATTTTTCAGGCTAACATCACCAAAGACAAAGGTTTTTGGGAGAAATCAAACACAAGTCCACTGAAATTAAGAGAAGCCTTTTAGATAATTTGTGTGGAATTTGGATAAGCCCTAAGAGCACAAAACTATAGCAGAATTTAACCATATATGTTCCAATTAAGTGGAGATTTTGACACTAGAACAATCTGTTCAAATAAAGCTGACAAAAACAAATGTATTTTTCTAACAGAGGCTTCTGTTTTAGAAATCCTCTTATCTTCTCCTTTGCTCCTTGCACTTGATCCTGTACCAAAATCCTGGATTGGATTTGTGGCATTACACCCATTTCTCCAGCACCTGATTTTAGGATCATGTGCACAAGAACTAGGATTTCACTGCAGAAGATGAGTCTGAAATGAAAGGGAGAGAAATCATCTCAAATAAGTCAAAAATAACTTTCAATAGTGAATGCAAGCTAGAAAATGAAAAGTCTAAACACACATTATAAGTATGTACTTTGCAAATGCAGGGTTTCGTGTAAAGGCAACTTCTGCTGTTCTAGAAAGCCCAGCAGTGCTCACGCTGTCCCACACAGGAGGTTCACAAACACAACGTTGCTCCTCTCACAGGGACCCACATTTGATCTTCACTGGAAGTGTTTAAGGCTGGAAAGGCAACGGGAGCACGTTGCCTCTGCTGCTAAATGCTCCTCATCCTGCCAGTCGGCCCTTTCCCCATCACAGCATTTCTTTTCATGTCAAGTCTTTCTTTTCTTACACTAACTTCCAAAACTACCAGAAGTCCGTGCGCTGTTTGCGCTTCCATGCAGCCAAACCCCACGTCTGGGTGAAGCACAAGAGCCTCTCTGGTGGGGTAAGGAGGTCACAGCAACCAGCTTCTTCCACCACCAGATCAAACACGGTCTCTGCGTCCCCACACGTGCATGTGAGGACGTGTGTCCTCCTGCAGCAACGGTGACATGCACAACTGCTTCATGTTGTGCAGACACTTGGGGGAGATGGAGGGGCTTGGAGAAACCTCAAGCACCAGCACAAACCGGAGCGGGGACACGGCACAATCCTAACGGCGCTGCATTGGAATCTGAGGGCATCAAGCAGCACGGCCACCTCCTGACCCGCTTCACCCATTGAGCTGACACAGGAACACACCCATACTCAAAACCCATCTTGTTTTAAGCAATATATTTTTGAGACGTAAACCTCTTAAGAAGACAACATAATGCCCACTAGTGAACCCCTCTGCAGTTCAGAGGAAACAGCAGCTTCATTCAGACACCACAAACTGAGATCAGATTAGACCCCAATCCCGCAGGCCAGGGCTTGACCAGCTGCCCAATACAGTCCCAGGCAAGGGGAGCACCTGGGGAACGCTGAGCAGGGTGCTGGGCTTGTCCCAYGCTTCCCATGCTTGTCCCACACTTCCTGGGAATGCCTCCCTCTCCTCAGGGCACCCTCCTTGGTCCCTCTCAGCAGTTTTCTCTCTCCCCTGCCCCTTCGAGCAGCTATCGCTCAGCCCAGCCCAGCCTGCACGTAACAATTTTATTATTATTAAAAACAAAAACAAGGGAACAAAACACACACACMCCCCCACACACACACACTCGCTCAGATCCCTAGCACATGACTGCAGCTCCCCGCCTCGCGCCATGGCCCCACACAAAGAGGGTGACGGGTCTGGGGCAGCGCGGGGCTCCACAGCGCGTGCGGGAAGGAGGCCCGCAGGCCGCGAGGCTCACGGAGCCGCCCCGCCACAGCTCTGCTGGCATGGGGCATCCTTTGAAAGGAGGCCCCCTTAGCAAGATCTTCCCCTGATCAAAAAGCAGGCGAGAAGTATCCTCGCCAGGGAGCCAGGTGGGGGAGAGGGGCCTGCGGGGCACAGGCCCTTCAAAGGCAGCCGCCTGCAGCCTTCCTGGGAGCGCAAGGGTTGCCTTAACGGCATCATGACATGGACACCCTTCCCCTCCCGTCAGCTGTGCTCACTGCAGCCTTAGAGAAGGGAAAATACATCCGAGGGGCAACACCGGAGCAGTTCTGGTGTGGCAGTAAGATTTGTTTTCCGCTCTTTCCTATTTCAGCCTTGCAAGAAGTCATTAAGAGAACAACACTGAAATATTCTACGAAAATCACAGGTGACGGGAATCCGCAGCTCTCCTGGTTTCAAGAGTACCACAGCGACCAGCTTCCACTTCTGGCCCCAAGCTTCTCCAGGATGTAGTTCAGTGTGTGCAGAGTGTCTTCAGAAGAGTTCCCCCAGCCCTTGGGAACTGTCCTCCCTCCCAGGAGGCAGAGGAGCCAGGTCAGGTTCACCAGTCAGGAACACTGGAAAGTCCTGCTTTAACACTCCAATCCCTACCTCCAAAAGAACCTGAACAAATTCCGAACATGCCAAGGACAGACGGGGACTTTATAACCAGACATGCCCTTTTGGTATAAACCACAGCACTGGCACACGCTATACCTGAGAAGCCGGTCACTAATGGCTTCAGCCTGTCCAGCCTGGGTGAAAATGAGCCTTTTTTTTTGGCATGAAGCAAGACCAACTCTTAAAATATGTGTCTTCCCTAGAGGACCAGGATATGCTGATGTGGGAGATTGCTCCAGCAAGCAGAAAAATGAGCTGGAACTTCTCCGAGTTTTGCTTTGTCCTTTGCATTTTTCATACTCTGTATTGACAGTTTCTAGATGTGCAGCATTCTGTGGCTGGTGATCCTTCCTACGCCTATGTACTTTGCTGTCTACAGCCCTATTAACCTCAGATTTATTAGCTAGTTTGTCAGCCACTTACACTGCCAACTTCCCAAGAGGCAGGCACATCCCTATGTGAAGAAGCACCAAAAAAGACAGCAATGGGAAAAAAAGTACAATCCATCTCACTCCCTTCAACCTTAAGAACGTGCACATTTTACATCTATTCAACCAAGTGCAAACATTAATTCAAGCTTAAAACAGATGTAGCAAACACTTGCATTAATTTTACCTTCGGAAATTATTCTCTCCATTTTGTATTGTTTGGGGAGAGGGGAAAACATTGACTTTTGGAACAGACTAGAGTGGATCTTGGGTAAGGAAGATATCAAACAACAAAAGAAACTTGTTCTGTATGATTAGAGGGAAACTACAAAATATCGCTAAGGACTATTCATTTGATCTCTTGCTTCGGAACCCATTACAATGACCTAGCAAAATGTAAACAGTGGGCACAGCAGATGGCATGTGGGCATAGACTGGCCTCACCAGCTACCCGAGGACTCCATAACCTACCTCATCCACTGTCTTGGCCTCAAGTGTCAACTCGAGACCAGAAATCAGAATGTTGAGAATACAACAAGAGCAAATATGCAAGAGATTCTGGCTCATACATGAAACAAGCAGCCTGGCATTTCTGAGATAATAAACATGCTCTAAGATTCCTTTGTGTAAATTAACTTTTTTTCCAAGCATGTTTCTGTAGTTAGGATATATTTGAAGAATAATCACTTTTCTCAAAGGCTCCCAGAAGAACATATTCATCTTCTTGCATGATTTGCTGTGGGGTTGGTTCACCAGGCAACACAATAAAACTTGAGTTGGCCCAAAGTTGGCTCAAACAAAACTCTTTGTGTTTTTGCTGGTTTAAATCTTTGACACAATAAGAGTAGGTGAATGGTTTTATATTATCTTGCGGGGAAAAAAAGTTACAAGAATGCACATCGAATTATGTGAAACTAGAAGGCAACAGAGAAGCCGCATGGGGAAGGATATACCCAGGTACTTCAGAAACTAGTATTGAGCATCGAGCCATCCTATGCTTTATCTATATGTGCTGTCAAAAAGTTAGAAGTATTCCTTGCATTGAACTTAAGGTACTCTCAGGACAAACAATCTTTTAAATAATTTGTACTAAGCTTAAATAATAAAAGAGTTAGAGAAAGGCTTTAAGTAGTATTATATAAAAGGCACACACAAAAGCTTTGCAAAGATAAAGTACATGATGGGTTTCTAAAGTAGCCCAATTTACTTACTTACTGAGGTCTGTTATTTATTGAAATAAAATGAAAGGAATATGGAAGAGAAAGCTAGAAATATTTAAAGTTTGACATCAAGTTTACAATGACTGCAGTTTGATTCTAATGGATCTTTTCTTAATGATATGTTTTTTAGCTGAACAATTCTTCAAAAAGGCCAGAAAAGCAATTTGTGCACATCCTTCTGATCCTCCTGCAAAGCTGCCTTTTTTTTTTTTTTTTCCTCCTCTCTTTTTATTTCCCTGTGAAGATACTGAATTTGCCAAGTCCCCAAAACTGCAAAAATGTACAAATCTCTGGGGAAATAGTTGTAGGCCCAAAGCATCTACATGTGTCAGCACTCCTCCTCTGCAGCTTGGGTTGCATGGTACCTATCCAGTGTTTTAGCGCACACAAATATTGGTGTGCACCTAACCAGACTGATCTCCCACATGCTTAAGCTGGGTCACACTTCCAGGTCAGAATGTCCCGCCAGGGAGCAGGAACTCCTAGAACAGGCAACTAGCTCCACACCACCAACTGCCTCGCCAGAGATGGCAAAGTTTGGGTCGAAATTGCCATCGTACAAGAGGAGCAGCATTGCGGGCAGCTTTGTGGTGAAAGCTGTGAGAAGAAACGCAATGGGTAAGTTTTTCTGACTGAGGAGAATAAAGGTGAAACATCCATCTCACATTCCAAAACTTCAAGGTGACCCTGGATGAAAGACTGCAGAACTGTATCTATGAATGTATTTATATGGAAACTTTCATCAAATTTTGAAGACGGAAAACCTATGCTAGATAGACTAATAATAGTTTCACGAAATAGCTGCTTAAAAAGAGGTGACATGAGTGCTCTAAGGAGGAGGAGATTTTCCTCCTCTGTCTCTTCAAGGTGGACAGATATTTTTAAGTATTAATTCTTAAAAGTTCCATCACTGAAGGTTTTCAAAAGCCTTTACACACCAACATCTTCTCAGAGCTTTTCCCGAGCAGTAGATTAATGCGCAGGCAAGAGCTAAGTCAGAGGGGGATCTTTACTATAGCATAGTATAGCCAGCCATTCCTTTTCCTTTGTTCCACCTGTTCTACACAGGAACTTTCTTCCAGGTAATATCAGTAAATGCAGTTATTATGGCTTGTGCTGTCCATTTATGTGTCCTATTGTAAGACTTAAACACACTGACTGCTAGATAATGAGGCTGTAGCCTAAAAGCATTTTTTACTTCAAAATACTGCACATTACTAATCCTGTATGTTATTTTCATGGTCAGCATCAATTACTATGCAAATATATTTTGCCTAAAAATAAACAAATGTACAAATCTTAGTTTTACTGAAGTATTTTGAAGATTTACTATATTTGACATTTGCAGCTCTATACTTACAAGTGGTTACTTTTCACTATTGGGTTTATTGATTGAAATGCCATTCATTCTGCGGAGATAAAAAGTGCAGTTTAGCCTGTTGATTAACATGTGGCCAGATAGAGCTTTCATATGAAGGTGCTCAGATATCACTTTCCTCAGCTTTGCTTCATATATACACTGTTGAATTATTTTTGTTAAGATTTATATAATGAGTTCACCTGCTGTTTAGTAGAAGCACTTCTATTAACTTAATGGCTTCTAGGATGTCCTTTGCTAATAGCTATGCAGTTATTTACACACTGTTTGCATGTGTGTGCAGACTGCAAAAAAAGGAAAAAATGCACCTCAGCTATCGATTAACTGAAGAAAGAAGCGGGGAAAAAAAAGGAACGTGGCCCGTTACAGAAATGTACAACATAGATCTTTAACCAAACTACCAGGATGTCTAACTTAAAACCCACCACAATCTCTTTAATTGTTTTAAATAATGAAATGGCTAAATAGGCTTTGTCCCCCTCTAGTGATTGAGAAGATCACTAGATCCTCTCGTTGCTAGCAGATACTCTTTATTACTGACTGATAACAAAGGAGGCTGAAGTCTAGATTACATGGATTATATCCACTGATGGCCTGTGGTGGTGAGATCATTAAAAAAATATGCTTTTTAAATGTTGAAAGAGAAATTCCCTTAAAGTGCAAGTATGTCAGCAAAGCTTTTCCAGTAGAGAAATGGTCAAGTATTTTCCAAGTATTACTTCCAGTTACAATCTCCTCTCTTAACAAATAGAATAGAAAATGGATAAAATGACCAATTTATTATTATTATTTTAGCCTCCACCTATTAGGGGCCCTCTACTAATCCATTCATAGTAGTGATAATTATCCTTCCCTCCTCCCCCCAGGAATCCTGGTAACATAAATTGAATGTGGACAGTGTAAGTGACCTTGTAAACAAGTGCAGGGAGGGTTTCCATCCTCACAAGAGGCTGTGAAAATTACATAAGGGCATTACTATGAAACATTATGGATACGGAGAAAGATGAGGATGGACATGATGAGACAATAGCAGAGAAGCAGAGAGGAGCCAAGTCAAAGGTTCCCAGCRCTGGAGGCGAAGCCTGTGACTTGATACTGCAAACACGGATATTTTCTTACCAGGAAATGACTTAGAAAGTTTCTCTGTACTTAAAGATGATCAGACGAAGCAACAATATAGAAGCAAAGGCAAGTGAATAGAGTGGCCTGGCCAAATCTGTCCAAAATACCAATATTTTTAGTTCCCATAAATGATCCGGTAGAAGAGTCTGAAATGGTGCCAGGAAATTGAGGAATGAACTTCCAGGGCTGATGGGAATATTAACAGGGGGCAGTGCTGTGAAAATGTTGCTGTCATCAACACTCCCATGGAGCTTATTTAATTTCAGGAGACAGTAAGAAATTCAGAATGTCACTTATAGGAAAAGATGCTGCATATACTAAGAGGGGAAAAGCAAGGGCAGAAGCTTGGTTAACAGGGAGTGAGCACAGCAGCAATGTTAAATCCATATAAAATGCATTTTTTCCAATAGTAAGACAAAAATAGCAGGGACATGAAAAAAGCCTTATTGACAGCACATAGAGACTGAAAAGAAAAAAAGAGAGTGACTCATCTAAGTCTGTCCTGTTTTTCTAAGCCAAATAATAAAATATCTGGAGCAAGAGCCATGACTTGCTGGACTCTGTCCAAATGCATAACCATCAGTCACATCACGTGCACCGTGCATGGAGAAAGGGGCCGGGCTCTGCACCGTGCCGATGCACCAGCACCCTCCCCAGCACAGAAACACCAGACAATATTTAAAGGACTGTGATAGTAAAAAGCCACGGATGCATCCTGCGACTGCAAGATGAATCATGATGTAAGCATGTCAGAAATCTTTGTTTCCTGGTTTGGTCACAGCAAGGTGACCAAAGGGTACTACTCAGATGTCATAAGCTGCAGAAGGGGCAGGCAAAACTGGTAACTCTTGGCACATAAGGAGCACCTATGAGGTAGCACCTTCTGAAGCTTGCTTGCTTTTACAGTAAGAAGTATTCTCCTCGGGCAGCAGTATTTAGAAATAAAAGGCAAGGCCCATCACTGCTTCCTCTCAGCTGGCCTGCAATTACCAGTTCCCAAGCAAACACCCCAGGAGGGTTGGGGTCGGTGGCACACGCAAGGCTGTGCAATCGCGGGCAGCACCCGAGCTCAGGGAAGCTCTCCACGTCTTGTGCACTAATAAATTCAACAGCAAAAGTCACTGTCAGAAAGCTGACGAAATCCCTTCTCAACTGCCATGAGCTACTAACTTCGAAAGGGGCTCTGGAGTATAGCGGGATAAATCACACCAAGTAAGAGTTGTCCTAATGCTAACAGTACTTCAAGTTCAGACAGATGAAGCTATAACCAAAATTCAGTTAGAAATGGATCAGGCTATTTGTGCACAGGTAATATTAGCTGTTGTATAACGCTATAAAAGTTTTTTCCTACCTGCTTTCTGATGAGTTTAACTACAATGAATGAGACAAATGATTGTCAACCCCCAAGCCTTTGAAAATGAAATGCAGTAGTTATTTAAGTTAACATAAATCCCTCGTGATCCATCCACAATTTATTAGAAGTTTGGAAATGAGTATTGCACATTTCCTTCCCCCATTTGCTATCTTCTGCCAGCTGGGTAAGGACTCAATAAAAAAGCCATCCATCCTCTTTTGTCAACCAATAGTTCTCTAGTCTCAAGCTATAAATGAACAGCACAATAAATTAAATGTTTGACAGGGAAGATGTATGGGTTTGCAACAGTGTTTGATCTATGGTTTAAAGGAGAAAACACTGAAACATACAGCTCTAGTTTAGGTATTGATCACCAGAGAAATGTTTTTGAATAAAAACTAAACAATAAACATCTCTTTTCACCCAATTATTCTAATTTACAATCAAAAGAAGCACTAAAAAAAAGTAAATGAAGTCATCAAAAAATAATGGCAGCAAACTCAGTTTTGTACTTCAAACACAAAGGCAATTCTTCATGATTAAAAGAAACAATATTGATAACTGAAGTTAAAAAGAAGCTTCTGGAAAATAGGCAGCAAAGGATAGAATTTTTCTCATCTAGCTGTCTAAAGGCACTAAATTAAATAAGGATCAATGGAGAAAAATAGTTTCCCCCAGAGATGACTTAGCCCATCTCTGCTCGAAACACAGGTCAAACTGTCCTGCCGAGCTGCTTACCTGCGACAAGTAATTCTGAGCCTAAGCTAGATGACTGGTTCATATGTGATGGCTAATGTTCAGGCAGCTAAATTTAGGTGGGATGAGTCATACAAAACAGCTTTTCTAGCTGCCATTAAAATCAATAGGAAGACAAGGTTTATTTCAGTGGTGCGCTACAAATACCAGGGCCAGTCACCACAATTCAAACATCCATGAGACCATCATGCAGCAACATGGATGACCAAAAACTGCAAGTACTGAGCAGTCCAAAACCTTCAAGGCTGCCTCTAACCCACATCAAGTATAACTTTAGGGATTTATTATCTGGGAAACACAGCAAAACAGCCCAGGAGACCACTGACATGGGAAATCTGCCTGGCTTGTTGGAATGGTTTTTTAGATAAGAAATGCCAGGAAACTGTTTTGTCATTAAAATCAATAGAGCTGTAGAACCCCACCTGCACTCAGGGACTCCTGTGTCTCCACAGACATATGGAGCTGCTGCTCTGGAGCTGCCAAGCATTGCAACACAATTCCACAACTAAGAGACATCAATACATGCCATGGTTAAGAGAGAGGTGTCAATAGATGGCACTCGAGAATGAGCTACAGTTTCATGAAATCACACAAACGCATGCACTGCGGTACTGCCAGCCTTTAGGTGGACTTCAACATTACCCCAAAATATCCAGCTCTGTGTTTTAATGTCCTTGGGTAACCAGGCTCCAAAGTGAGCACAACCCCCTGGTCCATGAGCATCGGCAAGCCCAAATTCACCCAAGACCATATATGCAACAGATATAACCATCTCCCACCCCATTCCCAACAGGGCAGCAGAGAGGACGTTTTCTATAGATAAGTCTGTTATGAAACATACTCTCTTCTTTCCATGTCCATTTTTTTTTGACACGCGAACTTTCAGCATCCAGRGCTGTGTGAAATAACTGCAATTTTCCTTCAAGCACCTATTAACAGTGATGAGCTGACAGATGGGAAGCACATGATCAACCCACTCAACTTTCTGCATACCTGCCAAAACAATGAGGCTACAGAATAAAACCTGCCCTCAACTTCCCCAAGTTTTGGGGGAAGCTAGTGTGAGCACGTCTGTAAAGTAATAGCAGAATTAGCAGCAAATGATTTGTGAGATTTCAGCCTGACATTTGTTTCAAATAGTAGCTAAATAATGAAGTTTAAAGGAAAGTAGATTTCTCTGCTACTTAAGTTTATGCGTAATGTTTTTTTAAAACTTCCCTCCACCAGTAAGTCACTAATCTGGCCGTGGGAGGTAGTTTTAGAGCACTTCCCACACACATGAAAAGATTACGGGCCCATCCATCTACTAGAAACCTTAGGCTCCCCTTCTTTAGTATGGTCTTCTTGAAAATCAAAGACAGAAGGCTCAGTAATCCAGGGTCTTAAAAACATTTTAATTCATTTAGTTATCAGCTTGGAGGAGTAGTAGAGAAAGAAAACCTCTTTGCTCAAGTTAACTTCTCTACCAATCACACTGCAAAGAGGAGCCATTTTCCTGACTTTTAGTGGGCTGTCTCCAAGAGGAGAGACCAACTCCCTCCTAACACCAAAGAACACGCTGAAGGCAGACGGAGCAAGACAGCGCAGGCAAGCACGTTGGGTGAGGACACCCGCTGCCTCGGGACACGGGGTTTACAGCTGCACTACTGACTGTGGAACCAAGGCAGACCCTGCAGCAGGAGAACAAACTCAGCCGCTGCAGAATTTAACACCCAGGGGACACTGCTGTAGGTGATGAAGAAATTGAAGTCACTTAGGGGAGGGAGAATCATTCATCTCGTTTTCTTTCTTCCAACTGAATGCCTTGGCATGCACATATAAACCTGCTGGCACTGAAGTTTTGTGCCATCTTTAAGACCTGAAGCTACAGCTTTGACAGGGACCCCTCTCAAGTGCAGGGAGCACCTTTAAGTTCAGAACCTCCGCATTCGAGGTTCTCTCCAACCTCTGACACATTCTGCCCGGCGGGGCACGCACTCAACACTCACCAACCCGTGCAGCCGGTGCCACCGGAGCCAAACGCTCACCCAGAGCATCCCAGAGCACAGCGTGGAATCCTGGCGTGTGCTCGCCCCAGGCGTGCTGCTGCATCTCCTCTCCTGCCACCTTGCATTAGCATCAATAACTATCATTCCAGTGTCTTTTCTGTCACAAAGCACTGATGTACCAACAGCAGAGTATGTGAATCCACCACAGCAATGGTTCTCCATGCCTGAAAGGGTACTTGGTGAAGGATTTTTAAGCATTGCCATTTGTTGAACCAGGCTCCCATGTCTGGATGCACACAAGTCTTCAGGGACGTTGATCCCAGTCAACCACTGTCTTGCAGCCAGATATCAACACAGGACTAAAAACATCCACAAAGAAACCACAGGCCTGAAGAATACTTTAGCAACTCAGGCGTTTATTCCATAGTGCCTGTGTGACTTCATGTGCATCGCTCATTTTTCAGGGTTTCTAGGGCATCTGATGGCCTTAAAACACAGAAATAAGGCTGAGGTTTTGAATGACGTTTGCTCAGGGCTCAGAAAGCTGACAATTCAGATGAATCAGAATGAAAAGCATTCCACAAAATCTGTTGGCAATCGCTTTTAGGTTTGTTATTGGAAGTCCTGTTTTTCAAAGAGCAGCTGCTTCTCTCTTTAGGTGAGCCTCCTGCTTTATCCTCAGAGGCACATCCAGCTCCCAGTTCACATACTCACCAGAAAGACAGTCCTGCCTGGAAAGCTGCCAGGGGTCTGCTGCACATCAGCGTCGTCGGGCTTCAGTAGTTTGCTTGGCAGCCAAGAAGGTGAACAGTAAATAGGATGTACATGAAAATAATTCCCGAGAGAAAACAGAGAATATTTGGTGCTCGCTGAAAACCACAAGTTGCAAGCTCCTGTGGGCCCGCAGCTGTTTTGACTGGTAGTGAAGCCAGGAGGGAAGGCGTCGTCTCGCCAGAACAAAGGAGCAAACAGAAATTCGGTTTATAAATGTTTTCAGGCTGGCGCTTTGCCCAGCAAGGCCGAGCTTCCCACGCGGCAGCCCAAGCTGCACGAGGGCGCCAGGGCTGCCCTCCTCCCGCGGCGCGGGGTCCCCCGAGGCCTCGGCCCCCCGCAGCGCAGTCACCACCACCTTGGGCAGCGCAGGGACGAGCGGCAGGGAGAGTTCAGCGGGCACAGCGGAAGCTCAGACGGATTCCCATGGCTCTTGGAGAGCAGCACTGCTCTGCAAGGGTCCACGGGTTAAACTTTGGTCACCCGCGTGGCTCGCTGCCACCCTCACATCTGACCAGATTCAGGGTTCCAGATACCAGAAAAGATTCAGGTTTCCAGATACTGGAAAAAAGCTTCCAGTCAGATGAACATGGGATCATTTGCAGAACTAGCTCAAAGCTTGGAAGGAAAAACTTGTCCAATACTTAGAATTTACACCAGTAATCCACATAAGGATCACATTAAGTACAATGAAAGGTGTGGCCTATTGGTAAGCACAGAATGATCAGGAGTCTGAAGCCCAGGGACCATCTTCCCCATGTCAGAGGGGATTGTGCCCCGCTGCGCCTGGGGACAACAAGGCGGCCCAGGGAGGTGGTGTTACCTGTTCACTAGTGGGGCAAAGTCACCCAGAGAGAACAAATGCAGCCGGTCCCTCCGCGGCACAAAGGTAATATCAGTGTTTCCAGAAGAACCAAGCACTGCTAAAAGGATATCAGCCGACCAAGAGGAAATTTCTTAGTGTTACAGTAGTAACCAAGGCAGTCTATCCTACAGCAGAGCCTGGTAATCACAGTTAAAAAATAAAAATCATGGTTTAGAAATAGAATCCTAAAAGACTGCTCCTTTGAAGAAAGCTCAGTAAATCTTTCTAAATTAGCTTCTGAATAGCTCTAAATTAACTTCTATTCAGGACTAGATTAAGGCAGCCTGGGTTCACAGGTGCATTATAGAGCAGGCTACCAAATGATCCTGCAATCATCCAAATAATCCCCACTTGGGATAGTCAGAGTGACTGAAAACCGAGCACAGGCCCTTTCTCCATCTCTGAAGCCCTGGCAAAGTCTAGTCCCTGTGCTGAAGGCTCACAGCCTTTGTCACCAACAGACACCAGGACGTTCGATCCATTCACCCTGGGTGCTCCCCATGGCCACGGCAGCACCCAATGTGCACGGCGACATGCGGAGCACGAGCACAGCCCATGCAGGGTGCCAAGCATAGAGTCACCCAACACAGACCCGCAGCTACCACCCATGGTGTGGCCAGCRGGCCTTGTCATGCCTTCGGCCCATTCTTAAGCCTCCCTTTTTCCTAGACACTTGCCTCACATATATGCATAAGAGGAAAAWACAAATCCTTTACTATAGATAGACAAAAAGTGCAGTAGTCCCTAAATCCTCTATTAGAGGCAGACAAAAAWTTTGATGGTAGAATTAAAACAAAGGTTGAGAAAAACAACCTCTAAACCACTATACTCACGTATAGGAGAAACGTTGGGGAGGCGAGATGTCTCATGATGTCCTCTTACACATTCCTCAATGGGCACAGCCTTCAGATCCCTGATCTTGCTTCTTTGCGCCTAGTAAGGGAATTTATTCACAATAAGTGATGATACACATATTAAAAGACATTATAACTGTCAGCTCTTTAAAAGGAGATTCTCTAATTGAAATGGCAATTTCAAATATCTCGTTGTGTGACTAAGGTTTAATTTAAGGAAGCACTGACTAAGCTCTGCACTGCACATTCTCACATGTAGGGAATGGGCATCTGCACTGCACAATTTGCATTGTGAACAGCTAGCAATTGTGATTAATGATGGATATAAAAAAAAATCAGCTTTAGAAAAGCATTAGGGAAATAGCTTACCCCCACAGAAAACTGCTTTGGCATAAAGAACACCCTGAGTCGCTAATATTTATACAGTGCTGTGAAAGTTGAAGTGCTAAATACTGTAGATGGTCAAAAAATGCAGAGATGTTTTTGCAAATACGCACTGTAATTCAAATAAATTTTGTTTTATCAAGACAGCACCAGAATAAGATGATGGTTTTTATTGACTATATTTGCAAAGAATTGACTTCTCATATCTTATTTTTTCTTCTTTTCTGAGCATAACAAATAGATACCCTTTGTCAGAGCCAGCACCTAGACCATAGACCATTTACATCTTTCTCTGGGTATAGACTCTGCAGCTGGCAGCCAAAAAGAGGCATTGGTGGCAAAATATGAAAGGGAATAGTGGATAGACAGTAAGGTTCAGTAGAATTCATATTTCAACAGCAGTTTAGAAAGATGACCACACACACTTTTTCGTTACCTGCCTTATACTAAACACATACACACTTACTTTACTGGATATTTGGGATGCTTGAACAAGGCATAAGCTTGGACTTGCAGAGTCTAGACATCCTCATCACAGGTGTAAGAGTACATACAGGTGATATGCTTTATCTTAATGCTTGGTATCTGCTTTATGACTTAGATGTAAGACACAAACGTGTAAATGCTCCTTTTCCTCTGCTGAATTTTCCAGTCCTCTCTGACGACTTAAGCAACAATGAGTCAGTCTGTATTATTAGGGGAATGAGTCTTAACTTAGTGGCAGGGAATTACAGCACCTCACAAAGTTAGCCCTTATCTCAGTCTTCCTTAAGAGTCTTAAGAGATACTGTTAGGTTCTTATCAYAAAGCACGACTGTGGTAGGTAGGCCCAGCAAATTTATGCTAATCGTATTTAATCCTTCGCCGTAAAAAGGGCACATGATACATGTGAGCAGGAAAAGGACAAACAATCAAACACTTTATAGTAATTTGTCTCAAGCTCAGTTTCTGTGTGATACCAGAGGCAAATCAAAAATTAATTTAAAAGACCCTAGACATGCATTATGTGGCAAAAGAAAATCTCAGCAAGCTTTTAGCCTGACAGACTACGGAGGAGGAAGTTCTGCAGATGGTATCTTGGATTAGCACCTGGTAAGTTTGCACAGCCCATAACCTGCCTAAAGTTACAGGCGACTCTTCCGCGTCCCGCACTGATCTACAGGGATCACCCTCAGCCATAACGAATGACAATTAATAAATGYTCTCCTTTTATCTTCATATCAGCTGTAAATATTATCTCAAAGTAAAACTGCAAAGGAAAGCACTATGCACATGGAACTAGTGTTTCTTTCCTGCATGTCCAGGGATTATCCAACTCTGTGAATTTGTGCTGCTTTTTGTTATAGGTTTTTGTTTTTAATGGTTCTTTCTATGAACCCAAGATCCATACCACTGCAGCTGATTATTCTTTTCAGATGGTTTCCTTCACTACCATCCCGAGACTTGATTCTTGTTACAGTACTCTCCCTACCCTGAGGAGCACATTTCCTATTGACCAATACTCTGCTCACTTCTGATTATAATTGTAAAGGCACTGCACGGAGATTAAACCTCCTACTTGCACATCTCTTGCACAGCAATCTGAGAGGGTTATTAAAATAGACTCCCTTCTGATCATCTCTGTAGACATTTTAATCTTACATTCAGTGTTTTTATATCCAAACCTCGCTCCTCACACACAGGGGGGAGGGAATTAATTGAATTGAGTGGGAGGTTGATTCGGTGGAGTCCATTGGAACTGAGCAAAAGTATATCTCATCTATTGAAAAGCACTTACCCTGAATTCTAACAAAATAAGCCCATTTTTAAACTGCTCACTTCAAAGGGAAGAGTGGGAATTGCATGCACTCAGTCTTTTCCCACTAGTGTTTCTATTATCATTTTTCTTAAAAACAAAACAAGCACCTGGGAAAGGTCGATAAAACCACAACGTATGGAGTGGAGCAGGTTTATTCCTGCTTCTAATACGGAAGCATAAAAGGCTCTTGGCTGGAGTCATGCGATGAGAATGGATTATGAGGAAGGAACCGAGAGGGACAGAACAGAGTTATTGTGTCTCTCCAAATACAGCACCATCTTCTACATGAAGTCCAAAGCCTTGGGTCCACTTGGTGATTTTCTCCCCCCTCCTCACTGGTCACTCAGCCTGAGCAGAGGAAAGGKACACAAAAGGAGGAGCTATGAAATTTCACACAAGAAGCGGACAGGAACCCATTGAGGAGGCAGCAGAAAACAGAAACAGGGAGGACGAAGAGCGCACACACACGTGGATGGTTTGGGAAMGGAATATGCAGGAGAAGGAAGGTARAGAATATATGTAAAACCAGTGGARATAGCTGTAAAGTAATTCCTTGACGCAGGCATTAAGCACATGGTATTTAAAATAATTAGATACGGTGCCTCTAGGTATTACCGCTTGGGCTGGGCTTCAGGGCACACTTTTGCMGAAAATCAGCCAACGATGACCATTTCCACACTGGGGTTCAGTCACAGAGCAGTCTCTGCGCAGGTAAATAGGTTCCTTTTGGAGAAGAACAAAAGCAGTGAGTTTTAGGAGTGTATTAGYTCCCCTGTGGCAACACTAGTCTACTTAACCCCCTGCAAACAGGCTCAGGTTAGCCCAAAGGAACTCCATACCTCACAGGTTTCCTGAAAGAGGCCACTAAAAGGTATTTGAATAGGAAATGAGACCAAGAAAATTAGATTAATATGGGGACCTGTGTATAAGGCACACGGTCCAGTCCAGAATAGACTGGGTGAACAGCTCTGCATGCTGAAGGCAAAACGGAGCAAGATTGCTTTCTCCCCGTTTAGCTGATCTTTCTTTGAAATGTTACCAGCTTACAAAGGCAGTACCTCAGGGATAAGCCATGTCTTTCCCACGGCAATAAAGTGGAGCAAAAGGTCRGATAATACCCCCAAATCAAACTGAATACACCCCAAAAACAGATTTTAACGCACATACCATGTTTTGACAGACTGTTTTTCCTCTTGGAATAACCACAAAAATCCAGCTTAATCCCTGAACTTTCCCATTGCAACTGTTATGGATTACCTCTTTGCAAAGTAATTAAATTTGAAAATAATTTCATAAAACAATGTTTTTCTAACCATTTTTTCCCCATTTGTTACCCCAAGAGAGACACATCACAGATTAGGGCCAGGAAAAGGCCAGGAAAACACTGCCAGATTTACTAAGCCTGTTCTGTGTCATTTTCCCACCATTTGCCTCTTGCTTTTCTACCATCCTTTACAGCTCCGCCCTAAATCCACCACCCTTTTACAAGGCAGCTCATTTAGCTCACTTCAACAGTTTTATCTTGCAGCATATAACACGACATGGAATTAATCCATACAGAGTCTATACAGGGTGGCAACCCATACAGTTATCTTCCTAGCTTTTTTTCCCCCCCTCTAATATTTTGTTTACTTCTTCCAGTTTAAAGATGCTGTGTATTTCAACCCTAAAGAACAGGGCTATTAAAACACTATAGAAGTGTAGTGCAGAGTTTGGTGTACGATTAATCCCGCACTACGCAATCAGCTGTGGGTTCAACACTGCTTGCCACCTTTACCGTCTTTCAGTTACAAAGCAGACTTATTTTGTACAAATTTCCCATTATTTTCCTCTATCCCACGACAGTCTCCATTACTACAGCTTCTTAAACTACTCTCGCAGTACTGAGTAAATKTGGTGAAATAGCTTTCTTTTTGGCACACAGGCTTTGACAAACCACATCACAGCCTGTTAATATCATCGTGATTTTTTTTCAAAATACAAATACTATTTTACTTTATGCATCCTATATAATATATGTAGATGCATGTTCCCAGCTCATAAAAAGTAAATATTATGTTTAGCTGTTAMCATTAAAGAGCAGAAGCCTGGCTCATGAGGCATCAATTCCTTGCCTTTTTCCTCTTAAAACTGCAGCTCATAGCAGATATCTGAAACCTTTCTTTGGGTATTATTATGGCCTTTACAACGTGACAGACATCTCGAAAACAAAAAAAGCCTTTGCCTCGAGAAACTTACRGTATATGTATCAACACAACACTATCGGGGGAAAACAAACATCGCTCCCATCATGATTAATAAAGAAGTAACACAGTCTTTAAAAAAAAMMAAAAAMASARAARARAAMACACAYCATCTCTGGCAACAGAGAAGAAAAGCACAAGAATCCCACTGAGAAAACAACCAGAGACTTAAAAAGGTGCCAGGAGAATCCTGCTTGGACCTAGAGGGGCAGAAGTTGAAGAAAAGGAGAAGACTGAATAAATGTAGGAAACAAAATGAACACTGTACAGAATAAATCAGCATCCCATAAACTCAAAACCCTTCATGAAAAAAGATTTTTTTTTTTCCTGTCTCAAACCAAGAAAAAAGGTAGTGAGAATTTATATCATTTTATTCAAGCAAAACATCCACCACTGCCCACAAAGCAGTTCACCATGCTGGCAGCAGGTCACACACASTTTCAGAACATGCTGCTGCAGATTTAAGTGGTGTTCAAATTAGGTACAAATTCTATCTATGCAAAAAAAAAAAATATTAACTATTGATGTCTAGAAACTAGGCAGGTTCATACAGGCATTTAGGYCCATAAACATCACAGTTTATAGAGCCTAAGTCCTAGAGCTGCTCAGTACTTTTACTGCACAATTTAGGTGCCTTTTTCACCAAAATTTACAGCAGCTCATCCTCAGGGCTGGTGTAGTTAATTTGGCATGAAGTATTTTAAAACTGAGGTTTTCGATCACATCTTATCCGAAACCCGGCTTCTGTTGAAGCAGTCACTGCTCCCTCCCCACTCCCTGTGCTGAGAAACTCGTGCCCTCACATCAGCTCAGCCTTTCATCTAAGCTCTCRGTAATTTGGCTCCATTCGCTTAACAGTGGAAAAATAGCACAGAGCAAGAGGGGCATCAGCTTTTCTTGGCAGGGAGGCAGCCAACTCAGCAGGCTGAATCATCTCATTGAGGGACAAGTTAGGCACCAGAGCTGGCACAGAAATGTCATTGCCAAGAAAGGGAAAAGCTCAACTGACCCTTCAAGAGCAGCAAGCCGCAAGAACCGCTAAACTGCAGGTGTAAACACCATCCTGACGGACTCCACGCTGCTCCTCACCATGCAAAAGCTGCATCAGCAGCACAGCTGTATCTGTACCTGGATGGCCTTATCTGCAATACCAACAGGGCAGAGAGGAAACGGGTTAGGCTGTTAACATCAATACAGGTGAAGAGTCATGACTACAGCGTGCAGCTAAACCTTTCATATAAAGCAGCATTAAGAGGAGACACAGTTTCAATAAGTTTTTGATTTATTAGAGTAAAACCCCCTGTATTTTGGTTAAGGAAGGCTATGTTCAAAGTATCAGGTAGCTACAATCTATTAAAGACTTTAAAAATCTAATTATGTAACAATTTTATAAGCATTAAGAGTATGCATTTGCCTTCTGCTCATCAGTATCTATAACCTCTGGGGTTTCACTACTACCAGATGACCAAGTTGGCTTTTTTTTTTTATTATTCAATGATACTAACATTGAATCAACAGTTATGAAAATAAATCTCAGGTATCAAAGTAAAAATGCAATAGCAATCAGTCCCACATTCATAAAGATATACAGTGTAGAAGGCAAATATTATTCCATCAGATTAGTTTAACCCCAAAACCTCAGATATATCGTGCTGAGTTTACAGAAGGCGCCTGTAAAATTTTAATCATCAATAACCTACATTGACAACCTACATTGTAAATACCCAGAATGCAGATATATCTGCAATTACTTATAGAGCTCTATTGTTAAAATATCTTCCATATGGGCATCATTAAGAAAGTTACACATTTCCTAGAGAGAGATTTTGGCAACAGCTCATTTCCAGGGATAATAAAATGACACAGATTATATCTATCCAGTATTAAAAAAAAAATCATTACAACAATGAGACAATATTGGGGATAATCATCTAAGCACACGCAGAAAAAACAAATTTGAGTCAATCAGTTTTTGATTCTTGTAACCTCTTCCTTCTTCCTTAGCTCAAAATGATCATAAATGAAAAAGTGAAGGTTAAATGTTAAGAACTGAAGGGCTTTTTGACACTTAACAGGATCACCAAACAGACCCCAGGGGAAGCACAAGGAAGCTGGTAATGAACTCGCTATCTCACATCTAGCCGTTTAAAACATCAGCTCTTTATCAGTGTAGAGTTGCTTGTACCTCCAAACAATAAAATATTAGCAAATAGGCATTGTCACCTGACAAACATGAAACCCAGTGTACAAGTACTCATTCAACACGTTTACAAATACATGTTGAGATTTTACACGCTCCATCATGGTAATCCAAAGAGAATAATTGTATTAGTCAAAGGTACCAATCCACAAGAGATTCTAATAAAAATCAGCAGTTTGCCCTTCATCAGCTGAACTCACCGTATCTTAGATTATTTCCACTTTTATGTGGATCACTTGGCCTAACAACGATATAGCTGCTCATCTCCATTACACTGCTCAACAAAAGCTTTAAAACTGTTAGTTCATTTTTGACTTCAAAAAAAGGAGGGGGTTGAGAAATGAGGGAGCATTGCTTGAAGCCAGCTAGGCTGTTGCACAGCCCCAGGCCTGCTCACCCTACGTGTATCGTCACCTTCCAGCTGACATGTGCAGAGCAGCTCTCAGGCACCACCTCCTCTCTGGCAGGTTACTCCTGTATGGAAATTCAATTTCTGCACTGTCTTCTTCTGCATTTCCTTTGTCTTGCACACACAGTCACTACACGTGGATGAAGTTTTTCTCCTCAGAATGCCAAAACCCAAACTCAGCATTCGGCAGCAGTTGCCTAGATGCAACCTCCTAAACGGAGCAAGTCTAGAGTCAGGTTTTTCAGCACGGAAAATTAATGCTGATTGTTCCAGCTTCTGTTCCTGCTCAAAGTTCATCCCTACTCTCTTACAACAAGTCTATGTATTACAAAACAAGCTGTTAGCTTATTGTAGAGGCTCCAAGCATCATCATCTTACAAATACATTAAACCTCAAAATATTTTAAAGGATACTTACACTTGCTAAAGGGTAACTAATAAAAGTATGTTACTAACAAGCGTAACTTCTTTTAAATAAAAGAATGATCAAAAATGATACATAAAATCACTCAAGTTTCTACAATATTTAAATTTAAAAAAGCACTGTAAAGCATTAGAAATGCTTCTGTTTGGTGGAACAAGGATGTTGGCTGCTCAGTACTACAGGGGGTGCTAAGTATCAAGCAAAATTGAAAATAATTTTGCTAACAAACTTCAAGGACTCACATTTTTCATATTCTTGTGAAAAAAAGCTCTGATTTAACATGTGTTTGCCTGTCTGTCTAAACATTTCCAGGTGACCAAAAGATACTGGTATATAAGCATCTGCTAGTCAGAACACCGATATTTTACAGAACCACGGTTTTAATAAGTAACTGCAGTCATTTGCAAGTGACAGCAAGTTGCAATTTGGTAATTCTTCCACTGCAAGAGCTGAGAATCCCTCCCTTGATGAACCAAAATGTGCTGTTGCCTTCGTTAAGCAAGGTACATCACCTGGAGGAGGAGGGAAGAAGAGAAAAAGAGCCAGTCAGAGTTCAGTCACAGAAATGCAGAAGCACTTGGCGTTATCTTTTTTTTGCAATGAGAAGCAGAAGGCATCCAGACTATACCCACCTAACAGGATGGCTCCACAAACACCATTACACTCATAGAAATTTATCTGTGAGGAAAAAGTCCTCTCCTGTTAACCATGTTGTACTGAAATAACTCATTCCAAATAACACAAGGTTCTAGGTACATGTAACAGGAATCTGAAGATAATCACTTCCTACAGGCCAAACCTGGCTTAAACTACAGCAAGAGACTTGGGTTAGGATGCAACGCATTGAGGCAGACTGACTAGAAGTGGTGGAATTTTCATTTTGTGAAACCTAGAGAACAGGTTAGAGGCACCTCTACCCAACCCGATTAAGGCGTAGCAGATTTTGCCTGAAAACAGCTCCTGGCCTGTTTTCTGTAACATCAACTGGGAAGACATTAACCACACGTGAATGTCACAGCCTCCCTAACCACCCACCCAGACAAAACCCAGAAGAGCCCAGCACACACTACAACACAACCCCTGCTCACAGAAGATACCCAAACTGCCTTCACCACCTGCAAGCTGATGCTCAGMCCCCTAAGCAGAGCACCCTGAGGAGTGTTTTGCTGGCGCTGCCCGGGGACTGACTGTGCACTCACCACGGTTAGCACCGCTGTGAGGGAGCAGCACGGCGGGCAGGCCACCGCACGCGGCGAGCCGCCGAGGCGCGCGAGCRGCCAGGAAACCTCTGCTGCTTCGGAAGGGGCAGGCGAGCCCAGCACAACTGCAGCCGCAGRAGCCCTGGAAGGATGCCGATGCACACAGAGGCAAGAGCTGTGTTTTAGGGAACTGAAAGGGATGGGACCAGAGCAAAGGCCGACTAAGCACTGCTGAGGCCAGAACTTAAGTCTGCAGTGCTCCACAGGCCAAAGATTAGAAGTCTTCTAAAAGACAGTGKTTTTTTCTTAAGAAAAAAGAAAAATAGTGCCCATTCACCAACTTTACCACTTTTCATGAAGTCTCAACAGATCTCTTGCCTGTTCTCACCAGCTTGCCCTGTGTAGCTCCTTGGCAACCCACCCGTAYCCCTCACACCTGGGTACCTTGGCCTATCCTAGGGCTAGAGGCTTCACATCCACGTGGAGACAGTGCCGTTGTGCAAGTCTCATTTTCTTATGAGGCTTATAYTCATAAAATATGCAGAACTGCAATGATGAGTGCTGTTTTGAGCGACATTTTTGGAAAATATTTGAGACAAATCACACTTCRTTTGTATTTTCGAGGAAGAAAATTCTTTGCTCTTCCATTTCTGCCTTTGTGTAGCAGAATGAATCATGTAARGGTACAGATTTTTTAGAAAATATATATGCCAAAACCTTTAAGGTGGTAAACAAAGCAATGTACTTTTTTTTTTTTTCCCCCCCCGATCAACAAACTGAATACAGAAGAAAGTTCAGTTAAACATGAAGAAAAGTTCAGTTCAACTCGGACAACCATAGAGGTATGTATCCCAGGCAGGCATATTACCTCCCTGGGAGGCAGGGACTTACCAGGGAGTCTCCTTTCACAAACCATCTTAAAAAGATCAAACTCGTGTGCGTGTTTGTATACACAGGTAGATACAGGTGTATAGAGAGATTATCCAAGATCAAGAGGCTCAGAACAGCTAATTCTAAATAAATGCTTAGAATAAAAGAAAAAAATAACTCGAGCMCTCTCAACTTGTTGCATAGAATTACTCAGCAAGGCAGAAACCTTGTCACTGGTTCTTGTTCTGGGCTAACAGATTAATTTGTGTTAGGTTATCATTCTTTATAGTTGGATTACTTAGCGCACTGAATAATTTTACCAAAAGCCACAATGTAAAAACAGCATGCCACCTCCCAAAATGGGAGGAGGGGAGGAAAAAAAATCATCACTCTCTCTCCTTACTTGCTTAGTTGAGTATTAGTAACAGCTACTCCCAAGTAGATTTTGAAAAGGTTATAAAACCAAGACCTCAGAAAAAACACACACACACGCACCACCTCAACACCTCCCCTTCAAGGAAAATCTTGACCACATTCACTACTTCAGTAACGCTTTCTACAACCACTGCGAGTAGGAGAGTGCACTTCTCCTGTGAGAGCTAACGGTCTCTTGAATAACTAGGCAAGACTAAGAGTCCAAGTTTCAGACTGCCTCAGTTTCCTTAAAGTTCTAATAGGTACAGCTTTCAGCCTCATCCTTACGAGATCCGGTTTCTCAGGAGCTTTGCTCACTGAAAAACATTTAACAGTCAGAAAACATTTTCTKGAGGAAGACTAGTGGATGTATTTGTTTACTGGCACGCAATTCTCCGTGACACCAGAAGTGCATTATGCAGGCAGAAGATTCAACAAATTATTTGGAGTAAGCTGCAGCATGAAATCGCACTGCCTTAACCACTGCAGACAAGCAGTGCTGCTTTCATGTTCTAACCTACTAGAGCAAGTGCAATGACTCTTACAATGAATCAAAGGGAATTTTTATAGGATGCCTTATGAAACTGTCAATTCATGTAAAACATTAAAAACAGCAATCCACAAACAGTAATATGAGCTATTAATCCTGCAGGGAAAAGGTTCCTGTTAATAACATGCAAAAGTCACACTTTGTCCCAACGCTGCAATTATTCCAAACTCCATTTCAAGATCTGTCGAATATTAACATGCCTATGGTAGAGTTCTACTAGGATAATCTGAGAACTTACTTCTACCATCTGTAAGACGTTACTTAGTCATTGGTCTCAGTAAAATTCTAATATTAGTACTGTTTCACATTTTCACATTTTCACATTCTGAAGAGCTAAAATAGAACAAATATATTTACAATTTACAACCACCAATGTGTAAAAGTTACTATCAAAAAACACGTGCTATTCTAGCAGTCAGGGAAATAAATTTTCTGGATTTTCTGGAGAGGCATCATTTAAAATATTAAATATCAATAACTGCACAGGGATTTTCTTTACCGAGTTCATATAAAACACTTTCACGCTATTTATGACCATTATTGCTTATTGTTTAAACCGATATAAATGAAACTTCATAATRAAAGTTTCTGAATTGATAATAAGTCAAATTCAATACATATTCCCTCTCTTGAGCTTTCACCACAAAACTTCACTCTGAGATGAAGCAAGCCTAGCAACACATGAATAGTTTTGTTCTACGGAACACCTATGTTTGTAAACATTTAAGCATATTTAATGTTATTCCAAAATTATACACATGGCAATCACCATAAGCTATCTGATATAGATGTTTTAGAGC
This sequence comes from Eudromia elegans, assembly GCA_003342815.1. Lineage (NCBI taxonomy): Eukaryota > Metazoa > Chordata > Aves > Tinamiformes > Tinamidae > Eudromia > Eudromia elegans. The sequence goes on along the minus strand of PTEX01000126.1, from coordinate 1,958,761 downwards.
AGAAATACTTCAGCGCAAGCTGAACTYGCGGAGCAGGAACCTCTGATTCACAGATCCTTTTGAAACATGCAACACATTCTGACACACACTTTAAAGAAATACATTTTTATTTTTAAAAATATAGGACGAACTATCACAGATTAAAAACTTACACCAACCTAGTAAGAGCCTCAACCACTGTTTGAGTCAATTGGGAGACAGGCACCTCAATGCCTTCGAGGTCTGAATCTTGGGAGAGGACATAGATTCACGAGGTGTCATATACAGAAGAAACTTATTTTCCAGGTGCTTCAGACTGGAGGTGTCTGAAAGTAAACTTTAAGTCATAACTTCAATTTATTTCTGATACAGCAAGTAACTCCTTAAAGCATTTTATTTAGTGTAGTGACAACTAATGCAAGCCTCCTAGGTTATACTGTGACCTTTAAATAGCTGACAGCTATTTATTGATTTGAAAGCCAATGCAAAGAACAGACATCAAGTCAAAGTAATCTGACATCAATAAATCTCCAGTAGTTGCACCGGAGAAGAAAAAGAAAAATGCTTTCAATTAAAACTTGGTAGTTTTACCAGTGTAATGTAGGATCATACAGTTGCTTTTAGGAGGGCACTGTGTAGAAATTTTAAACCTATTTGTAATGAAGAAAAACATCAATAATCAGCTCAAAATAGTGTGCAGAAATACTTTAAGGTGAAAAAATGTTTTTATATGCATTTCGACGTGTGTCTGAAAGTGTGAAAGATGCTGGACTAAAGTATGTATGGTCCACTAGTCCAGAATTAGCAAACTTGTTTCTTTAACCATGTGTATACTGTATGATTAGTAGAAAATCTTTAGCAAACACAAAATGAAAGATGAAACTGCAGCAAGAGAGCATGGCAAATCTGAGASATCTATTAGTGCATAAATCTGCTTAAAAACTCAAAAGATAGAAAGAGAAAGCTAACAAACTACAGTAAAAGTTATGTCTTCAAAGCAATAAGTTGTAACAGGGTGGGAAATATTTGATTTGCACATATGCCTGCAAAGCCATTACTATCTTTCTAAGAATAAAAAGCTGATATTCACAGCATCAGATTTATGGTAAAAATCCATAAAATTGTCACTAGTATTATTCTTTTCCCACCCTGGCAGAGAATAAACATGAATTTAGAAGCACAGTAGAAGTGAAAAACAAAGAAGAAAAGAGAGAGAAAGCAGCAGAGAAAGACAGAAGAGGTGAATACAGAGCTACAGAAGTGTTTATTGAGCATGCTACAGAGGTAAGCAGAGTACACATACGATGAAATTAAACGACCGTCAAACCTCCCAACTTTGTTAGAAAATTAATTTTTAATTGTGCCACTTTCAAACTATACTGAATTTTACATTTCTAAAGATGTAAAAACTTAACTAATAGAAAATATACATGACCTTTTTTCTACATAGATAACAGAATCTATGAATCTTGAAACTAAGTACATCAATTTCAAAAAGTATTGGTCATTTAAACAGAATCAAGGTAACAGTTCAGACTGACAGAGAACTGTTTTCAAATTAATTTGACCTGTAGATTCTGAGTCATGTTTATAGTAAAGTCAGATCAATTTCTAAATACAAAATATTTTGAAGAGATTTATTAAAACTGAATATTACAATGCAAGGTAAATTAAGACTAAAGGCACATAAACTTTGGTCCCACCTGGTTGTCAGTTTTAGTAAACTGCCACAAATTTGCCTGCAAGTGTTCGCAGTACACTTTCTTCCTTGTTGAAAAATACATGCACCAGTCCCTGAACTAGCTCGACCAGTCTGTACATGCTCAGAAATCCACAACCATATTCCATATCTACAAACTAAAGATGGTAATATATATTTAAATGCACATAAGTCATGTCAACTTCAAAAACATCTACAAAAATTATTCAGCCACAAACAAGACATTACTTAGTGCTGACATTTATATGATACATCCCACAAGAGTGTGTACAAAAAGGTTAAGATTCCACAATGCTTTTCACGTAGGGCTCAAAGTCACAGAAGTCACTTTTTGTCCTTTAAGAAATTAATATTCTGTATCTTGTTAATTTTAACAAATGCCTACATTCATAACGGAATCTAGACCAGAACCATGAAGTACAAAAGGCAAAAAAGTAGCAGAAAACAAATACACTGTGTTTTACTCTTTCAGCATCTTATTATCCAATTTAAAAAAAGTGACAAACCAGCAGATAAAGAAATCACTTCCACACAGGAGAAACAAAAGCTTAACCTTTTTACACACCCCTGCCTAAACATACTTAAATTATCATGTAACAATGTGCCCCAGACAACCAAATTTGTTTTACTAGTTATGCAATTCTGGCAATACTAGTTTYCCTTTTTAAGGCACGTATGTCAACTAAGTTGAAAAACTGTGGGATTAACTTGAAATTTTTTAAAACAAAGTAATGATTTATCTAAATAACAGCTGAATAACAGCAGTTAGTATCACTGCCTTTTATTTATTTATTTTAAACAACCAAGGAATGATAACAGCATGGAAAAAAAAAAAAAAAAAAACAAAACAAAACAGAAGACAAACTCTGGTCCCCACTTTCCTGAACAGTCAATAGGTGACAATACCAAACAATGCAATACACTCTCATTTTCAATCTGCCTTTTTAAATTGTTGATTTAGAGAAAGAAACTCTCAGATGGTGATTTTCTCCAAGATTGTAATTGTGAAGATCGATCAAAGCCTGAATAGCTTCTTCCACTGTTGACATCTGAAGAAGTGCCATCTTGTGATCTCTTCTGAAACAAAATAACAGCATTAGGAACTCCAACACCACTACAGGATTTGCTCCTAATGTTTTTGCTTTTCTAAGCACTTTTCCTAGGATGTGCTGTAAAAGTGCACTTACAGTTTTAATAGAAGTCTGCCTATTAATGTAAGGAAAAGTTACTTACTGAAAAAATTTAAAAGCTTTCACAGTGCCACCAGTGTTAGCAAACAATGTGCGTAGATCCTCTTCTGCTACTGACGGTCTATAGAAAGAAAAAACAAACATAAGCAGCAAATTACTAGTGAATTTGGTGTGCCGTGACTCATATTAATGCTACCAGCTTAGTGATGACCGACACTTACGGAATATTAGACAGATGCAGTGTGGCAGATGGAGGGAATATATTCTGAAAGTTTTTTGAACCAGGTTTCTTGAAGCGATGCAGAGGTGAATTACCAAAATCTTTCGTGAGTCCTTGGTCATCAAGTCCCTCTCGAGGTAGTTGTACTGTTTGATGTTTGGAAAGGGTAACCCGAATAATCTTTCCATACATTTTTTGTCCATTAAGATGGCTCATGGCTGAAAGACATAAGAATTTTACTCAGTGTCACTGTTCCAGAGCTTGAAAACACACATCATACGAAGCACTGCAAACAAGAAAATAAACAAGCAAATTAGAAGGTCTTATGTTAAAGGACTGCAAGCATGAACCAATCTCGAGAATTTGGGCAAGTTATATAAACAAACATTTCCATTGTGTCATGTAGCACTGCTGTTAAATTCACTTAAGATACTGTGCAAAGCTTTTTGAATACAAGTGGGTGTACATATTAGAAGAAAACAGGATGTAAAAAATTAAAAAGCAAGCATGTTTTGTTCACCTGATTTTACATAACAATTTCAAAATACTTAAAGAGACTAATTCGAACAAACAAAAAATTATTCTTACCCAGCTGTGACTGGTTTCCATCAGCCATCTGTATAAGAGCACTGTCTTTCTTATTGTATAAAATCTTCACGCGCTGCACATCACCATAAACACCTTTTCAAAGTCAAAGGTAATCCAAAAAAAAAAGTTCATTTTAAAGCCAGTCAAGTACTGTATTTTGACATATCAATGGAACACTCAGACAGCAACAAGATCACTCACTCCAACTCAACACTCTTACAAATGAATAAAGGAGATAGATTTTGAACAGTGAATTTTGAAAAGAATAATTTCTGATAAACCCTCAGAGCTATGTGAATGATATTAAATTAAAGATCATGCAAAATATATTAGCATGCATTAAAAGAAAATCTGAGTCTATGGAGTTTAAATAGCAAAAGAAAAATAGCAAAAGATTTACTGTTCAACTTTAAGCCAAAGTGCTAGCTACAAATAAGAATCAAGGTGAAACAAACAAAAAAAGAACAAAACAAAAATCAAATCAATAATAAAAGTATAGTGCTAACAATAACATACCGAAGAGGGTAAACAGACTTTGGGGCGTAACCATCTTTAGAAGGAGAGAAGAGCAAGCAGCGTAAGACAAGAAGAGAGAAGAGTCGAGGAAGAGCGGAGATGAACAGATCATCCATAACGAAGGGTGGTTCCCGCAGAATGGTGAGGTGGTCATGGATCATGGTTTCAAGGCGGTTAATTGGGGCAAGTTGGTCCGAGGAACATTTTGTTCAAGCACAGAAGCATGAACACAGGGAATGAAGACAAGGAACATGGACAAAGACAAGGAGAAAAAGGATAAGACAGGGACGGGCATGGGAATTTGGGTAAAGACGAGGAAAGGGAAGGTGAACACAAAAGGAAAAGGATGAAATGGGGAAGGGAAAAAAGCAATGCAGAAGAAAAAAATAAGGAAGTGGGGAACAAAAAAATAAAATATAGGTCAGTACATAGGAAATGCAGGAATTTGGTCAGAAAATGGTTGGTTTATGTACTGTACAAGAAAAACTGAGTAAAATGTAGTCACCCAAGACAAATATGGGTAAAGTACATCCATATCAAGAGTAAAACTACAGCATTTCATCTCAACATGAAAATAAATTAAAAAAGCATGCAATAGAAACTTTAAACTTTGAACTTTAATTGCGTAAGCATGGCTGGTTATGAAATGCAGGCAAAATATCTTTCAAAATGGCACTCTGATCTACACATCTTAACATGCAAGACTGTGGATGACAAAAATAGTACCAGATGATAAAATAAGCTTAATGATTTATAGTGACAGAGGCCAGTCAAAAATGGAACAGCTAGACCAATACAAACTTCCCACATTTCATACCAGCTTTCACAGCCACCAAAATAAATGTAAAGGACAGTAAAAGTGCAAAACTAAACAAACCCTTTTAGATTTCAGAATTAGCAAGAAAGATACACTTAAGGTGAAAATGTTTTGTCACTCTTAAAAAGACAAATGAATAACTGCTAAGAAAAAAGTTACTAAGAGAAACTGGAAGAGTGCTTCGTCAAGATCTTTGGGAGAACCTTCAAAGAAAAATCTGTTAGAGTAGTTCACAAAAATTAAGACCTTAAAATGTGATAAAAGAGCATGAAATGAAACAAAAAATAACTGGAAAAAAGAAAACAGAAATTGTTGTGTGGTTTATATGATTATGATTACAAATGAAAATTATTATTTTGTAAAATTAAATATTTCAATTCTAATGGCAAACATGCAGTATTCTGCATTTTAAGTCATTAGCTATCTGGGAGAGCAAAAGTACTGAACARTAATGGTTTTAAAATTAAATTGAGATGGAATGTTAAACAACAACAAAAACTTCTGAGCTTAAAATCCAGATGTAAGAGACCAGGAGCAAAAAAAATAAAAGTATAGTCAGATGAAGTACGGCTAAACAAGAAAAAAAAATTAAGTTCCTTTACTGACCTCTTCATTTAAATTGCTAACCAGGAGGACTGTATTGCCACCGGCTGAGACTCCAGGCATTCCCACACGGCCAGCAGCAGCAGCTGCTGCWGCAGCAGCAGCATTTGGAATAGCCAAAGGACTCAAAGCTCCTGGAACAGCTGCAACAGGAAGCCCTAATTTTAAAATAAAGCATATTTTACGAAACACACACAAGTCGTTTAATAAAAATACCTATATCAGCACAAGTGTTGCCTACAACACCACAGAGTAGATCATTCCATTGTTCAAGTTGCTCGATTTGTGAAATGAGTTATTATTAAACTATGTAGAAATGTGAAAATTTTGAATCAAGTGTTGAAAATAGAAGATATATAAAAGTACTTAATTTCCAATTAAGTGTTCTCGTGTACTAAACCATTCGCATTGGTTTGGAACTCCCAAAATATCTACAGCATCTAGCTTATCAAAATGGTCTGAAGTAAGCCTCGATCAAAATAGTAAATTAAAGACCAATTATGTTGCCTACATCATGACATCCCTACTTTACAGCATACAGAGGGAGTCCTCACTTCAACTCGACACTTCAGGCTGAACGTACRACGAGATGGTTGAGTAAAAAAGCCTATAAATCCCTCATCTCCTTAACATAACTGAGGTAAGGGGCAAGTTTCTGAAAATCAAGGTTCAAGGTAGAACCGTACCAATAACATTGCTTTTTCCAATCTGATTCCCTTAGGGGACAGACAGGTTAGCCCTAGCTGGACACGCAGCCCTGTTCCTCCTTGTTCCGAGGAGGCTCCGATCCCCTACAGTGTCGTGTGCCCTTATGCAGGCTCTGCCCTGCCAAGCCAGTGAAGCACCAGGCAGTGCGTGCTACCTTCCAGCATCTGTGAGAGACTCCTTTGACACACATGCACCATGCACGTGTTTTCAGCAACAACTGTATCAATTCTGACCAAAGGTTTGTTTGGAAATGTTACAGAGCCTAGTAAAAGGACATTCATATAGTAACGTGTCCAACAACAAAACTAGAGTTTCTGTTTTATCTTCTACTACTGCAAACAGCCTCTCAAATTTCACTGCTTTGGCAAAACTTCTAAAGCTTACCTGATGATGCTAACCTAACATAACAATTTTTGGCCATTCTTTCAGAAGCTCGCCTTGCAAAACCATCTCTCCACCATGAGGTCTTCCAGAGAACACAGCAGTATCAGCAGGTGTCACAGAAAGGACAGCAAATCGCACAGAACACTAACAGCCCAAGCACAGCAGTCACTCAAATTCTGCATTACAGCAAAAATACTTTATAATATATAGTTTAGCAAAGTATTTTTGCTGTAATGCAGAATTGATAACTATTGCTGTTTATTTTTGAATATAAGGATTATACATATATGTATGATTGCTAAACTATATATTATAATCACACATATATGTATAATCCTTATATTCAAAAATAAACAGCAATAGTTATGGGCTGCATAGAGATATGTATTAGACCGTTGTAAAAGAAATATGATGTATATTTTATTTGTATGCTAAAGTCCAAGAATATAGCTCCACTTTCCAGTAAAAACTGAAAAGGCAGCAGTTAAAGAAAGGATCCCCACACAAGCAGCAAATATCTTGATTCTCAAAAAAGTCACATTGCAGTATACAGCTAGTCCTATGAATATCACACTGATGTCCATAAAAGTGGAGCTACGTTCTAAAAATCCTGTTTTGGAGATGTAATTCAAATGATACACRTCTTTTTTTGTATTGCACAATCTGACTTTTCCTATTTATTTTCACTCAGCTGCCATAGAGGTCACACATGCACAACAGTGAAGAGAGACCAATAAGTATAACAAATGTTCACCAGAAGGRAAATAACTTACTTTATACCATGTCAACAAACATCACCATAGTACAAAAGTGCTATTAGAGTATTTCAAGCTTTTTTAATGGAACTAGGCATTTCTATCTAGACTCAACAGTTTTAAGGTACTGCAGAATTTTTAGGGCAAAAAGATTTTAGAGGTATCTGGCGAGGTTTTTCTGAGTCTTCCCATACTTGGTCAGAGTATAATTAGAGTAACTCATGTTCTAATGAGCAAATTCCTCATAGAATTAGGCTCTGGAAGACATGGTCTGGTCCTGCTGAAGTTAAGCACAAAGACAAATTCAATACTGTTCATACAAAAGTATTTTCAGTTATTATCCTCTAAACTAGATTCATTTAATAAAAATTAAAGTAAATCAGTAGAAGTTAGTAACTACCATGTTACTGACCTGTTTCTTAGTCTGAAAGGCTTTCAGGGACAAGGCAGGTTCCTTTAAAGTGTCTGCACAACAGGCAGCTCACAAAGCTTCAGATTTAGCAGTCATAGAGATCTAAACACTATGACTAATGTATGTGGCCACTAAAGTTACACTCATGCTATTATACTAAAACTAAATCTCATTTCTGGCATATAAGCTACACTATATTGTTAAAGATGCAAGCAAAAATGTCATCCAAGTTGCACAACCCTTCAGCATACAGTAGCATAAGTTATTAGCAGAGTCAAAATTTACACTGGAGTGTAGCAGAAGCCTCTCTTTACTATTTAACTCTGGAGCCATCTTACACAGAAAACAAGGCAGGAAATTTGTTCCCCACAGGTTTTCTTTAAAAGGAAAAGGGAGAAATAAGAAAAACAGAAAAAGATTTTAAATGAGAACCGCAATCACAGCATAATACACTGGGTCTTGTAAAAGACATGAGATGAACTGTAAATTCAATACAGAAGTGAAAGTTATTTTGACTAAACAAGAGCAATTTGACAAAAGTAGCTATAAAATTTTAATTTATCACAATTTATGAACCTAGAGCATTACTCTCCCTCCCTCAAAGCCTACAGAGCCTGGTGAATTAATCACTTAACTAATACCCAGAAGATAAATTTAACTATATCCTGGCTCAGAGAATTTCAGCTACTACTTCTGATGAGCTCCAAGGTTGACCAAGTATTAGAATTCATGTACCACAGCACTAGAATATGAGTGCTACTGTATAATAAAGACAAAGAAAAAATGAATTTGTTGTGTGTATAAACATACAAGAACTACATATTTTTTCTATTATTTACAAAAAAAGACAGGCTGATGTTTTAAGCACAGATGAGTCTTTCTTTGTTGAGAGTAATCAAGTTACACTGTCATAATCTGATATTTCAAATATGGACCCTCGGTCCATTCCTACTGAACTCTCACAAATGAAACCTCTGTTACCAGTCAGGTTAGTAGTGCAGAGAAGCTGCATAGCAGCAGTTGAACGAGTGGAACATGCGAAAAAGTCAGAAAGGGAAGCAGAACCAACTAAGCCTTTCCTTATACTCTGCCCTTGCCTGCCTGTCATGCACTCTCTCATTTATTCATGCAGGACTTGTACAGACAGTTGGGTAACTGTGTTACTATAATTTAGAAAGGAATTATAGACTGAGTGCTGAGCAGASCTTAGGACACTGGCACAATCTTCATAATAATTAAACATCCTAAATTAATAAACATTTTCATCAGGTGACTCTGGAACACACATCATCATCACTGTGTGTCATACCTAGAAGGGAGGTCTCCTTTGCAAAGGCTGCAGCAATAGCTGGGTCCAGGGCGGGCTGTCCATCACCAGACGGGAGATCGGGACGAGTGTAATCTCTGCTTTTATCGTTGTTGTATTTAACATTTAAATTCACCAACTTGGAAAAGTCAATCCGGAGGGTACAGCAAGCATTATAGATGTTCTGACCATCTAATGCCTGGAAAAGGGAGACAACTTAAAGTAACACACAGTACAGGTTTGTGACATATTACATACTGTTTTTTTTAAAGGAAAGGTCAACATATAGAAATTTATTCATTTTACTGTCTCGGTTAAAACCGAGAAAGATTAAAATTACATTAGCTTAAGCTTGAAATTATTTCACAAAGCTTAATGTTTTACTTCTTACCTCAAAAATGTTTATACACTCAAATAGCAAGAGACTTTTTAGTGTAGTGAAACTTAAAAGTTAGTCTGTTGAATTTAATTAACTTGTATTCCACATTACATTTCTAATTCAGATAAAATGCCAAGACAAAAGTCAATATCACAAAAGCACTGTTGGTATAAAGATGACCAGAGAGAATGGAGGAAAAAAAAAAATCCAGACTCAAATACCAACCTCTCAGAAGGCTGTTGAAGCAGACTATTCACACTGGTCCTGCATGTTTTTACTCTCCCTTTTTAAAGTAATTAGTGCAGAAATGTATGAAGAAGCAATGCTACCTACCTGCTAACCTGATTTTACTTAAAACTTCTTAATTTCTTATTTGCACAATTAATACTTCTAAATGTATGCCTATTTAAAAGAGAATTTATAAGGTCTATGAAAATGGCACTCCCAAGGGCATGTGAAAACACTCTCTAGAGAGGCCTAATTATAACTGTACTGTCTGTCGTTTATTATCAAGGTGAACGAACATCTTRGATTTATTCTTACATTAGAAATCCGGAGTGCCAAGATCAGCTACCACTATCTTCCAAATAGAAGTCATTTCAGTTAAAGCACTACTGACAAACTGGTCCAATACCAAACAAGTTTATACAATTTAATTTTATTCCACCTGCATTTTGGGCATACTTTTCTTTCATTCAAAGCACTTAGATCTAAACATAAGAAAAGAAAACAAATGCATGTTTCCAAATTGTTTTACATTTTTAAGAGGTAAAAGTGAAGATGCAACTCATGTTAAATTCAAAATCCAACTAAGTTGCTCTGATAAGTAAAATATTACCTTGTATACACATGCAGGAAGGGAGGGAAAGCGAGAAGATAAATGAATGAAAGAAATAAAGAAGCTTGAAAACACTACTATTTCTGGACCCGAGCTAGATCCTGCAGAGCTAGCTTAGTTACATCTGCAATGTATTTTCTATCAYGCTCAACTTTCAGTACAACTTATTATTCTGAGCCAAGCACTGCACACACATAGCATGCCTGCTGGGCAGGGAAGCAGCATGGCTACTTTCATACAGCAATGCACTTGGAAACTCAACATCCTGCAGAGACACCCCTACCAGGTCAGGGCCAGCAAGGCTGTCCCTTCCTACAGGATGCATCATCACAGTTGACACATCACCAGGGCTCATGAAATTGCTTGACAGAATTAACATCATTAGCAGGCTAGGTACAAAAGGTAAGTCAATATTTTTCAAACTATAAGTGGGAAAGCAAAAAAAGAGAGGAAAAGAAATACTAAAAACCAAAAAGACTATCTGCTTGGCAACCAGAAAGAATTTTCTCTGCTTGAAACTCAAGCTAAGCAGCACCCCTATGCACAATATATGCAAAGCAAAACCTAGTGTCTCGACTCACAGAAATCAAAGAATACAATCTGTCAGATGGTGGCTAGGGGGAATCACAGAAACTCAATTTGCTAACTCTTACTTCTTGTGGTAAAGCACAACCCAAGAGTCTTTGAATTATGGCATCTAAGAACCCGTACATAAACAAAAAAAATCTCACCTTCTAAAATACACTTCTATATGCATTACAGGTAGATCCAGTTTACCCCGCTAAAGCTCACACATTATGCAAGATGTCACTGCCACAAGAATATAGCCATTTACATAGAGAACTTGAGAGCCTCAGAGGACATACTGAAGAAAACTGCACAGAAATCCCTTGTAGCTGGGATTCAGACACAGAAGCTCCTGAACTGGAATGAAGGGAGACTCACTGCTCTGAAGGAGTACTTGGGCATACCTTGGCAAAGCAACACTGCAAAATGTCCTCCCACACAGCCCTCTTTTCTAGTAGCACCACACAGCTCCAAAAACCCAATGAAATTACCAGCAGCTGGAGCCTTCAAGATTAACTGCTCCCATGTAAAGTTACAACTGCATGTAATGTCATGAGCCCCTTCTGCCAAAAAACTTCTTTCTTTGATCACTTATCTGTACATATATTCAGACAGAGCCCCTCCTTTCTCCCATGCCAAATGAAGGAGAAATATCACAGCATCCTGCTACAAAATGAATGCAGCATTATCACCTGTGATAGAAAAAAAACATCAATTAAGAGCTTCAAAACAGAATATCAAAACTTATGTTGTTGTCTTTTACTTAGAGTGTAAAAATATTAAATCTTCTGAAATTCAGTATTGGTTGCTAGCACTTNTTGGACTGTTCTAAGAGGAGGAAAAAGGTAACCAGATTCTGCTCACAGTAACCAGATCCCTGAAGATTCACACCAATTACATGAACACACCAGAAGTACACAAACGAGCCAGTTAGCAAGAACATAAAAAAGACCAATAGAAAACTATAGCAAAAAAAAAAAAAACCTCTTCTCAATTCAGGCAGATGCATAATCTAAAGTGGCACATGACTGAAGTGACAGAAAGTATGCATRAACTCAACTCCATGTGCAAACATGCTAGCAGCCCAGAAGATCCTTTACAGCTACCAGGCCTTTTGGAAGGCTAAGAGGACAACAGCTAAAAGTCTGTGCTAGGCAGCAAGTGATTTACTGCTGCAAAAACACAAACATCTCCTAAAGAACATGAGGCTGTCAGAGTGACTCGAGCTAGATGTCATCAGAAGGTGACGATGACAAACCAAACAATGGCCATCAGTCAAAAATCTGAATCTAATATGATCTCTGATAACCCAGCAGTCTTTTATATGAAGTGATAAAAAAAAAAAAAAAAATTCCAAGCACATTCAATTCCTTTGTCCCAATCACTAAGAGCACTGCATGGCTCCACATCGGCCATGGTGGTTAAGGTAGTAAGCCAGAAAAAACAAATCAAAACCACATTGTTGGTGCAAGTTCCAAAACAGACAGCTGAAACAAAGCCATCTCCTCATCTACTACTATAGCAAAATCCAGAAATATTCCAAAATGATCCTCAAAATGTCAGAGCTACAGCCACAAAGATACCGAAACTTGCTTAAAACTTAAGAAAGCATCTTTCATAATGGCAAGAACAAGCAAGGAAACTCAATATAGAAAACAGTAGCAAACAAGCAGCAAACTCGTAAGCATCCAGAAGAGACAGTTATGGCACAGAAGCAGTAAAAATGGCCATACAGAAAATATCAAAGAAAGAGACCAAGAGCACAGAAAGCGAGGCCCAGTTCTTAAGAGATGCATCAAACTATCTTCCCTTTTTGCTCAGTGCCCAAGAGGAAGGAGAGTTGCAAGACAGTGACTAACAAAAGATCTCACAGATTCAGAGGTGAGACAACAAAAGTGAGACTGTTTCAGTTGAAAGACAAACAAGTAAGGTTACCTCCTACTGCTTAAGTAACTGACCCTGCAGAAGATTGTCTGCAAAAGGACAAGACTTTCTGACCAGCCAACAAAGATCACTTGGATCTCTCATTCACAAACGTGGTTGTGAACATAGAGAGAAGCGATGAGGCAGCAGAAGCATCCTCTGAGGTTGCACTACTGCTGCAGACAATTTCACACTGGTAAGAGGACAAAATCTCTCCAGAGTAAGGCAGAGAAAGAGAACGTGCTCAGAACAGTTTCTTCTGTCCAGCTTTCCTTGCCTGAATGAAAGGCTTTCTAATATAGCGGATACAATTGACTGCTCTGCTTCTTATTCTTGGGAGTAGAGACACCTGCAAATCCTTGTGAAAGGAGAGTCTGCTGAACAAAAGAGCTATAATCCTTGGAAAAAGGCTTTGATGAGCCTCCCCTAAAGTCTGTATAGACCATGAATCTGCAGAATTCAGTACCCTACAGAAAATGGTCAAGGTAGTCCTCCATTTGAAAGGGACAAACTGCTGCCCACACTGCTTTAATAGTTCGCATACAAAACATAGAAAATAGACATGGATGCAATCCTGAAGACAGAATATGGTTTGGTGTTTTAATGTGCCAGCTTCCTTTTTTRGCAATAGGGTCCAGGAATTCAGCTAGCAGGCACTTGTGGAAACCCAGGGGAGGCCCAGCAAGTCCTCCCCCTTTCCTATAAACATCTACAGGAATGATCAAATCAGAGAGAGGGAAGGAGGGGGGAAAGCACAGAGTAGTATCAACTAGTGTTGCACATTCCCAGTGCTTCTTCCAGTCCATGGCTAGGCTGCTGCATTACTGATGCTGAGGTCTGTACTCTTCCCTTTTGGTTGCAGATACAAACTTTACCAATCCAATAAGAAGGTGATGATGAGACTGAGTCAGTGCAGCCATAAGCTACTCCTATAGGAAATGAATTTYTGTGAAAGCAAGTAGGACAGGAATGCAATTTTTCACTATTTGCTCATTCAGACAGCAAAARTAGTCCCATAGGGCTAGAAGCTTCATATTGGACATTGTTGCTAGTGTCACTGTTTCCTCAGAACTTTCAAACTGAATAGCATCTCTCCTCAGTACTTACAGCTCTTGAGTTTTTTCAAACTGTTCTTTAACTTCCTCAATAAGTCTACAATTTCTATTACGGCCACATTTTTATTTCCTGTGAAGTGTTCCTGGCGGAAAATTAAATTTTCCCCGTTATCTTTTATAGTAACAACTAATGGAAAGCAAATTGCAGACTTCTTTATTCTTTCACCATACTTTTAATTTTGAACTCCACACAACTAAAGTACAGTCACTGCATCCTTAGGCTTCTACTGTATTTCAATGTGTTTAAACTGGAGGGCGCTTTTCTCATCAACTTTGTTTCTTTCCCTTTTATCTTCCTTTAGAGTAATCCATTTAGGAAATACTTCATGTTTTCTTCCCAGTACCTTAACCCTAAAATCTGTACTCATTTTATTCTATTTAGCTTAAAGTTGTAACAGGGGGAAGGAGGAGGAGAAGAAAGATGATGAAAAAAGACACACCAAGGCTTCCTTCAAATTGAGCATTCTTTAATACCCACAGGCAGTACTACTCTTAAGACTGTGAAATGTAGAGACTAAATAAAATGAGGAAGTTTAAGCAAGCCTGTTTAATCTGTCACTTGGGTAGGCTTCAAGATCACGCTGACTACAATTTTTTGGGGGTCCAGCTGTTCAAGAAGGTTTATCTGAATAAACTTCAAAACATGAAGACTTATTCCATTCATGCAATTATTTCACCTATTAGAGTAACGTGGTTGCATCTCACTTAACTCTAAGACATCATCCAATATCTGATACTATATACATAAGGAGACTACCCATAATTTACACAGCACTCTAAACTTTTTTTTAAGTATTATCAGACTACTTTTCCAAGATCTTCATACAGAATAAGCCAGGCAGTACCTGGTCCTTAGGGAACATTAATTTTCTTCAGTATTAATAAATCTGCCTTATTTTGGCAGATTTAGAAAATGCCTTAATTTTTGTGATTTTTCTGATTCTYGGCTACCTTGTACACTTTTAATCAACACTCAGTATTTTACCTGGTTGTGAGGATATGAATTTTCACCATACACATTTTTACAAAGATCCTTACTTCAACAGACACACACACTGGCAAACTAAGCCTACTTTTTCTTTCCTTTTTGGATAAATATCCATTGCCAACTTAATCTGAAGTGTGAGCTTYTCACTCTTTCCTGAAGTTCTCAGCTAGTCTGTCATCTATGCATAATAACCACCTTCTACCCTGCCAAGCAGCACTTAACCAGCACATCAATTTTAATCTGCCTTGCACAAACCCAGACTGCATGCAGAAGTTTAAACATATAAATACATTCCACACATTACTGGGAAAAAACGTCTAGTCTTCCCCTGGGGTTCACACTGTGAAAAGTCTTACAGTCACACGTTTCACAGAACCACAATGTGAACATATTCTGTTCAGTCCATTCAAAACACCAAAGAGCAACAGCCTCTGATCTAGACCTCGCTGTTCTCTAGGCTCTTCTGGTATAGTGAATAAACCAGTTACGTAGTTTTGTCTCTCTTATCTCCAGGATAGAAATGTTTTCTGTAAACTGCAACCAAGATCCTCCTCAACTTCACCTCACAGCTGATACATCTCACTGATGCACTGCTCCATATGCTGGTCCAGTGTGCAGCTTGGTGCTCTCCCTTCTTAGCACTTCTTGTTTCTTAATATATTAATCTAAGCACTTTCACATGCCTTTACCTGATCTAAAAGTCACATTCACTTTTATGCTTAGAAAGCATCTACAAGCCATTAGCAAAATRAACCGAGTTTGTTGCCTATAGATACGTCTACATTTCTACTTCTGCTGTCTTTACTACTGCAGCATCATACAGTATTTCATTTCAGGAAAGTCTATTAAGAGGATTTTTTAAATAATTATATATACACACAGTTCTTTAGACATACTAGCTTCAAAAATATCAAATGCCACATAACCATATTAAATAATATCACCAACTTTATATCTTAAAAACATGCTTTCACACAACGTGCAACAAAATATGACATTATTATAGTCGGTACTTCATCACAGTGGCCTTTTCCAAATGCACAGAGTACAGGATATGCTTGATCTTAAAAGAGTTTTATACTTACCAGTTTTGCTTGCTGCGCATTTACCGGATCACCATACTGTAGTAAAGCCTGGAACTGGTTATTCTTTGTGAATGTGATTATCTTCAGTACAGCACCAAACTTAGAGAATATCTGTCAAAAACAGTGGAAGGTTTTACACACGAGCTAATGCCAATCAGAGTTCAAGTTAAAAAGAAGCTTAGCTTACCTGATGGAGAACATCCAGGGTTACAGGATAGTACATGTTGTCAATAATTATTCTAAGTACGGGACTCTGGGCTGGAGTCACTGCACTCTCACTAACTGTGGTCCCGCTGATGGGAGCGTTCGTGGTCTGTACTGCTGTCACTGCCTGAAGAACAGCTTGGGCCCGCTGAAGGAAGAGGCGTATGTATTTTTATTTTTTTTAAACAATTTCAAGATGATAGCTAGAAGTTAGTTAGCAATACTCAGTTATCTTCAGAAACATAAACAAGTCCACTTATTTTAAAAAATCACAGCTACAGACATAACACAGAGTGCAACGCAGTCCGACTGTGAGAAGAGACAAAAATGAAAACATCAATTAATTCTCACGGGAAAGTAAGAAGAGACTTAAAATAGTGCCAATATGAGTCTTCCTAGTAGCAAGTTTATTGTTCTACCAGTAAGGGTAAGAAGTGAGGATTTTGTGGATTTTAAAAGAATCTTTACACATTCCCTCCCCAGCAAAAACCCTACTGAAACCAAAATTTATTTGTAGCCCGTTTTCCCAAGGGTTTGGATTAGGCACATTTTTAGCATTTCACTACCACTCTAATTAGGCAGAGGACTCCAATGAGAAGGACACGCTAAGCTAACACTTCCTTATTTCCCTGTCCTAACGTAATGAACCAATAACCAATTGGTTCCGATTAGGATCGCAAAATAGTATCCACAGAGGAGCCAACACACTGGTGCCTGCTATCCACCTCCCTTTATCAAAAAAGGGAAACAAAATCCTCTTCATGTGTTAAAAAAACCACACAAATAAGAAAGTCGCACAAGCAGGGTTTTAAAAATTCAAAGGTAACCACATGATGATGCCACAAAAACACACAGCTACAGACTACTGCTACTGCCAAAACCCAAAGTTTTAGAAAGATCAGATTTGGGTGGGAAGAACACAGCAAAAAAACGTTTTCCATTTAATGTTTTTGTTACAGCAGCCTTACAAAGTAAAACAATACACAAGGAGACAAGTGAGCATGCCAGGTGAAAATAATAACCACCATATTAACGCATACTGCATATTTTAAAAGTATTAGAGCTACTATACAATTTCATGTCTTACAACTTACATGATACTCCTCATACTGACACGAATCAATGAATAAGGAAAATAAGAAAAAAGATCTGGTGAACACCAGTTGTGAGAAAAAAAATCCTCTATGTTAATCATTAATTTTAACTCCACAAAAGCAACTTTGGATAACAAGAGCTTCTTTTTTTTCCTAATGTATACAAATTTCAAGCTAGCTCAACAGCTAGCCAAGTCACAATTATTTCCTATAGAAGAAGCATATACCTATTAAAACTCATGCCTTAAAGTGACTGGAGAAGACTACACTGTATGACCTAAAAACACACAATTTAAAGTAAGAAGTGCTGCTTTTTGGTGCACTTTATGCATGTTTGATCTCAGTTGTATCCATATAAAGTTAAAACAAACTCATGATTGARTGAAGGTATGTGCAGGAATAAGGATCTGCAGATATGAGTAAACAACAAATTACTACAAAGCAGATTTTTTTTTTTTAAAGAAAAAAAGCTCTAGCTACCATTTATATCTAAGTATTTCCCTCTAAGGTACTTATTTTTTCAAAAGCAAAATAATTTTATGAAGATTGGTTACATTTTACAACACTTACAAAAAGAAGTGAATGTAATACATTCTGTATCTATGAAGAAAGATTAAAATCTTGCGTTTTTGAAAGGTTGATGACTAAAGACAGAGTTATGGAGGTCACCATTCTCAAATGATCTAAACAATTCAGGTACTACTGCAAAACACAAATATATTTAAAATCTGAACTTAAGCATTCTTTTATTCTTTGGTTTTCATGTCTTCAAGGAAATGGTTTTCACAAAACTATAAAGGTAACGAGAGAATTTAATAAGTTGATTTTGAACAGTCTTACCCAGACTCAAATAATTCTAATTACATAATCAAAAATAATTAGAAAGACTAACACTCTCTAGTGTTTATTGGACTGTAGCTTAACTCTTCTCCTTCATTTTATAAAAAGTTGGGATTTTTTAAGTATTCAATGTTTGGAAAAAACATGGTTTGTTTGTTTGTTTCTCTTCTAGTTGTTAATCCTATCTTTCTAGTCCCATGTACTAATGTCCTTACTTCTTCCTATCTTCTTTGCCAAAGAATCAGGAAAGGTCAATTTCAAATGAAGTTGGCTGGAGGAAAAAAAAACTTCCCAATACAGATTAAAAGCTGTAGCTGTTACTGTCTCAAAGAAGAGTGTTCCCTACAAAGACAAGAATATCTAATTGCTCTGTTTTATGGAATGTCTCACGAGATACTAGTTAAAGAGCAATTACTGCCAAATATCTACTCATTCTTTAATTCTACCCTGAAGAAGGCATAAAGTCTGGAAAGGCAAGGGACATGACTATTAGAAATAGGGTGTCAATAATTATGGTAACATAAAAGGTGCCAGTGCAGCTCCTATGTGTTGAAATGGTGGCCCTGTGAAGTAAAGACCTGTACCGCCACAGAAAAATATTAAGCAAGGATTTTTTACTCCTCAAGACAGTATATACACACACACCCCCCTATTTATCTTGATATTTATATTAAAATAGGTTCTGTAGAGGCAAGTACAAAATAATTAAATACATTTGTCTCTACAGTGATCACTAATGTATCCTTCAGGAAGGAAAAATCACATGGGCTGATGTTACCAATGCCACCAGAGTTATCTTTGAAAGCACAGAGATATAGGCATTGGWATTAGCTACCAGCACCAGGGAAATTCAAACTGAAAAATGAATCTCAGGAGTCAGAAATAAGWAGTTCACTTTTTTCATCCTGCAATTTCTAAATCAAGATTAAAGTTTCATGGAAAAAAAAACAGGTTAAAAACACCTCAATCTTTCTTCTTATGTTAAGAAAACATGTTAGGAAAATCCATTATAATGTAAAGATCACAAAAAGCAAGTTTCCTTCAACATCACAAAATCAAAAGATCACAAATAAAATTACCAAACATACCACACTACTCAAGAATACATTATATGCCATTTTCTACTGTCCACATCTGAAACACTATGCAATAGTGAATATACCTGGTTTAGTGTATTATCAGTCTTTAGTTCTTTATGGTTAGAATATTGGATATAGATTGGTTGGTTACGAAGATGAGGCGTCACAGCAGAATAGTAGTTAACCATAGTGACAGCTGCTTCTTCTGTTGCCAATTCCAAAAAAGCCTATGATATAAAAATCAAACAAGTGATTTTGAGCATTTACACATCAGGGTTTTTTTTTTTTTTATTAGAAACAAAAAAGCTTGATGTTTAATAACAAACTAGCCCATATATCAAATAACTTACCAAATAAACTTGGTACATGGAGAACAATATTTTCTAAAATGCTTTCTCTATAATTCACCTGTGAAGACACAGGTCTAAATATTTACCTTACAAGTCACTTGGCTAACCCTCCTCTTTTCCTTAAGAAAACTAACTAAAAAAGCAATAAAAAGTATAACATATTTTTTAAAAATTATTTTTAAATACTAATCATAGTATGCCTCATTGCAAAAGCACTATAACTGTATATTTTGAAATTAAATAGTAAAGATATTTAAAAAGTAAAACAAATTACCTGATTTTTTCCTTTCAGCATCAGGATATTGGTTACCTTGCCAAAAGGTAAACCTAAAGCAATAACTTCTGTTTCTGTCACTTCACCAGGCAATTTCCTAATATGAAGAACACGAGAAGGAACTCCATCCATTTTATCGTCACCTTTGAATTTCTTGCTGTCATTACCATTGGCTGAAAGACATATTCAGACTGTTATTTGAAGAGTTTTCTGCTTCAGTTTAGTTAAAAAAAAAGTCACAGTAATAACACTGTGACAAAGTAACACTATCATAAATACAAAATAATTCTTAAGCCAGCTCTTTGTCTGATCTGAAGTCAAGAATTGTTTCAAAACAAGTTCTATAAAGACCAATGGAACAACATGATGTAAAACATTACATGTTTCCACAAAGGATGAACTGCTCAAGACTAACTCAAGAGCCTTCCATGCTAATGCAAGACACGGGAAATCTTTTTCATCATAAGTGCTAGCATTAAGTACAAAATGGCTATAAGGAATTAGGGGCTCACCCACACAAAAGGACAGCAGCTAAATCACAGTGCAGCCCACAGGGAGGAAAGGAGTGAGACAAAACGATGCTGGCAGGAACAAGGAAGCACCCAGCATCACTGTGCAAGGGACTACAAGACTGGTGATCCAATTAATCTGGATTACTGTAGAGAACTGCAGTAAAATTCAAGAGAAAAAGGACTCAAGCAGTAAAGAGCTAGCCAGCTGCACGGAGTTGCTCTGATACAGTCTCGAAATGAAGATGAACTTAGTTTGGTGGAAGAAAAGTTAGAAGGCAACACAACTGCTGCCCACAACTAAACTGGTGGAAGAAGCATGAAGAAGGATAAGCACCATAAGAGCACTGTCAAGTACTGTGCATATTAATAAACTAACCAATACTGGAAACCAAAAAGAACGTAGATGTGACAGTATCCAAGTGCTGAAACTGCCTTTTGCTTACTTCTAGCCATAAAAAACATTCCTGCCAACACGTGAGCTGTTCAACCTCCCATATTATGCTAGAAGAGCTTCTTAATATCTTCCTGTTTCAAAGAAGAATTGCAATTAGTAGAGAAAATATGTTTTTAGGGTTCAAATTCATAAGATAAGTGCTGATCCCAGTGATGTGAGGAGCCTGAAACAAGCAAGCCTCCTCCTCTTCCCGCAAAATATCCAAACACAAGGTTACTTAATTTTATTTGGACTTGGTAAAACAAGCACATAAAATAAAAACAAAAACAAACATACACAGAAGTAATAATAACAAAGAAAGTAGAATACATCTATTTAAATCCTCCAAAACCCTGCCTTGGAAGAAAGTGTGATTTTCCAGAGGAAAGAGAGAAGTCCTCAGCAATCACCCAGCTGTAACAATATAACTCAGACTGAAACTCCTTTAGACACAACCTGCATAAAAATAATTCACTCATTTATTACTGAACAGAGCACAGCAAGTTTGACTAAGGGTAACTCTACATCATACATAATTGTAGATACCTAATGTAATTTACTAGCTCATTTTGCCATATGCAACCCAAGTCACATAAGATTAAAACACTAAATAAGAAGGACTACTTTAAGCAGTCAAGGAAAAAAAAAAAAAAAAGCCCTCCAAGCTTTACAGACACATCAGGACACACTCATTTAACTTTTCAATGCAATTAGCAAAATCAGCAAGGTCTGTTTCTTTAACCAAAGCTTTTTTTTTTTAAACACAATTTTCAGTAATGGAATCATATTCAAGTAGCCTGTTTTACAGGAAGGTTCGAAAAAAATTAAAATCAATATATTGGAAAATGTTTCCATCCCTTTCCTTTTATCCTTTTCTAACAACTAATTCTCACCATTCTGGTTTGGACGTTTCTCTTTACTTCAGTTATTTTTTACTTCTCTTAATCTAGCTGTATCTAAATCTTCAAGGGGGGAGAGAGAGAGAGAGAGAGAAGAAGATATTCTCTTCGTGAAAATTCCATGTGCCTTACAGTCAAGTCCTCTCTCAGTATTTTTTGAAATTGCTTCTTTTTTTAATACCCTAGACTAAGCTTTTTAAAAATTCTTTTACTGTAGAACATTTTCTAGGTCACCTCCAGTTTATTCTAACAAATAACAAAGGSTCAATAATATCTGAACTGGTCAATATTCCACCAACAGTGTCCAAATGACCATGCTTGAAGAAGAGAAATCCATGCAACAGCACGTCTGCCTTTGCTCCCAAACATCCTAGTTGTTGTTTACTTTCAAATGCACTGAGTTTTATAGAACAGAACATCCACTTCCKGATTTCTTAAGTTGTCTCTTTCGCCCTGCAAAGATCTTCTATTTCCTCAAAAAATAACTACTAGAAAGCAACTATTCCTATTCAATATTCAAAGACTGTCTACTAGACATAGGAAAGTTCTTTTGAATATAAGAACTTGCAAACATATTCTAGGTAATATTATCCATTTAGAGTAATTCTACATTCTGTTGTTTTTCTGCAGAAAAATAAGCTTTAATAGAACAAAATTCCATAAAATACACATCACACCAGGATCTGCAGTACAACTTTAGCCTGTACTATGCTCTAGCTTATGGCATTTACAGAGCATGGGGACAACGGTCTTTCATGCAGCCAGATTTCAGCTATTCAGAGTCACATAAGACACTGAAAAGTGCTAAATAGCCACAGTTTATGAAAACGCCTATTTATTTCTCAACTGAACCTCTTTACACAATAAATCCTTGGCAGATCCCAAGTGTTGTAAAGAGGAATGAGCTTAAAACATTAAACACACAAACAATATTCTTAAAAAAAAATGTTTAAATATATTTCTCGTGACATTTAAACTTAAGCTAGGAAATCTGGATTCATTAAAAGTGTCATTCCCCTCTTCYGCCCCCCCCMAAAAAAAAAAATCAAAGAAAGACAGATTAATAACGAGGGATGAGAAGACAGTGTTATTAAASAAGAAAATACTCTGAAACTGATCAAGTGTTTTTATTAAATCACTAAAACCCAATATTTTAAAACTGTCAAATTCTAAGATAGGCATGTAAATGGTTCTCAAAGATCAGTTTTCACATAAAATTACTTTGATGTATTAACTTCTCCATTGAATAAAGGYCAAGAAATCTTTAACCAAAGGTTAGATTCAAATTAGCCTTTAGGGAATCCTAAAATTCTTAGTAAACGGACTGAAGGCCAGAACATAAATCCATATGTGACTGGTTAAGAAACTCACCTTTAGAACCTTCAATCATCTCTCCATTATTTGAATAAATTGCTTTTCTATTTACATGCATTCCTAGCTAATGTTCCTTATTTAAAGAAGTCTTCCAGTTTCTGCTGAAGTGTAATCTTAAAGAACAAATTTAAAGAAATGTGGTAATGCATAGCACCATTGCTGAAAAACAGGTCAGAGTTTTAAAACAACTTGCTTTAAGAAAACTCACAACTTTCTAAAACTCTGTACACTTAATAGTCATAAGAAAAGGGTATATACAGGATAATTAGCACCCCAATACAGATAATTTACAGCTCAATAAAATGTTTAAGATAAAAGTAGATATCTAAACACAATAATGCATGCAAAGATTCAGACTTACGCACTACAGCATGCAAGACTAATCAGAAAAACGGGAGACATTTGAGGGGAACAGGGCAACTGGTGAAAAGCATTCCTGGTGCCATACAAATGCACAAAGAAAGTTTTCAGTAGAAAGGCAAGCAACCAGGACAAAGCTAATTATCTGTGGGCACAAGTACACTTTGTATGATGAAAACTGAGCTGACAGAGTTCATAAAAAGAAAACAATCTCTCTTTAAAGTAAGATTTGCCCCAAAGTGTTATATATCAACTTTTAAGATGTTCAAATAACATTGTTTAGTTATTTAAAAAGATCAAATTGATTTTGATTTCCTGCCTTAGATAAAATCAACTCATTCAAATGCACTTTTTGTACTGTAATATCTTCTCAAACAAAAACAAAGACATCACGAATATGATTAGAGGACTATGTTATTCATCAACATTTCCACATGCCTTCAAATACTCTGCAAATGAGAACATCAAGGTCTAAAAATGGTTGAGATATCTTTTCAAGAAATTCTGCACACTGTTTCAGTGTACCTGACACTTTGCAGGGACTGAATAAGAAGCCAAACAGTACCTTCAATATTTCCTTAAAGGACAGATATTCTCAAACATTATATTAAGAAAGGCTGACAACTTAAAAGATATTATATTTCAAGTTCTTATGAGTAATATTTACCAGCAGTTGGTTGTACATTTTTAAACATGATTTTTCTTTGCTTCAAATAACTTAAAATATTCTTGAAATCTCAATAGATTTGCATGTCACTCATCTCAAAAAGCACAAGTCATCTAGACTAGGATAATGAGAAAGGGGGCAGTTCACACCTCTGAGCTTTGCTTTTCAGAGCATCTACAAACTTCTTAGTTGAAATAACTATGCAGAAGTTGAGTAAGTTTTTCCTCAACAAGAGGCAGAAGTATATTTCTAAAGATATGTATGAAAAAATCATGCATTCCCTCAACCTCTGCCATTCCTTTTTCCTATCAGCTTACATGTCCCACATTTAACCAGTAAGTTTAAAAATGCTTTTTTCTTTCATCTACACAAATTTGCAAACTTAGATTTAATAGTACGACATCCAATTAACAATCTGCAAACTTAATTGTGCATTATGTCATTAAACGTAAGTTTGCAGATTAATTACATGCCACATAATTATATGTAACTTAATATGTAAAGTTAAGTTTAATGATATGATGTGCAATTATCAAACTTCTTATTGTCAATTTGATATCAATTATTTGACTCAAAAATCAATCCTGCCTACTGGTTACCACTTTATATTGTGTATTTGTTTATATGGGGAAAGAATTTTTTTTTTTTTTTGCTTTCTGTAGTAAGGCTTGCAAGTATTTCTACACTATCAGCTATATAAATGAGGATGTACAGTAAGTATCTCAATTTGTTACAAATTAAGTAATAGATAATGTTCCACTCTTACCTCTGTTCCCTCATCCAAAGAAATGCAACTTCCAATAAGAACCAATTTATCTGAAAAACTGAATACTCAGAGCCGAACAACAGAGAAAGTGGTAAAAAGTTGTGTTCTTTTTGTCCTTCTTGACAATAAAGAACATGCACTGTTTTTATCCTCTGTTTTTCATCCACAGGCTAACAATATTGAGGATTACCAATTAATTTATTATTTTAATAACTGTAACAATAAAATGTATTTGCTAAATATTAAATATGCATGCACTAAATACGCATTTTTTCAGAAGTTTGTGGAAAGAATAAAATTTACCTTTTAAGACATTTTCATCTTTAGCAATGTATAAATTTTTCTCCCTAATTCTGAATTCTTTCTTACTTGCCACTTAAAGCAAAACCAAGCAAAATCATATTTCCCAGATGGAGATATATCGTTAAATTGTAACTGGAAACAAAAAACCCCACACATTTAAACCACAGAAACAACTTGTTCAGAGTCACTGAACGCGAAACTCAACTACTATTAAAGCCCCAACACTGTACTCCAACAAAGCCTAGCACCATAACCAGTGACCACAAAGCTAAACGGTAAGTCAAGAGTAAGATACAAAACATAACACTGCCTTTTTTCAGAAACAGACTACTGACATTATCACTTCCTGATAAGTACAAAAATGCCCAGAAGAGTATATTGCTGCAATTTCTACAGTGGAAAAGCCATAAGACTAGCATGACTAAAATACATTGCTCGATATTACTCTGGTTTTTAATCAGTCTTAAACAGCTAGTAAAGAGAAAATCCAAAGCTCCATAAAGCATTTGAAAACCGAACCATGAGTATTTGTTTTCATATACATTATATTTAATATAGAAATATGGTGTTAAAAGATTTTGCCTGGAGAATACACTAAAGAGTTGCTTTTCCTTCTTGGGAAGGAGGAAGAAAGAATAAAAAGCTTCACAGGGCATTGACTGCAAAAACACAGTATATGTGCAGTAGCAAAAAATTTAATAAGCCTTCTTTACACAGGAGATGATTTGTCTGCACTACAGCCTTCAATATGTGTCAACAGCCAGCTCCAAAAACATTTAATACTCATGCTTTCCAGTATGATCACCTCACTCAGTAAAGAGGTTTCTTAACAGTCTTATTCTCTGCTGTTGCTCATGTAGAAAGCGATGCCTGTTCCAGATGAGCTCAATATGAAATGCAATATTACCAAATAGAATACAAGACCTAAATACATACACAGAACACTTCTGACCAAAAAAGGACAGCTGCATTCAAAAGATACCTCCTTTACAACTGTGGCTTACGAACAGGCAGGAAGATTAAGCACAGCAGTGGTTATTGAACACAAACTGCATAAAACAGCTTCAGAACTTAAAACATGTAACAATATTTTGTAGTTGTGGTAGAAGTTAATTTAATTAAAGTGGAATAAAACTGAATTACAGCATAGTGAAGCAAAGAGAAATTAACTGAATTATTACATTTAAATTCCACACTATTTCTCTAATACTGAGGTTAATTTCTTTTAAAAGTTTCCTAATTTTAATTTCATCACATGTCCTGTTCTTCTCCAAATCTTTCTATTCATCAATATATACTTCACAAATTACCAGTATTTAGGCACTGCTAACACATTAACTGAAATTGGTTATTAGTTATAAGAAYACATCTAAGTTTATTCTCCAAGTTAAACAAAGCACTTGAACTACCATAATTAGCTTCTATGGTAGAGTGCTAAGTTAATACAATAAATTATCCACCATACTAATGGCTAACATTCACTGCTAAAGAAGCAAAAACAAGATTGAGATTAACAGTATTGTTTAAAGCTCCAGGAGTTTAGCAGGCTCAGTAGCAAAATAAAAACCAGAAGTGGTGGCACTAATGGAAATTTAATGCACAACAGAATAAAAGAGGCGATGGTTAAAACAGAAAATCTGGCAAATTTTATTACAACTCCTTGTCTTGAACAGCTTTCAGTGTCTTCCACTCTTCATCTACATATATCTACATATACACATGTACATGTGTGTATATATATGTAAATGTATACAATATGTATATATGTATTTTACCTATCTTCATCTATAAATGTATTATATATACACATAATKCAGATACTTCTTTGTATACTTCAACACAACAGGTCATGGTACAAGCACCTTCACATATTTAACTATTACAGGACTTCTATCAAGTATTCCTACATCTGGATGGCAAACAGACCCAAAAAATAAAATTTGAACACAAAAGTAACTTGTCATAAAGGAATTGGCATTCCTATCTCTTAAGGAAAATAGGATTTCTTTCCCCCCCAGTTTAAAAGCTGAAGGATAGGCAACAAGTATGCAGTTGTGCATTTAGCAGACAAAGCACTGGAAAATGAAAAACTATTTTAGTTGTACTTAAATGTAGTTGCTTAGGCTGTTATAAACTAAATTTTAGCTTACCTAAACTGTCTTTCATCAAGTCCTTATCTGCTGCATAGCAGCATTAAATACATATACTTATTTACACAATGCTGAAGAGTGGGTTATGCTCTGCAGAGAGATCTGAACCAAACGAGACTGGAGTATGAAAGAATGGATTTTGGTAATATTTTTAGACAAGTCAAACAACAATACTTACATGCCATGTTTTTGACAATACTGCCTCAACATTGCAGTGTCAGCTATTCTACAAGGCTCAGAAACTTACACATCTGAAGCTACAGAGCTTCTCAAAATGCTTCAACATTTTCTGAACTGGATACCTTTTTAAGCTGCCATCCTTTGCAAAACATTCAGATGCAGTAGATGGCATTTTCCCCTCCAATTGTTTGTAGAGGCATATTCTTCCATATTGTTAATAAATTGCTCTAGTAAAAGCTATTTCTGTATGTTTAAATATACATGCTTTGCTTAAATAAAATGCCATGAGGATGAGGGCAGTAACCAAATAATATTCAGAAGAAAATAGCAGATGTAAGGGGTGCAGAAGTAACTGATGACAGATTTCAAGTCTGAAGAGCTCATCCTCCCTTATCTGAAAAGTCAGTTCTCTTACAAGAGACACAACATCCTGGCTAGTACCTTTGTCTGCAATCCACATCACTACCAAGTGCTCCCAGTTTCCCTTTACGCAGTCCAGTTGAAGAGAAGTACCGATACCAAAGCTGTTTAAGAGCTACTCAGGGTTTAGGCCTTCTATTGTGAGCAATGAATTTGATCCTATAGATAACAGATTAATTAACAGGCTGGCATTTTCCTAACTTCCATATTCTTTATCATATAACCATTAAGAATGCAAAAAGTGTGTACATATATGCGTGCCTTTGTGTGTGCACATGTATATTTACCCCTCAATCCTGCTAAACAGGTTTGTGGGGGTGTGTGGGAAGAGGGGGAAAACAGGGCAACAGAAGGCAAGGGGAGAGACTTGTATGCAAGAGGTCCTACAGAACACAGAAAGTAGCTTGGCTTACTTCTAAAAAAGGAATCAGAGCAAAAAAGTACTCAGATGAGCATTAAAGTACTACAGTGCTGCATCTAACCAAAAGAAAGCCATGTAACAACAAAATAAAAACAAAAAGCACTCCCCCCCCCACACACACCCCAATCCTATTACTGTAATTAAAAGTTAAATAATCACTTCTAAAGAAATCCCACCAAGTTTACCCTTAAGGACACATCCCACAAAACTACCAACAACACCCATGTCTATAAACATTTCTTTTTTGACAACTTCTCCAGTTAAATAAGTAAGCAAGCAGAAAAAATGACATTTCTATAGTACAGATTTAAAAAGAAACAAATCAATGATTTTTAAGTCTTAGTTTCAAGTTTAATCCTGCTAGGGCACTCCGGGGACGACTGTTTTCTGGATTGCACGCTTTTATAAGGCTTAGAAGATTATGAAAATAAACTGCCTCTTTCTTCTGTTCATCTAGATATCAGTTTGGAAAATATCATGGGATCAGAGAGTGAAAATGTCAAGGTCAAAAGTCGAAAAGGTTTCTTTGTACTGCAGAAAACAATAGCCAGATCTCATAAAAACCATGACACTACTCCCAAACTATAAAGAATGAAAGGGCAAGTACAAATATTAGTTTTATAGTTAGTGTAGAATAATTTCTGAAATGTGCCTTCTTTACAAGGAGGTTGATCAATCATTACAGATTCTGTAATAGATGCCAGAATCTTTGAAGAGGATTCATCATTATGGCTAGGGAAGAAATTGGTATCGGAGAACTCAAAAATAAGACGATACATTCGTCTTTTTAAACCAAGAACACACCAATTTACCTCTCCGACCTAAATACTTCAGAATCTACAGGCTAAACTTCTCAAGGAAATGGTACTAGTTAAGCAAGAATACTTCCTGACTTCTAATAAACATGGTAGCTATAGAGTAAATTCAAGATAAGACTGTGAATTGAGGATTTTAGCCTATTCTCCTTTTTTTGGCTTCCACCTGCTCGCCTTTGATAAATTATTATCACTCACAAAAAAAAGTGAAAAACACATAGCTATCCTACCCGTCCTCACCACAGTTGCCCATCCCCCTGATCCTCGTAGGGAAAGACCTCAATTATAATGCCTTTTTTTTTTTTTTTTTTGGTGCCTTCCTCTCCCCTTCCACCCAACTCCCCAGGTTATTTTGCTCCCCTATATCAACCATGCTACACAGTAACTTTCAAAGTAGGTAACTAATTGTACTGGCCCTAAATAATCTCCGGTAACATTTGTCAAATCTTTTTCAAGCAGAGACATCAAAACTCTCATTTGCACAAAATGTAAAGAATCAGGTCATTCATTTGAAAACTGTACACTTCTCCTCCCCACTCCAACAAACAAACAAAAAAATCTACTGTGACTCTTTAAGCAAGGGCAAGAAGGGAGGGGAGACGAACACCACCCACAGGAACAATGGGAGGTCAGCAGGATATCTAACCCCAAAGCTTTCTTACAACTACTTATATAGCTATTACAATAGAAAATGAAGGTAAAAGACGTTTGAGAACTTATGTAGTTATCTCTACATAAAACATTAGACTTTAGAATGGTTCTGTGATTTTCCTAAGAAAGTAAAAGTAATATTTTTTACTTTATATTCTGTCTTTAGTTTTAAAAGTCTYCCCATTGATAAGTTAACTTGCATTTAGCTTACCAAATCAAAATTCTCTGAAACTATATGGAAATTTTCAAGAAAAACTAGGTTTAYCTGAAAATAAACAGCTTCTCCCTCCCCAAGAAAAACTCTCATAACTCATTCTCCAGTGTCTCTAGTCAATTCTAGTCTCATTTAACTAAAACAAACTGCTGAAGTAGTATTGTTTCATACTGTAGAGAWCATCAAGAAAAAAATGGAGAGTTTCATCTTTGAAAGCTAGAAGAAACTCAGAAAATAAGGAGACAAATGAATCTTCTGACAGTCTAAAATTGCTGTAAGTGCACCTCAATTATTCTTCATCTGTGCCACAGAAGCATTGTTTCCTCAAGTCGCAGTAAATGCAAGTAGTTCTGCTCTGTTGTGCCTCCACCTTCCTTCTCACTGCACAGGATACAGTAGTTGTGCAGCCATATGACTGATCAGTAAAATGATCCAGTGGAAGAACTATACTTTTGGGGAGGAGAATATAAAGGACTACAGTATCCTTCCTACACATAAGCATGGAAAAAAATCCATGAGGCATATTCAAGCAGCAACTACTCGGAAGCTCATTAATGCTGTAGCCATGAATTATTTCATCCACATCTCTGATGAAAGAGGAGAAAAAAAGTAGTTATGTATGACAAAAAAAATCAGAAATAAATATGAGCTGTGCAAAGGAACCAAACAGGAGTTCAGCATATTGGACCATAAAGTGCCATAAAAAACAGTATAATACGTGCCCATTTATGAAAAGCCTTTGTATCTTGCCTCATCAAAAATTTAGAAAACTTTTTTACTTTGCACTTGCATTAACAGATTCTAAAGCTTCTACCTTAAATTGAAGTAGCAAAATGAAGTTCCTTGCTTTGACGATCTGAATAAGAACAGAAGAATTTGTTTTCTTGAAATGATGTTAAATTATGAAACAGGCRCAATGTTCTGTGTAGTAATGCCCAAATTTGCAAATGTCTCCATATGAAAAGGAAGATGTACTCCTCGAGTTGTTTACTTTTCCTTGGTAGTTGTCAATCCTCCCTCCCTTACTCAAGGCAGCTGCACAAGACAAGTGTAATTTTCCATCCCACTACCCACCACCAGTTTACTGTACAGATAGCTAAGAGTTGCCTTCTGTTTTATGGGATTGCTCATCTCAGACACCCAAGGTTTGAGAGTAGCTACATACAAGGTCACTCTAGCATAACGCATGGCAAAAGTTTTACCCTTCTATAATACAATGGATTCTGGTTTCAGTATTTTCCCCTTGTAAACAGGAAACAAGTCCAAGAATAAAAGAGAGATTTCTCCTTTGAAATGGCATCACTTACCAGTAACTACCATGCTGCTCATGTTAGAGTTCGGGCTATTGAGTACACTGCCTGAAAGAAGTTCGTCAGATCCTCTCTAAAAAGAAAGAGACAGTAAGAGATTTTTTTTCCTCTATTTTATAAAGATGATATTAAAAATGTCAGTTTGACAGGGAAAAATCTTTAGAAGAATGTAAGCAAGCATAATCAAATCTATTTTGCTTTGGCAGATTTCCTCTTTCAAGATATGTAGAACAATTTGAAATCTAAGTAAAGCAGTAYATATACATGGCAAACTTTGAAATAAGAGTTGCTTAAGCATAACTGTTTCACCCACCGCTGAAATGCAGCCATCTCCAGGGACGATGAGAAGTCCCGAACAGCAAGCCTGTCCAGAATCTCAAATTAAATTATATCTAGCCAAAACTAGAGGGAAAATCTTTACAAAGAGAAATGTTTAGTTCAATTCCAACATCCCTATTTTAAAAGGCTTTCTTCATAGGAAATTAATAGGTTATGGTTTGGAGGTACCCACCTGTCCTACAACATACTTGAGGGCAGGGAGTGACATCAACATTTTAATTTAATTCTACAATTTGAAAACAAGCATCAAATAATAGGTCTTTCTGAAGCTGACTCAGAAGGAGACTGCAGCAGTCAGAGGAGTCTATATTAAAAGCTTATGGGTAACCTTTCAAGTTATTTAAGAGATAAGGCCTAAAACTAAACAAAACTAGAAGCTTTTACTCCTTTCCCCTCCAAATACTCCCCTCATCTTTTTGAAAAAATGATAATTGAGGGTGAAATCTTAAGTTTCACATTCATTATTTCTCCCTCTCTCTCAGATACTTTGAGTTTACTCCTCCTTTCATCTTTCAGGGTACACACAATTCAAATGAAACAAGTACCACTTTTAACCAGGGGGTGAAGGAGAGGCAAAGAAGTCCCAACATACTCAGATCTTCTGTAATAAAAATAACCACCCACATACCCCAGTTTTTAAAAAGCACATAAGCCTCAAGCTCATTTTACATGGAACTCAGTAACACATACTAAGCCAACACAAGAATAACTCATTTCCTTGCAACACAGTTGCAAGATCCATAAAATAAAAAAAACTGTTATCCCCATCCAGTGCATACATAAACAAGAACACCATCATATTCAAGTACCTATTCCACATCCATAATATAGAATCCTCAGAAACAGGACATATATGTAGGCTCACGTAGACCCATTAAAGTTCTGTTTTTCCTAATACTAGCTCTCAAGAAATTTATACAGATAATCAAATACTCTTGACTTCCTAGAGTATATAAAAGCTCTGCCTACAAAATCAACAGCACAGACATCCTTCAAAAATGAGGAATGCCCAACAATAGGTCTTGTCCTCTGAGCATAAGAGTTCATTTACCAGTAACATATAATTAAATAAAATATTGAACTGGGCAAAATTGAGAAGACTCAAAAGTTATGCAAACTCTCCAGTACTCAAACCACACTACTCCTCAAACTCTCCAGTACTCAAACTACACTACTCCTCATTGCAACTGTCATACTAAATGCCTGTTGTCAGTGTACAGGCTGAAACATAAGCACTCCCTTCCCTTTAACAATCTATTTTTCTAATATAATTGGCATGACTAAATATCTCACAGTTCAGCATTACTGGTGAGTTAACTTACTTGATGATAGTTGCAGTCATTTCTGCTCACAGCTATTTACCCAGCTTCCCTTGGAAGCCCTTTGTTGCCTGGACAGGCAGAAGCAGCACCGAAGAATAATTCAGTTTATAGTCAGGCACAATAAGACAATTTAGAACCTATTTTGGCTTTCCTTAACATGCCAAGATATGGTTTGTAGTGGTTCAACAGCTGCTACTTAAAAATTGAAAAATCTCCAGTACCAAACAAATCGTTTTCCCAAAACCTGGAAGATGTTTCCAATTCTGAGATCTCTCAAATTTGATAAATCTCCAGTCTCAATCAGTTACTTTTGTAACTCCTGAGAAGCAAAACATATGAGTGATTTMACAAACTCAGAGTAATCAGAATTTTAAAAGCTGTTGAATTGCTAATACACACGAGGAGCACAAAGTTAATTAATGGCCTAGATATTCAGCTACTGCATTTGTTTCATGTACAGAGTTAAAAACATTCCTCTTCATTTTGAAATGTATTTTGCATTTCATTAGTAAGCTTACATGGTAAATCATGAGATTTTTGTCATTACACTTAAAAATTTGTTTCAGAAGGACAAGCAAATTCAAGTTTCTCATATGGGCACATATCAAGTCCTATGGCACTTGCTTTGTTCTTATAAAGCAGAGCATTCACAAGTCTGATGTATATTTGTACAAGTTCAGATGTGGAATCTCCTTCCAGATGATCATGAAACCAAGAACATACAGGAAAACTCTTCAAATTCACCATCATAAATACTTGCCAAGGTTTAGCTACAAGTCAAAAATATCCTGCCACACAACCAAACTTACTAAATACATACAGCTTTTTTTCTTAATGATTCCCAAGGAGCCTAGACATTCCTGTACCTCATTAAATACATGTTTAAAGCCAGCTATTCATCAAAGGACATACAGTGTGTTGTGCACAGAGTGACTAAATCACAAGTTAAAAGTAAAGCTGTCTGGCAAGCATTACTTCAAAAGGATCACCTTTAGATTTGACAGCTGTCAGCTTAAGACATACTTAACAATTTAAGGATATCAGGCAAGCCATTGTCCATTCTTATATGGATGGGCACTGCTATGACACAAATACTTCCTAAATTAGAGTAAAATACTTGACTTACTTCCACTCAGCAAAGATTATACTTTTTTTCCAATCTTCTCCATCACTATCTCACAAGCGAATTTCACAAGCATCTTGTGCATTTGTAGTTTTGTTCTCAAGCACAATACTTCCACAAGTGAAATCACAAAGAATAGAGGATATTTCAACTAACTTTGGTCAGTTCTATAGGGCTGCAACAGTCTTGGTCTCAGTAGCAGATACTGCCATCCACAGTGTGAAGCAGCGTATTGATGTATGGCTTCAGGGCTTTAATGAGCCAAAAATTTACCACGTAAAAACTGACATCTAGGATCACTTGACAATGAGTGAAAAACGCACATCTCAAAGGCTGACTGTGCGTTTTCAGAAAAAAGCACACCCATATACAATATATAAAGCAATTTCTCTATAGGTTGAAGACAACCTTCCTATACTTCAGCAAGTGAATGTAGTTGCTTTCACACACCCTGACTCTTCTACAGTTCACAAAAATCAGTGAACAAAAGGAAAAACAAACACTTTGCTTAGTCAATTGACTACCTTTTTCTCCTGCTTTACAGTCATAGTTAACTCAACACTTTACTATACGCAGCTAGATTTCTGATGTTCTTTCCATAAAGTTTTAAACTAACCTAGATTATACTAAATATTCATATATAATTTCCACAAGGCACTGTAGTCATAAAATCCTTTGAGGATGGTTAAAAAAAAAAAAAAAAAAAAAAANCCACACTATTCAGAAGGCTTTGTCAACTACATGCCACACATTACAGAGAAAACTTGAAATAAACACCTTCCTCAGACTCTTCTACATCCAAGGTGAAAAAATAGTAAATAATAACAACTTGCTAATTTTGTGCCAGGTAACTACTTAAGAGGTTTAATCTTTTAAAGATTACATTTATTTTGGTGGGAAGAATCAGATATTTAAGACACGCTATCAGCTCTTTTCAAAAACTTGGAATTAGTGATAAAACTCTAGTCTGGTTTAACTAAAGCTAATATAAAAAAGTTTTTATTACGAAAGGTTTACTGGCATCACTTGCAGATGAAGGCCTCTTCCAACACTTCACTAAACAGATACAACTAGAAACAGCAAAAAAATGAACAAGCCTGAACATATGTTAAAGTCGAAGCATCATCTAAATGATGCTTYACCAGGACATTTCTTTAAGTCCTGGTAAAAGTGATGTTGAGAATACCCTCAGACTCTGAAAAATAAGTTTTGAGTAACTCCTCTAATTCGTGATTTACAGCAGTTTACTGATATCATAAACCTCAAGAGAAGGATGCTCTCCTCACCCAACCTGATGAAAAGAAAAAAATAAGGAGGGTGAGGAGAGAATTTCAGCTGACTGCATATTAACCAGTCACTATCTGCCTACTGGCATGAATTTCCCAAGGGGTATGACAAGCCCAGAGACAGATGTCATGATTTAAAGAAATCTAACAGTACTGTGAGACAATTCATTTCTAATAGCATCTGGAAACACTTTAAAAGAAAAAGCCAGAAATTTAACAGCATGGTTGAGGAATAAGAGCATCTGAAAACTTAAGCACGGTTGGTGAACATTCCACTCCAGACAGCAACCTCGTAAAAACCCTTTGCTTCAGAATTAAGAGATTGAATCAACTTCAGGGATATAATAAACTACATAGACAACTTATAAACTTTGTTCACTTTACATATGAAATGGATTAGTATCTAATGAGTGCTCCATTTTAACAGGATACACTGTTAATGAAACATTCAATAAATACACCCTGATATACCTCAAATGAAGAGGATATATTCTACTCACATTATACACTGCCTTTAGACAGTACTAGAAGAACACATGCTCCAAAAATATTTTWAAAAAAGATTTATAACCCTTGGATACACAGGATAACAGAATTAGAAGAATCATCTGAGACAGGACAAGCCAGCCCCAAATATACAAAGAAAAAAATCCAGATGGTTGGTTCACAGGTATTCTACAGGGCACAATTTTAGCTGCAAGCTTACTACCACTTAATTAAAACACTGTATACAATGAATAGGTCCACTTGATTTTTCTTTAAACTATGTTATTTTGATTTTTTTAAAATTAGACTATTTAACTGAGTTATAAGTCTTTTCATGTAAGAGAAGGCCAAGAAATACATGAGTGATAACATTTGTTTTAAAATTCAATATGAAATAACCAGATATGATCACCTCTCCATACTCATCCTCCAAATATCCCACCTAACCATATATTGTTTTCATTTCCTAACAACTAAGAGTCAAATCTCTCAATGTGCCCAAGGACCATGCTGAACTCCATTAAATCAGACAGCTAAGCAGTCAAGAACCAAACCTCCACTTAACTCATCGTATCCAGCTTCATTTCCAAGCCTTGGGACTTCCAAGGAATTAGGGACCCGGTAAAAGCCAAGTCCGACACTAGCCAACTTTTCAAGCATTCAAGATCAACTAGACAAAAAAATTCTAGCATTTCAGATTTTCTATTCCACTCTATCAGTCTATAAACTGTTTTCTGAAGCAGTACGTAACTGCTAATGAACTAATATAAGGGAAAAACAATCCACCAGAGCTACCATCTGGACATCATCTTAGCAAGTTGATCGGATAATAGTGGCACCCAGCAGTATGGACCTTCTGCAGCAGTCTATATATCATAACAAAAGATGTAAGAGGCATTTTGTCTTTACTGCTCTGCTATTTTGCCATGATAAACAAATTTAAAAGCTAGTGCCATGTAACTAGTTGACTGACTCCATGAGGAGTCGGTCCTCAAATTATGTACTGATCAAACAACTTATTTTACGAAAAATTAAAAAAAAAAAAGGTTGACAGGGATTTCAGGAGAGGGTTGCAGCTGTAAATGAACAAAGACAATTCCCTAGAGCAAACATYACAATCATCTGAGCAATCTGTGAAACCCTAACCTAATTTCAGCCAATATTTCTACCAAAAACAACAGTCCTACCCTCTTCTCTGGCCCAAGTAACCTGTTCTTATACTATCTTCCTCAAGTCTATATTGCTACAAGCATTTATGTAATCACATGGTAAAACAGTCTGGGACAAATAAAAATAGTAATAGGATTATCATTTTTAAATAAAATTAAGTTTTATAAAACAGAACTCATTATATAAGACAAGCTTTGACCCAGCTAAGTTGCTTAGACAACTTTGTGAAGTAGCTGTGCAAACATCTGTACTAGAGGCAGTACAGTGACAGCAAAAAAGCACCTTCTTTTGGCAGAAGACTGCTTAATTTGTTTGTAAAAAGCATGCACTTAGAAACAGGAAAAAAATTCTTCATGATCATGGCTGATATTTCTCAGGCTGGGTGCAAGTGATGCTACAAACTCCCCAGTTAAGGTGCAAGTATAGGCGGTTCTGTTTAAAAGGAAAAACAGGTTATTCCCAAGTAGTGACAGACATGAAAATACATTAAAGGAGTATGTTAATCTTCTCTTACAGCAATGCMAATCTGCTATAAAGCATAGATTGATTGTCAACATTTTTCCTCCTCTCCAATTTTAGCTCTTTGTATTTTCCTAAATGCATGATGGTGGCAGAAGAAGCACTTTAAGAAAACAAAAAGCTACAGAAAAAAAAAGAAATAGGAATAGCCTAACAATAAAAACAGAAATAGTAAAGTCACAATTTAAACAGGGTCTATTCACAGAAGTTACTGTTAAAAAGGGAGTGAGTGTCCTCAATAGTAACAAGTTTATTCAGTCACTTCTGACAGGTTCCTTGTAGCAGCAACAAAATACTACTGCTGAGGAGACAAAGCTATTAAACTTCTAAATTAGGTCACACTTGATTCTTATTTCACCGCTAGAACTTTCTGTGTATTTTTTGCTTTCTCTTCTTACTACAATAGAGTATTACTGAAGATAAAACTTGAGATAGATAGAAGAGTTATCGTAGCCAATAGGACATCAAAGGACAGTTTCTCTCGTTTACAGAAGTAATCTTCAGGAAACATTTTAAGACAAAAGCTATTAAATAAGCCTGTGCATACTGTAAACAATATCCAAATACAGTTGACAACAGTCAGGAGAGTTTATGTAATCATTTTAATTGTTCAGAGATATGAATAAAAAGACCTTCTGTTCACTTATTTTAAGTTCTGAAGAAGAGTCCCTACCAGCTCAGACAACAGTACTCCCCTTTCCCTTTTAAATAAGCCATTTTTCTCATTCTGCTAGTAGCCCAATTATAACAAACATGCAAAAGCTGACAGAACTGTCAATCTAATATATTAAAACAACTTTCAAGTCTAAGTGATTTATTGCGCTATACTAAGGAGAAAAAAAAAGTGGACTATCACAGTGTTTGTCAACATAATTAAGAAGTAAATAAATGATTTCTTATTTTAAGCAAGGGAGTGGTAGAGTAGCAAGAAGGAAGGCAGCAAAGACCAGAAGCAATATTAAAAGCAGGAGGTTTAAAAAAAAAAAAAAAAAAAAAAAAGAAGAAACTGAAAGAAGAAAGGTATGAAACTACTCAAAATAGACTTAATATGTCTTCTGAGAATTTCCTAAGATTTCTGAAGTATTCTTTTTACTTGATTTTTCATTATAGATATTTCAAATTAAAAGTCTAAATAAGTTAAAATATTTCCACTACTTAATCATTTAACAGCAAAAATGGGATGGCGTTCTATAGAGATTACCWCTCAGAACTTGCAAACAACAATGCTCTAGGAGTCCTTAAAAAACAAACAAAATACTGCTATTCTCCCTTTCTCCACCAGCTCAAATTTCTTTAGAATTATGCCGTTTTAGCTGATGGTTTTCCTGCACACTTAAAATTTGAACATGTAGGAAAAGGGTCTTTGAGAACCATTACCGTTCAGAAAAGTTTTAGAATGTGCTAGGCCAATACTTCCTAGCATCTCCTACCCTAACATACACAGGCAATAGCTAATGCAATTTTCAGTTGTGTACCAACATCACTGATGATTTTGTTACATCGCATCAGAGATGTCCATATATCACAAAGAGAAAGGCCATGCATTACAGCCCCTTTTGCTGAATTTAACCAAATGCGTTACACACATGCTGTGACTCATGTGCTATCAGCTGATCAGCAGGTGCAAAAAATCTCTAGAAAGCTTCAGGTCCAATGAATATATTGGATAAGCTGACTGCACACAGGCATAGGTAAATCCTTRCCTGCTTCTAGCAGCCCTCCAGTAAAAATGACTGCCAAAAGAGTACCAAAACTGCTGATAATATTCACAGTCAAAACTGAGAGTCTAAAGGCACACAAGGAAAAGGAGGAGACAAAGGAAAGGACAGATGAGACTTCTCAATTGTCTGTACACCACCTATAGGTCAAGATTTCCTCAATTTAAAAATGTCATTAATTCATCAAGAGAAATGAAAAGTAACCAGAGAAAAAAAAGTGCAATCACAGAAGCTTCACAAATTTTTCCTACAAAGTCAGAGCATGGCTAACATTAGCCTGCTCCCCAGGCTGCACACAGCATTTCAGAGGCTCTAAGAATGCAGGGTGGAATTACCAAGAGGGAGGGCAGATCCTCCAGGAGATAGTCCAGCCAACTTCTCTCATAACAGCTTTCTCCAAAGACCACCCTCTTCTGTCTTTACTCCCTGTACTTCAGTGCATGACTGGATTCTTCTCTTTTTAAAGACAGTACAAGTCTCTTATCACACAGCAAAAAGTACATCTTGTTACTGCTGTGCACTTCATAATACTTAATCACTGTCTCTTATACCTGTCTTATGTTCTGTCTTACATTCTTACTTATACTCATAATATGATTTGACAATCAATGAGAAGTAGCCGCTGGGCCCTTTGAAAAGTCTTTATTTCATTGGCTGGCTAACATCCGAAAACATTTCCAGAAGTACACGATGCACTTACAGCACTTCAAACTACACATGCACTTTACTCTCAAATTACCATAAAATGAAATTCCTTATATTTAAGAATGAAATTGATACTGAACTCATCTTCTCTTGAAGTCAGAGCCTCAGAGCTTACAAATCGGACAACACATGGATAACCTCGAATTTCTACTTGACATTGACATGACTGAAATTAGTTCGAAGATTTCTTGTCCCAAGAACTTTTCATGTGAGTGGCTGTTTACTTCTGGAAGACCTGAATTTTCTTCRGTATTCTTCCATACTCTCAAAAACATTCTTTAAAAAGTTTTATGAGTCAACATCTTGTTCTCCAAGGTAACGGGAAAACAATCTCTCCAGTCAGGATTTCTGACTGGCAGCAGCTCCCACAGAAGTACCTTTAACGACTGCACTTCTTTTTGATTCCATGAGTGATTTCAAGCTTGCCTATAATAAGTGCACCAACACACGGAGTCAGATAGGCCCAGAACCTGCACAACYCACTTCTGCTAACTCCTCCCATAAGTGAGCTTGCACAGAAACACATAGGTAGTTATTGCTACAAGCTAACTTT
Organism: Eudromia elegans; assembly: GCA_003342815.1. Classification (NCBI taxonomy): domain Eukaryota; kingdom Metazoa; phylum Chordata; class Aves; order Tinamiformes; family Tinamidae; genus Eudromia; species Eudromia elegans. Next base: position 1,918,131 of record PTEX01000126.1, on the reverse strand, counting down.
TATCCAGAAGCTAGTCTAAACCTAACATGACCAAAAACAAGTCAGAAGCAAGAGGTTTACTAGCCCCAAACAAATAGGTTGATTTCATTTCGCGTATGAGGAAGCTTTCATCTGTACCACTGAAATACAGCTCACTGCGTGCATTCACCAGCACAGCCTATATGTTCCCTTGTCACATATCTTCATGTCCTCTGTACTGCTCAGTCTGATTTTACGAGATCCTGCACCAGATCCGAACACAGAGGTGAAGTAAATTGTACATTAACAGCCATTATGAAACTCCTGCCTTATTGTCAAGAGTATACTCCTTAGTTTGACAGGTAGAGAATAAAACAAAGCAAGGACCTGCTTCTCTGGCTACAGGACAGATTCTAGCCCCTGTACTTTGTACCCTATTGGTAGTTGTTTGGAAAAAGGGACAGAGAAGAGAGGGGGAGAAAGGTGAGGAAAAAAAAGTTTCTGCACAGATCTTTCACAGTCACCATGCAACAATGAGAAAGTTGCCTGTGAAAAAATGTGCAAAATTAATATTTAAAATAAAAAGCAGGGCATTAATCTAGAACCACTGTTTACAGCTCAGTGCCCACAGAAGCACTTTTCAGAAAGTCTCAAATTTATACAGGGATTTTTGATTAATACTGCATGCACCAATGACTACATGTCAGCTGCTAATGACAAGTTAAGTCTAACAACTTGCAATTACTCAAGTTAATTCATTGCCCCCTTATTTGCAAGGTGTACATCCTACCTTCACACCAACTGCAACATCAGTGACGATGCTGTAAAGAAAAAAAACAACAAAAAGAGTCAATTAATTTATAGTCATTAAACAAGTTTCTTCTATTCCTATTTACAATGCCATTGCAATGCATTAAGAAGTAGTCAGCAACTTTCCAAAACAACAACAAAAGGATGTGCAAAGAACACAGTATCACTGAGGGAAAGGAGACAAGAAAAGTTACTGAGTTCCCTCCCCCGGCTTATGAACTTTTCCAGAAGAGTCCAGACTTTCAAGTAAACACTACTTTAGAGCAACACTGCCAGAACATGTTTGGAAAGTTTCTGGACTATGTGACAGTTCACAAGCAGAATGAATAAAATAATTTGACAGTAAATACAGAACATTCCCCCCGCCCCTTTAGCCAGACTTTTAAGTTCAACAACACAGCTGTTCAAGGAGTTGCTTTTACAGCAGAAAGCAAACAATGTTTTTTCTAAATTGAGGCTGAAAAGGGAGACCACAAAACCACAAATTTAGTCATCAGATGTAACCACATGAAAACTTTAGGAAAGGCATCTCCAACAGCTCTTGTCCGCAGGCAAAGTCAAACCATAACTCACAGCATGTAACATAACTGTGTCTACATTAGTTCTGGAGTTACTTTAGAGAGAAAAAAAAGAAGAAAAAAAAAGAAACCCAAGCACAACAAACACTGCTCCAAGGAAAACAGGTCAGGAAGAAAACCCAGAGAGCGGGCAGGGGCCGTGGGCACATTCCACGGAGCGGGACTCATCAGCGGCGCGGCTTGCCAGGCAGGATCCCAGCACGAGCAACGGCCACGGTSTCCGGGAGGCCGGCGGGGCTCGCGGCGCACCCAGGGGCCGCGTCCCGCCCGCGACGGCCCCGCGGGGCGCCCTGCGAGGAGCGGAGCGGTCGGTGCGTCCCGGCCCCGACCCGCCGCCCCCGGGCGCGCTGCCCCGACGGCCCGGGCCGCACAAAGGCGCCTCGCGGGGGAGGGGAAGGGCCGCCGGGCCGCCTCACAACAAAGGGCTCTCGCCCGCCCGCCTTGCCTCTCGCGGCTCCGCGACGTCGGCCCCGCCGGCCTCCAGCCGGGTGGCCCCCGGGACGGCCCCGCCAAAGGATCGCGCTGCTCGGAGCCTCCCCCTGCCGCGGCCTCGCTGCTCCGCGGCGGCAACGGCCGCTCTGCCGCCGCAAGGCGCCCACCGAGGGGCGGCCGCGGCCAAGTGCGAGCCCCCTGCCCGCCCGGCGCGGCCCGAGCGGCGGCGCCCCGCACTCACCCGTCCATCGCCGGGCAGGACGAGGCGCGGGCAACGGGACGGGAAGCCGCGCGGGCAGCGAGCGCAGGACCCTGCGAGAAAATGGCGGCGGGGCCTGCACGGAAAGCGCCGAACGTTGCCGAGTGCCCGATTCCGCTCCCGCGGCCCGCCCTAAMCGCGCAGGCGCCCCGCCTGCGCATGCGCCGCGCCGCCGCCGAAGCTCTGCCAGCACCTCCGCAGGCCGCGGCCGCGCGAGGAGGGCGTGGCYTTGCCCGGCCTGGGGCGGGGCTAGCGGCGGCTCCGGGCCCGCCGCGCTCCCGCCTCGTGGCCCGGGCGGGGGGTGCTCGGCGCGAGCCGCGGAGCGGGGCCGGCCCCGAGCCCAACCGGCCTCTGCCGCCTCCTCTGCCGCCACCGCCGGCCCCACTTGTGCAGACTTTTCTGGCGCGGAGCCGGCCGGGGAAACTGCAGCCCAGTGTGTCACCTCACAGCGCGGCCATGGTCCCTCCAGCGTGGCGGTGTYACCTCACAGCCTGGCTGACTCACTGCCAGCATGGCGGTGTCACCTCGCAGCGTGTTGGAGCCGTCACCAGCATGGCGGTGTCACCACACATCCTGGGCTCAGCGAGGGCAGCCGGTCAGGGCAGCCGGCAGCAACGCTGCCCAAGTACCTGCCTGCCCCYTCCCGCTGGGCCTCCCTCTACGCAGCTGTTCACAAGAGCCCAGCCTGGTGGTTCCAGTAACCAACAACCAAATTACTGCTAAAATACAATTTCAGGAAGCGGTTGTGATGAACGAGGGGTAAGCGGCACGGTGGGCTGAGCTGTTTCCTTACAGAGGTTGGGGAAGAGCAAAACCCAGACAGAAATGGGKCCCTGGAACATGTGCCCTGTGAGGACAGGCTGGGCCGCTGGGCCTGTCCAGCCTGGGGGAGAGCAGGCTGGGGCGGACCTGGTCAGGGTCCACCAGCACCTCGAGGARGGGAGCCAGGAGGATGGGGCCGGGCTCTTCCGYGGTGGCCAGTGACAGGACTGGAGGAAACAGCCACAAAATGAAGTGTCAAAAGTTCCACAGGAACCTAYGGAAAAAAATTATTAACAGAGAGGGGGACAGAGCCCTGGACCAGGCTGCCCAGGGAGGCTGTGGAGGCTCCTTCTCTGGAGATCTTCCAGACCCGGCTGGTGCCACCCTGTGCCCYGTGCTCTGGGTGTCCCTGTGTGTGCAGGGGGTGGGACTGGATGAGCTCTCAAGGTCCCTTCCGACCTTAAGGACTCCRTGATTCTATGAAACCTCTCCTTGCTCGGGGGCGTGCGTGGCCGAGGCCCTCCACGGCCCCGAAACGTTGCCCTGTTACTTCATTGCGTTACCTACAGGAGCGCACWAGGCCATTCTTATAGTTAAAATAGCGTTTCTCTATATATACGTTCAGAGACAGGGTAGGAGTGACCTTCTGTTTGCACTAGGTGCTATGCCAGTAAGGACACATCATCACAGGTACCACAGTCTTCACACGCTCCCTACCYTCTCTTTTTTCAGCAAGGGATACCACGGGATAGCCAGGCAACCAAGCTAGCAAATAAGAGTACTGCAATTCAAATATGGAAATTCTCCTTCTACTCATCTGGAAAATCACTCTGCTTCTCTGTAGCAATCAAGTTACTGAATAAAAAATAACTAGACGTGCTACCTCTCATGCCACTATTGTTTGGACATCTGCAACTAACCTTTCACTTTCTGAAGCTGTTTTCAGCACTGACCACTAAACATAAACTATTTATTGTTCTAATTCTTATACACTCCTCKTAAACATTTCACATGCTTAGGTTGTGTAAAAACTACATCATGTCAAACACTATTCTCTACATCTGTGCTTTCTGCTTTCAATATTACTATGTTTAATAAAAATAATTATAGCATTTTTAGTATCTAATACTGTAGCATTGTATACTTATTGTTTTAAAGAAATACTATGCTTGAAAATAACATCAAGGGATTCAGAGATTTAGAATTTCATTAAATCTGCTCCAAAATTCCCGTGCATTTTTCCTGTRTTTCCTCCATGCATTCCACGTTTCTGCAGTTTCTGGCACATTTAGCAGACTTTGCCATGTCATGCACAGCTGTGGTCTGGGTTATAGCTAGTTGCTCTCACTTACCATTACCATTTTGYTGGGCACTTGGTGCCTTTTTCCCCCTTACAGGTCTAAATCCTTGTAGTCTGTTTTGTGTTAGTGCTATTATCTAGCTATGTATCTGTCTGTCTCACTTCCTATCCTGCTTACCCCTTCAYAGTGAGGCCATCTTCAAAGCCACGTTCCCCAACTGCTTTGTAAATATTCCCTCTTTCTGCTCTTCTCCTTCTTCCGTGACGCGTACCAGAACCAGCTGATTAAGCGATCTAATACTCATTCAGTTTATCCTCCGAGCTAAACGCTCATCCATATAAGGGAGGCTGAGGAGAGGGTGATGAATGTTTACAGCAGAAAAGACACTGGAATTGAATTTGCAAATGTGTGTGAGATGGATTCAGCAAAAAAAAGGATGGAAGAAGGGAGAGTGGATGTGTATTTATAGAGCTAAACTCTGGTCCCACTGAAACTAACAATAAACGTGGCAATTAATCAAGATTTCACCTAGAGCATTTAATTATAGAAGGAAAAAAGCCTATCAGCAGTCAGTGCGTTACTAACACAATGTCATAGCATCCTCTGGCTCATTCGCTGTTTCAGAATGTTACTCCTCTTCACGCAGTTCTGCCTTTTTATTACACTAAGTTCTATAAAAATCTATTAAAGTCATTTCAGTAAGGTTCTGGATATCTTGGTAAAAAGTCTAGCCTATCTTTGACATTGTGATAATACTTTGTGTTCTGAACTCACGTCCTTCCATCACTGATATATTTAAATGATTGAAGAACAGTTGATAATTATCAGTCTGTGTATCCAGCAGCCAGCTGTTCGAGGCAGGTGCTTAGGGAAAGCTGAGATGCCTCATCCAGTACCCTGTCCCAAACACAGCTCGTGGAGCTGCTGCGGAGAAGAAATGGCAACCACGGGGATCTTCTCCAAGAATATTCCCAAGCACTTTTAACATCCGCACAATTCTATGGCAGCAACTTACACAATTTAATTAATCATTGCCTCAAAAATATTATCTTGTGTTTGATTCAGGCTTGCTGTCTGATAATTCGCTCTTTTCTTAAATCGTCGGTGGATGATTTTCCCCCGTTCACCTATTCATGCCATTCATGAATGCACAGGCCTTCATCATCTCACCCTCATTTATTTTTCAAGAGTTCTAGTCAATTTATTCTCTCCTCAGCTGGCAGGCGTTTCATATTTTTAGTAATTTGTATTGCCTTTTTTGCTGTATCTTTCCTAACTCTACGCTAGAAGACCATTATGGTCCTCATTATTTAAGATACAGGTCTACAGTGGTTTTATATAGATGCATAATAAATGTTTCCTGGTTTATTTCTATTTCTGTATTACCTTTCTAATAATAACAATCTATCTGCCCTTTTCAATGCTGCTGAGCCATGAGCGGGTGTTTTCACACAACTTCCCACAACTCAAGCACTTTTTTTTCTGGAGTGGTAATTGCTCATTTAGATTCTGGTCCTTTTTGAATATTTAAGTATAATTTGAGTTGGTTTCTCCTTTGCACATTGCTTCCATTTACCAACACAGAATTTACCTTGACGTTTTATCAGTCAGTTACACAGCACCATGAGAGCCTTCCACAATTCTTCATGGTCAGCGTTTGTTTTTGCCATGAATAATTCACCCTCATCAGCAAACTCTGTCACCTCGATAATCACCCCTTTTTCCAGATCATTTAGGAATATGCTGAACAACGCAGGTCCCTGTGGTACACAGCGAGTAACCTCCCGCCCCTGGAACAAGCAGATCGTTTTCTCTTGCTCATCACCTCCTCTATTTTATTCCTCTGTTGTTAACATCTAATAGTAAGTAGCTAATATATCAGAGGACGTACGCATTAATGCTTTATCCACCTAGTTTCTTTAAAATCCTTACAGCGAGAACTTCGACATCGCTGTTTCTCAAACTCTGACACATTTGTTTTGCAAAGTATTTGCACAAAAGGCCCACAATCAGCAAAGGCTGGCTTTAATTCTTAGAGACTCAATCATCATTACAGTGGCTTTTGCCAGTCTGTATCACAGGTAACAAACAATCCGAGTTTGAGCTGTACATTCAGGGACTTCAAGGGTATTCTTCTTTCTGAGCTGAAATAGAAAGAACTGCATTTAGGCTGACGTCCCTCTTAGAAATGGCTCGCCTGACCTCAGCTGTTTGCCCGGCGATGCCTCAACAAGCTGCTGCCCAGCCTGGTGTCCAGAACCCGCGGCAGGGCAGCAGAGTCCTCTCGGACCATCTTGTCCTTGTCTCGGTGCTGGTGGCTGGGAGGTGGCAGCGGCCGCGCTCCTCCCAAGGTGCGCGTGGCCCTGGGGGGCCTCTCCCACCGCAGCGCGAATCCAGCACGTTGCCTTCATCGGCTGCGGGTCTGTGCAGCCCCGGCGCTGACCTTGCTACCCCAGGTAAGCTACAGTCTGAGCAAGAGTCCAGACTGGGGAAATGAACTGCAATGGGAAAGCAGATCCCGTCACGAAACGAGGACTCGATGCAAGCAAACTGCGCTGCTTAGCTGAATTCCTATCCCGTCTGCCTAGCACAGGCCAACGCGAGTATGTGAGGCGGTATGTGAGCCCGCTCCTGGACACCGCCTGGGGTTGCTTAGTTCTACAAACATGCTACCTGGTGAAAAGGTGGCACAAACAAGTAAAACACAGGATTTGTATTTTAAATGAAAAGGGATCTTAACATTGGGAAGTAAAAAAGTCCAAATCCTGAACAACACTGTAAATCAAAGCAATAACTTAGCAAAAAAGACAACTCAGGTTAATTTCGGAAGAGTCTTCTTTTCCAAGCCTGACTGCAACGGGACTTGTGCACTTCAGGATACCAGTGTTTGAACTCTGCACCATAGCCACTTTAAAGGAGTAAAAAGCATCTCGCAGTAGTTTCCAAAGGTCACCTAAGTGGCAGATGACCTCACCTCCCACTTCATTCTTTCATGTTAGAAAATGGAATTATTTTTTACAACCTTTCCAAAACTCTTCTCATAACAGCCCATCCTACTGAAGTCCTCCCAACCCTTTTGCAATTTTTGTATGGGCAACATTATGTTCCTGGGCTTTTCCATTAGGAATTACTTTCCAAAATCCTACAAGAATGTGTAAATTATCAAAAAGAATCAATATCATAAAAGAAAAATATTCTGCAATACACTGCTTATTGTTGTGAAAAATACTCACATGGGAAACTCTTTAAGGGTTACAGGGAAAAGTCTTCAAAGAGGACACCCCACAAACGTGACTTTTTAAAGAATGGCAATCTTCAAAGTAGGCATCTCTTCTGCTGTGAGAAAATCCTCAAAGGAGGGAGCCTCTAGAGTGAGAATCTTTGAAAACGAAATCTCTTAMCTGATATGAGAACTTGCAAAGCAATGAAGTATTCCCAAATTTGAGGGCAATATTTCCTTGATAGAATACAGACTGTTCTTAAAGGGAGAAATGACCTTTTCATTTACTTACCATTTTTAACTAGAGAGGTGATTAACCCCTACTTCTTTCATGAGAAGGAACAAAGATTTCAAAAGCCCTTTGGACACAGTAGCGAAGTCGTTAAAATAAATTATCAGTGAACAACAAACATGGTGGCAGCGTCCTCAGTTCTGTCACCAGAGAGGCAGCTTCGCACGCGCTGCCAACTCGAAAGCAGCTTCTTCGTTCCTAAAACCGTCGATGGAAGGGAGCTCGGAGGGAATGCTCCTCTGAATTATATCAGCAAACCTGATTCGTTATAAACGAGACCTGTCATAGAAAAGGGCTGCTTCTGGTACGTGTCCTAACTCAGGACAATTTTGACCGAAACATCGCGCCCTGTAAGACAGAGATCCTTAATAACAGCTTGCATCTGGGGCCTGCTTTTGAGTTTTAGGAAACCTGACAGCTCCAGTACAAGGTGCCGGTGGGCCCAAAGTTAGCCGCGTACACTGGCTTTGCTAATATCAGGAAAAACCCAGATTTCAAGGACCAATTAGAGCACTCAGGCGGCATTATAATCCTTTCAGCATAATCCTCGCTATAATACAGTCAACTCAGCTGGCAACCCTTAGGGAGCTTAAGCAAAAGCTACAAATTCCTTCTGAGACCGTTTAAAGCCAGCCCCTCGCCCCACGCCGCGTGGAAGCCCCGCCGCAGCCGCGCGCCTCCGAGCACCCGGGCTCCCCACCAGCTCTGCACGCCCCGGCACGGGCAGCGCGTGGCTCCCTGGGGGTGCAGACCGGGCGCTGGGGCCGCTCGCCTCCTGCGCATCCCGAGCGTTCCTGGCCCAGCACCAGGTGCCTTGGCGCGTGCCGGGAGTGAATCCTCGCACTCGGCGCGGCTCCCGCCGAGGCTCGGGCCGGCCGGCGYGCCCCAGCACCCAGCAAGGCTGTGGGGAGGCGGCAGCGTGCGCACGGACGCCAGCGCAGCCCGGCCACGGGGCTTACGGTGTCACCCCCAGCAGCAGGGACCTGCCCTGCGCTGGGGCCGCCAGGCCAAGGAAGCACTGGAGGGCAATCCCCAAGCTAAGGGGGTTTTCATGTCCTGCTCCTCGTGCTCCACATTCCTCCACAGGAATTTCATGCTATGTTAGCTGTAATTTAAAGCTGATCTGCTAGAGCAAACAAAAATCCCTCTTACAGCAAGGCAAGGAAAGCGGATCAAGGGCACCTCAGTAATTTTCCTTGTCATGTCCAACTATTGCTGTCCTTGTAGTATGAAAGTAATAGAATAATCCAAAAGTTTTTGGGGTCATTAGTATTCTATACACAAAAGGGTATTTTCATCTTGAAAATTGTTATTTGCTCTATCAACCATATGCAGCACACAGAGTTTTCTTTTTTAGGTACATAAACAGCTTGAGAAGAGTTACGTGGCAAAAGGCACATCAGCTCACTTGTAACATCTGAAAAAGGCTCCTGGATAGAAGAGCAGCAAATCAGCAATGTAAGACAGAAACAATCACGTTCACTATGCTTAAAACTTCTATTTGCCGTGTCCAAAAACTAACATACATTAAAATGTTGAGAATAATCCTCTGTGCGGTGTGCTCTCATTTAAGATTGCTGATGCAGTGGGGGACAGGAGTGCCTCGGCACGCAGTACTGCTACCTGCCTGCCTGAGAACGTCAGAGAACGTCTGGCCACGTGGCCTTAATCCGTCATTAAACTCGTCCTACCTGTGACTCTCCCACAGACACCTGCGCTGTCACCTCAACTTCTGCTCATGAGCACCGGACACCTGCAGCAGCAGCCTGCATGCGGGCAGGATGCTTTGACTTCTTGAGGTTTCGACAGTAGCAATCTCCCTCATGTCAAATGTACACAAGTATAGTTAGTTATTTTGCAGGTCAGGTATCCATCCAATATTACGCTTGTTGACTAATGTGCAAAATGGGTAGCTGTAGAATATGATTTTAAAAGAGCAAAACAGACCAGGTACAGCTAGATGGCCATTCAGCGTCTCAAGCAGAAGCTGCTATAAGCAATCAAGATGCTGTGGTCCTTTGGTCCCAAAGGCTTGTTTTTATTGGTAGAGGTGCAGCAGGCACACCACAGTTTTGCTACACAGTAGGTTCTTGCTCAGACTCCACACGCTTTCATTGCTGGTGAACAACAGAATTAAGAGCCAAGCTGTCATGACAGTATCCATCTAAGTCCGCTCCTTTATTTTTTTCATAAATTACATACATACGCAATATATGAGCAATATTAGCAAACATATATTTATGCTTGGATTAACCTACAAAGCTAACTACAATTTCTAGAGTAATTTTCAGACTGTTTGATGTTCTCCATACTCACTTCTTGACTCCTCAAGGACACAGCAGAAACAAAGCTGGCTGGTTTCTGAAGAATCAAGCTAATAGCATCCATGTTTTAGCTCATTGTTTCCTGAAGCAAACTAGTATGAGCATTAGCTAAAGGTAAGGCACTCAGACAAGAACAGCGAGAGCCTGAATGGAGCGCAGTGTTCTGGAGAGGTTTGCAACAAGATGTGAAGATTTAATAATACATTGCACTTAGATGTCATAAGCACCTTTCATCTGAAGATCACAAATGCTGTACCAGCGTTGTCTCTCAAGTCCTTTGTAAGACACATAATAACCATGTTTTTATTGTTGGACATACTGGCTCCTTTCAAGTCACAAAGCAGCATGGTAGCAGAGGAAGAAAAGAAGTTTGGGGATCAGTCCTGAGTCTATCACTGTAACCAAAACCGATGCTAAAGCAGCACCTTGAAAACTGTCATGTTTGCAGCTGGATCCTTTGACAGCAGCACAGTCACATCTTCGAGTCCCACGTCTGCACCACCAACACACTACTCCGTAAAGAAAGTAATGGAAACACATGCTTTAGGGGCCTTGCTCAAAATTTAAAACTCATATTTTAACTCAGCATTGAGATCCCTAGATTCTGACTGCCTACAGACTCATTCCTCTCTGGTGGCATTACTCTGGTTATTTTCAGTTTAAGGAAAAACATCACGATCCCAAGTCTTGTGATGCTGAAGGAGCCACTGAAGGCTCCACAGGCAAGACAGGAGGCAGGCGAGCCGGCCAACTCCCTGCTCGGCAGCCTCCGCCGCTCCTGTGGCGCTGCCCGGTGCGCTCCCAACCCCAGGGGCAAGGAAGGGCTGCCCACAGCCCACCGGCCATCGCATCCACATCTTCACAGAGCTGAAAAGGGGGTACAATTTCCAGCAGGGCAGCGCTGCCTCTGTTGATCCTGTTGCAGAAGTTAGGCTCTCCTTAGTTCCGGACACATAGGACCTTTATGGAACATCACTAAGCCTCGCTTGAACACAGGCAGAACTGCTCTTATGGCCAGGGTTTTACTTAACTTGCTTAAAGGAGCAGAGACTTCCCGCGGGGCTTTCCCAGGAGACGCTGCCGGCGGCAGGAGACGCGCGYGCCTCTGCCCTGAGTCACCCGCGCGCTGCCCCGCGCACCTCCTTATAAAGCAAGGAGCAGCTCCGGGCTGCTCAGCACCAGCACGAGCAGGAGCCGCGTGCGGAGCCTCCCCCGCGCGCCCTGCACAAGGAACACAGCAGCAGCTGGGGCTCCCCTGCCAGCGGTATCGGGAGGGCGAATGAGCACACCGTAGGTAAACACCACAGCAAACAGGTCGGCAGGTCCTTGCCTGGCTTTCTTCTAGCTGTGACCGTGTAAGAGCTGTGATGGTCGAAGCTGGGGGTCGGTAATGAGCGGAACAAAAGGAAGAAGAAAGACAAGAAAAAGACGTATTTTAGTGCCAAAGAGGGCAGGTAGTGTCCTGCAACAAGCAATTGTATTTACAAACAAACACAGCAGCTGAAGCTGCACACGCAGTGCTGGGCACGACCCGGGCTCCCAGCAGAGGCCAAGTCCTTCCAGCGTCGTTAGAAAGGGCCAGGCTGGGGAAGGTGCCCGACCCGTCCAGAAAGCGGCAGGCAGCGCAGGCCCGGCGAGGCGCTGGGCCGTGCGGCTCTGTCTCGAGCCCCAGGCACTGCAGAGGTTCTCAGCTGGGGAGGAACTTGCTCAGAGCGTGAAAACCGCTGCCACCTCCCCGATGCGCGCACGGTCCCTGCGCACGGGCAGGCCCCCCTAGCGCCACCCAGGGTCACACACCAAGCCAGCCTTGCTGCAGACCACAGAATGGTTGAGGTTGGAAGGGACCTCTAGACATCGTCTAGTCCAAACCCCTGCTCCAGCAGGGACATCCAGTGCAGGGGGCACAGGGTGGCACCAGGTGGATTTGGAAGCTCTCCGGAGAAGGAGACTCCACAAATCCACTTCAGCCCTCTCAAGAGAGATTCCCATGGACCTCCCTGAGCTGCATTGCGAGCTTTTAAGATGTGGAAGATCTGTTTTACCRATAGTGTACATCCCATAGTGATATACTTCTTTAGACGTCATTTATTTCAACTTCATTCACACCTTACAAGAAACAATAGCCTTTCTTTAACTAGTTAACAATTACTAGTTTCTCCATCCTTTCAGACACACGGTGCATTGCTGACTGCAGAGGCAATTCGCTGAGGACAGGCTGGGTTTGCAGAGGCAGCTTGCTGGCTGTGCATGCTGCTCGCCCTGAGCGCGCGAGCTTGCAGGCAAGCTTGCAGACAAGGGTTGCTGCCTTCAAGTAGCAGCAACTGTCTCTTCCGCCTCAAGCAATTCTTTGGGATGTCACACATCAAACACAGCTCTTCTTCGCTCCCCTGAACAGGCAGCGAGGAGTGCAGAGTTTTGAGGTTCAGAAGCCGACGGCGTCCGGCTTTGACCTTTCCCAGCACGCTCAGTGTCCTGCGGTGCTCGGCGCCGGAGCGCGGCAAGCGCGGCGCAATTCCCATCCATCACGGGAAGGGCGGCGGCACGTCGCGCCCGTGCCACACGCTAGGAGCACGGCCCTGTGCCTGAAAATCTGGCGTGGCAGCCCGCTTGCTGCAACGGAGGTGCCTCGATAGCTGCAGCCAGGCTGGCTGAGTATTCAGCAACGTATCTGTGCTCCTCAGGACTGCCAGGCCCTAGGTTAGTGGCAGCATTTAGCACCCTTTGATTAAAAAGCAGCCCTAACACCACCACACCTTCACTGAGTGGTATAAACACAAAGTGCTCCTGCTCCTCTGCCTCTCCACACCTCCCAGCTGGAGGCAGAGGCCCGGGGATGCACCTGGCTGGCTCAGAGCGCTCTCCGGGCACGTCCCTGGCCGCAGGGTGCCCAGGGTGACTGTGGTGCGAGCCCCGTGCTGGCACCAGCSCTCCCTGCCTGCCTGCGGAGCCAGATCCGGCCTCAGGAGTCCCAGCCAGGGAAGGCACTGCTGAGGAGCCAACAAAACACCACTGCTGAACAAGGCAGGTGAGGCTCGCCGCCTCGCAGCCGGGTGATACTGCAGGAAGAGAAACTAGAATGGCTTTTTATGATAAAGGTAATGGTGTACAGTGTGTAAGTTAGTTATAACAACACCTCAAGCATTTCTACAAAACTTAATTTAATATTCCAACTCATTAAAAATCTTATTATAGAAAGCACTTACAGGCTTTATAAACACATTTTCATATTATTAGGGAAGGATCTTAATAAAGGGCAATTTGAATGCAAAAATGCACATGTAGATTAAGCTGCTTATAGTAAAACTAGTTAAATGAAATTTGCTGTCAGCAAACCTCCCAAGCAGTTTCTTTGTCTGGGTTGGGAAGGGACTGTATTTTTGAGCATTCAGATATTTTCTAATAGAAAGAATGTACCCGAGATTTCATGCCACGAAGGTAACGGTACAAGCACCAGTCACAAATCCACACTATGTCCCCAGATCTCCCTGAGCTGTCATGAGTAGCCTGACACTCGCAGGACACACGTGGTCGGCCATGCCAACTGGTGCAGTCCCCCTCTCCAGAAATTTCTCCCTCATGCTGTGACAATTTTTTAATAAAGTACCTTGAATCCTTGGACACAGCTGTATGGTAACAGGGTGGAAATCAAGCCCTGATCTACCTCAAATGGTATTTGTTATCCTTAGCTACTACATGAGCTGGCATTTTATTGTTCGTTACCAGTAACGTTGTGACACTGTGCAGGGATACACCTGCAAAATCATCCACTGAACAAATAACCTACAAGAAAGAATGCTTCAACTACACAACAAATTTTCAAATGAGGCAATGGACAATCAGTGATTAATGAACTGATTAATCATTACAGCAGAAACAAACAACGCTCCCCATTGCCCGGGCTCCTCACCGGCACTGCTCGCGGTTGCTCTTCACGGCGTGCCAGGTTTAAAAGCCTGCACAGTGGAATCTTGCCTGACGGATTTTCATCTCTAAGCTCTAATTTTTCTTGTCCTGAGGTTCAAATTGTTATCATTTTAAATCTTCATAAATAGTGAAATTTGTTGTTTGCAATAACACTGAAAGTATTAATTGGCTGATCTCCATCTTAATGAATTATTAGTGTTTACCATGTACAAAGTGAATGCAAAAGGTCAGCTTATTATCCCCCCGAAATACTGTGAATTAATCAGAGAATTAATTTTGTTATTCTGCTGAAACTGCTTGCAATCACAGAGGTTCACATGGGTGAAGTATTATTAAGTTCTGCTCACTGACACATACCATAATATGCAAAGTAAGAACTGAGAAGTGCAGGACACTGAAGGCAATGCTACAAATACCACGTGCAAGCACAGTATTTTTAAAAACAGGCTTTCCAAATTCTTTGACATCTAGTTACAAATACGGACTTTCCAACAAAATTAATGGAAATTAAGTAAGTTCTGCAGTACTTTTTAGGGATGATGTGCCGGAAAGCTGCACAAATCGACCAAGAGCTCTGAACTGTCTACAACCAAGCACGTTTCCTCCCAACCGCCCCTCTCCAACGTGACAAATCTCTAAGACAGGAACCAGGCAGTGACCAAAGGCCCTTGTTACAGCTAGAGGTTGTTCTCTACCCTGCTGCAGTGTTTCCCCGTGCTGACGTGCAGCACGGCCGGCACGCGGGCGCTGGCTGGTCGCACCCCAGAGGCTCTGCCAGGGAAAGAGGAGCTGGACGGGAATGGGGGCTGCGGGATGCAGCCGGTGAGGTCGCTCCGCGCGTCCTCCTGCAACCCCCCTCGCYGTGCCCCAAAGCGCAGGAACTCTCAGGGCAACGGCAGACGCCAGAGGCCTGTCCTRGTCGGAAGGCAGCGGTGTCTGCTTYGCTTCCTGCCRCACACAGGCTGTGCCACGGCCTCTGCTGCTGCGGCGCAGGCCGGCTTCCCGAGTTCCCCGGGAAGGGGCCGTGCTCCTCTCCGCCTTTCTAAGCTCGTCTGCCCTGCGCCACTGCTGCTTCACTGGCTCCATCCTATGATCTCACGGGATGAGGAGGAAGATGCCAGGGCACAGGACTAGCACCAGGAAGACACTCCTTGGAGGGGGGTCTTCCCACCCAAGATGCAGAACAGAAGGCCCTGCTCTATGGGACACAGCCTGTCACGCCAGCAGCGAAATCCCAGTCYCAAGAACATCATTTAGTGCTTGACATTCCTTACAGACCCAGGCACAGAGCACTGGGGAGATGCAGATTCTGAGGTCCACAGGCCATCACACCTGTGACCCTGCTCATCTGAGGAAAGGAATGGGGAAAGGTCTTGCTCTAAACAGAATAAAAGAATAAAACCCTTAGTACCTGTTTTTTTTCCCCTCCAGTAATACGTTCTGGGTTGGTTTTGTGGTGTTTTTTTTTTTTTTTAAAAACAAATGTTGGGAAGTCAGGATTGTATTTCATACACCTATTTTATTTCACTATCCTCTAGTGCATTTGCTCATGACCCTTTCATTTATCACAGCAATAGGTCTCACATTTACAAGTATGAAGGACTTAAAAAGAACAGATTTTTTTTTGTTCTCTTCAATATCTTTTCTATTGATGCTGCCCTTGTGGGCTTTCCACTGCTGTACCTCACTCCCAATGCAAATGTCATCATCAGGTAAAAACAAACTTTAAGACTACCTAAAAGACTACCTAACAAAGTAGCTTTGTTTGCCTTCAGCAATTTAATATAGCTTCAGCATAAAAGTTTGCCCACATGTGGATGAAAAAGCTTCAGTGCATCTGTATGCACTCCTGCTCTGACTCGGTCTCCTCTGGGCCCGCYGGCTGAGCTGATTTAAAGGTTCCTGATCATCTTTTAAGTACATAGCCACAAAGTTCAGCTCGCGCTTTGTGATTAAATCTCAGCTCAAGAGCCACAAAGCTGAGGCGGCAGCACTAAGCCTACAAGCAAAGTGCCTTCAGTAGTTGTTCTTCTGTGTGGAAGAAAGAAAAACATACAGGTGAATTCCTCCCTGTAACTATAACCATGCTCTTACTACTTCTGTAGGTGTCTGGTATTTAATCAAAATAACAAATATTCATTCAGTACTAGGACGTACAGGTGTAAGCCAAACCAAGATTGAAATGTTGAGGCTTTCTTAAACCACAAGATGTTACACTATCGCAGGAAAACGACAGCAGGTGTTGAGGTGGA
This sequence comes from Eudromia elegans, assembly GCA_003342815.1. Lineage (NCBI taxonomy): Eukaryota > Metazoa > Chordata > Aves > Tinamiformes > Tinamidae > Eudromia > Eudromia elegans. Next base: position 1,902,019 of record PTEX01000126.1, on the reverse strand, counting down.
GGGCTGAACTTGCGCACCGTATGTGCTGCACTATCAGATCGTCACGCTCCTGGTTCTTACTGTGACATGCCAACAAAACTCATTTTATAGCACTTGTAAGAGTTCCACAACAGGATGTTATTCACTGCTAATGTATTTTGGTTCATATAAATGCCGAAAGAATCTATGACAGGCCACAGCACATCACCCTGTTATTTTTAGTTCAAGTACATAATTTTCCTTATTCATTGCTACAGGGGCTCCACAGCCGATTCAGGGCTGTGATAGAGACTCAAATCAGGTTAGAAAAAGAGCATTACCATTACAGTCTGTACAAACTATCTACCAGAAAACTCAGATTCAATTTGGGGGCTAAGTGAAGGTAGGAGATGCTTCACCTGCTCCTAATGATGCTGTGAGAGCTACACAGGCAGATAGGTTAGATAAGGATTTCCTGTTCTAATGGCGAGCATAAATAGAGAGGTTCAGGGCTCTGATGATGCAAAGTTACACAGTTTCATTGAAATAATGGAGCTATATAATGGACCCAGCACAGTTTCTGGAGACAGGTTAAAGACACTGTTTTCATGAAACTTGGCAGAGCCACTCAGATCAGCGGGGTGAGAAAGAGCTGGGGAATAATCAGAAGCCACCAGAGTTTCCATTTGGGAATTTTCTGAAAAGGCAAAGGTTGTTGGGTGAGTTCTACYTGCGCCTCATTTAATTCAACCACATAAATGACTAACTGTTAGCCCTGCACTTAGTGCATCTTGACACGGGCAGTTAATCATCATCTTTTTTTTGTAGCACTGATATATTAAATATTGGGGATTGGGTTTTATTTATTGCTCTCACTTTCTGTAATCCAATCAAATAAGTCTCCCTAGCTCTTCTTAAAGCAAAGTAAATCTTCTTTCCTAAATCATTAGTAAGCAAATCCTCAGTGTTCAGAGTCAGATCTAAGCTAGGAGGTATTTTATGTGACTGTAAGCTGATCACTGTCAACAGAAAAATTAGATGTTACAGCTATACAGGGAATTCACAAAATACCTTTAAGCGTATCTCAATAGACAAGCATACTCAGACATTCCATTCTCTGAAACAGAGAAAAGAAATCCTAACACAGAATCCTGCCACTCTGTCCATTAAACATATTCCAGATAACTGGATGAAATGAGGTACTAGGAAGCTGCAATATATAATTAAGGATTGCAACATTTCTCCTCTTCTCAGACTTGTGACCTTTCTCATGAAAGCAGCCTTTCTATTTCCTGACCAAGCTCTGCTCTGCTTGACAAAATAAGCTGTAACGTATAACAAACGAGAAGGATCTCCACAAACCCCTAGCTGTGGAACACAGCCCTCCAAATGAGAGAGTCTCTTAAGAGGTGGAGGAGGAAAATAAAAAAAAACAGAAAGGAAGGAAACAAGAACTAGGGGCCCCAGCTACCTGCTGCCCAGGCTGGCTTGGAAGCGCACATGAGGCTGAAACGGGAACCCACTCGCCGCGCTCGGCCTTCCCTCTGCCGTCCAAGACCTCATCATTAACCAAGTGCTATTTCCACCTCGTGAATAATATCCTTGTCACCGCGGGGCTAGGCTACATATGAGAAAGTATGTCTGAGTCACCAGACATCATTTAAATTTCAGGACCACTTAACGAGAGCTAAGCAATGTGCAAAGAAAAAGATGATCTTGCAAGGCAGGACGAGCTAACACAGCGATAAGAAACCAGAGGCRCCATCCCTGTGGTAAGAGCATCATTCTGCTTCAGATATAGGCCTCAGGTATAATCAAGAGCAACAAGACAAATGTGACAAGCAGCAGGACACAAAGCATTTTACTGGGAAAAAATGGGCATGATGTGATTAGTAGGAACTTTCAAGACATATGTGATAGTCAATGGTTTGAGCTGCCTTGCATTAGAAGTCATTTGAAAACAGTCTTATTAAATAAAGATTGCTTTTGTTTCCTAGTAAGTGCTTTATTTTATTTCTTTTCCTAAGCAATGGAGCAACATCCTTGCTTCTCCAGCATTTACAGCCATTTTCCTCTTGTAAAGCTATGGGGAAGTAAAAGATTCCAGCATCAGCAGGAGAAACCACTTGTCTTTGCTATTCTGCTCTTCACAAAGTCAACCCCTTTCCAGGCATTTGGATTCATTAACAGAGAAATGACTAATGTGACCAAGGATAGCTGGAGCCTCTCCTCAGACGCGGCTGCTCCTTAATTCCTCATTATTCCTGCCCTACTGAGGCCCTGCCGGTGGAGTCACTAGCCCAGCTCAGCCCCTTGTAAAGGGCCAGGGCTTYGGGAAGAGCCTCGGGTCGCCTCAGAAGGCCAAACGCTCCCTCTTGGCAGTGCTGYTTTTGATTGCATTAATTGCTAGTCTTGAAGAGCATAAAATTCACCTATTTGCCCGTTCCTAAGGAAGCAACACATTTGCAAGCAGCTTTCTTAGGGCTCTCAGTTGCTTGTTTTTGTGCCATTATTGGAGATCAATACCTCCACTGAATGCATGAGGACCTCTTTGAAGGGATGATTTTTATGAATGGTTAGAGTAATATTTTTAATTCCAAATAAATTACTTGGAATTCCAATTTGTCCTGAATTCTCTCGAGCATCTCAAGGTCACATTCTCTCAGGCTTGAATAATTTCTTTGACTGAACCTGTCTGAGAAAGGAGAAGGTAGGGCACCGGGTCAGGTATGATCTCCACATTGCTCCCGTTTATTATGGCAGAGGGAATTCTTAACCTGGAGAAATAGGGGTTCTTTTTTTTATTTTTTTTTTCTTTTTGTTGCTGCTGATCTCATTTTCTCAGAATGTGCATGATAAGCAGCAAAGCAGATGAACTCTTAAGAAACAAAGATACTTTTTTAATGCAAATGTTTCTAGTAACACAGAATAAGAATTAGGAAATACGGAAAATGCAGACTATATAAGCAGAATTGTTTGGACAAAAGAAACATTTAGCAAGTCTTTCCATAAGGCAGCTGCAGCCCAGTGAAGTCAGCAAAACTGCAAAGCGACAACATCCAGTATTTACTGTTTATAATTAGGGATTTCTCTCTGCACTTCAACTCCAGTGTCCATGTTAATGTGGAGGAGYGCAACACAATCATACTCGTTTATTGATATTTGGAAATTTATTCTTTCCTAGATATTACAACTCAAAATGATTGTGTGCACACCCGTATTTACAGATGGCAATGGTATAAATCACAGAATCACAGAATCTTTAGGGTTGGAAAGTACCTCTAGAGATCATCCAGTCTAACCCCCCTGCTCCAGCAGGCACACCCAGAGAGCGGGGCACAGGGTGGCACCAGGCGGGTTTGGAAGCTCTCCAGAGCAGGAGACTCCGCAGCCTCTCTGGGCAGCCTGGCCCAGGGCTCCRTCACCCTCACAGGAAAGAAGTTCTTCCTCACCCGCAGATGAAACCTCCTGTGCCTCCGCTTAAAACCACTGTTCCTTGTCCTATCACCAGTCACCATGGAAAACAGTTTAGCGCCTTCCTCCCTACAATCATACCTTAGGAATTTGTACATGTTCATTAGATCTCCTCTCATCCTTCTCTACCGATCACCACAAGGGCCACGGCACCTCACAGTAGCCACAACCGTCTCGGACTCCTCCCGTGTGGACACCTCCCGCCGCTAGTCACACCGGAGCGTRTCTGCTTCGAGATAACTACACACCATGAACCGGGATGTGAAGACACAATGGAAAACAGGGCAGCRCTTTTAAATGCACTCAGCAGTGATAAACTTTACCGGGATTGAGGTCAGTGGGGTTCCTTACTACATGTCTTAAATGAGAACAGAATCGGGTCGGTGCAGAAGTGCTTCTGAAAGCCAGAGCTGTGTGGGAGCAGGCAGGTACGGCGCGTTCGTCTCCTGTAATGCCAATGTAAAGGCATCGCCTCCAATGCAGCTCAGCATGCAGTCCCCCTCGATGACACAGACGCTGCTGTTTTCATCTAAACCTCTAAGCGAAATGCGTATACGAATGCAGAGAGATGTCTGAAACGGTCTCACTAGCCTAAAAAACTACATATTTGAAATTGAAAAGTGAGAGTGTATATTTCTCTCAGAAATTCTGCACCCATTTAGGAAGAAAAACACACCTGYGCCAAGAATAAGGATTAAAAATCCATCTTCCAGAAGAAAAGCCTGTTTGCAGCAGAGAATTAGTAACCACTAAAACTTCAGGAAGAAGGGCTCCTAAATCCTCATCCCTCACAATATTGTCCTATCTAGGGAACCAAAAGGGAATGCCACATCAGAGTAATGCCTAGGAAATCAGAGAAATCCTYGGAAGAAAGCACGATTTATGAAAAGATTAGACACACAAGTGTGTGTTGAATATGCATGCACAATTGCATGCTTAATTTGCACACCCAATTATTGCCATTGTGCATAAAATTGAATAATTACCCATGAAAATAACTAATTATGGTTATTTACTTCCATAATTACTTGATTTGCACATACAATCATGGTAATTAAGCACACAAATTAGTCATCACACAATTGCATGCCTAATCTTATTAAAAATCAGAATCAATGTATTTGTTTTAAATTGCATTTGTCCAATTCTGTTGTACTATGATTTTTATTGTAACTGATTTTGGAAGTGACACGCATGAAGCTGACCTTCCCCCCACACACGTACCTTGAGCTGCTCCCCAGGCTCCGCTGCAGCACCCRGAAACCAGCCTGGAGCCTGTAAAGCTGAACTGACAGCATATGGAGAAGACAGACAAAATTTAGTGAAAAGGTGAGAAGGGGAGGAATGTGGAGCCACCATGCAGTTCTTATGTGGCTGCTTTTACTCTTAGGAATGAGGTAAATAAAGAAACAGTGTCAAGCGCTTGTGAGGAGGGACTGGAAACTCATAGTTAATGGAGCTTCTCTACAACAAGTCTTTCAAATTTGCCTAAGAATTGTGCATTGAGCTGCCATCGCACTTCCAAAATCCAGGAAAACCATTACCTTATTTTTATTGGAAGAGCCAGATGACAGCAGAGATGTTAAACACCCAAACCTGCATCTGCTCTGTTACCCTCCCAGAAATAAAGCCCAATTTCAGCTCCCAGTTTTGCACTTGCAATCACAGTCCTTAGTTCAAACATCCTCCTTTTCCCTGTTCCCAGGTGCAGTAGGTGAGGATACCTTTATTAACTTCCCTATAAATCACATTTTGCTAGGAAACAGAATAAAACCCTGGGGAATTAGTCAATAAAATACTGCTGGTTTTCCATCACTTAATAAATGACTGGGTATTGCACTTAGGACTTGGTGTGCTCTGTAATTAAAAAGAACAAACACGAGAAAAATACCAGCAACCTGATATGTTGAACTGCTTCATGTTTGTTATTAGAGTTTTCTTGAGTAAAATTTTCCAATAGCTGGGCCAGATAAGCAAAAAAAAAAAAAAAAAAAAATACCATGCCAGCTCAAACTGAGTATATTACTAAACAGGAGGGATGCACGAAGGATCTGTGAATCTCCCTATACAAACCACTAAAAGCCCTACTGAGTAGGAGCATATAATCCATATTTTTTTTTTCTAGCAGTTTTGAGTTAACGCCAGATAGTTAATGCTGGAAGAAATATAGGGGTTAAAGCATTTTGTCCCAAATGTATCTTTTTTGTTGTTTTTAATTATGTGTGCCTTAATTTAGTTCTTGCTTAATGCGCTTTAGAATGAATTGTATTTCTTGTAATTGCTTTCTTATTGCTTGACATTAGACCTTATGTTAAGCAATCGAAATGGTACGGCGAGATGAACAAGGAGGGAAGACGATCAAAACACAGCCAAGATGAGCTTGCATCTCCAAAGCAATCACACAGCCCCCAAGTGCCAGAAATATTACAGGGTTAACATTACGCTTTCCCTAGATTACATCCCACCAGTGCAAAGTAAAAGGAAATCCTGAGCGAGCAGCTCTTTGATTTCTGCTAGCTTGCAATGAAGCTCTGTGCTGAGGAATGGCACATTGCATCTTCTGTCGGGACGACTCTCCTCTGCCATGTTGTAACGAGCTCGGCAGCGCCGGGGGCCCRGGCTGGGGACACGCTGCGTGTGACGCTGCTGCGAGCGCTGGGCGTGCGTGTGTGTGCACGCGTGCACATCCATGCACCTGCGGGCCAAGCCCTCCTCAGCCTATGACAAAAATGCTGCAATAAACCTGCCTGATGCCCTGATACAAGCGCTCGCACCAAATCCCTTAAAGTTCTAGCAGATCTAGGTGTCAAAATATGCCACAGAATGCAGTGTCTGTGCAACACAGACCCATTAGGATTTTATCAGCAGTAGGAACCTTAGGGCTCTCCTACCTTACATCCCAAAGAACAGCAATTTAACACAAATAACCCAGGAGTCACAGAGTAAATGTTAACAYCTCTTGCTAGTTTTACTCTTTGATATGGCCCTTTTTGTAAATCACAAGTAATCGATGGTTTATAATGTAATTGAAACCAGTCTGAGTTAGGACACAACAGAAAAACCCAGCCCCAGGAGGTGCTTGAACTTTAAGCGTGGGGTCYTGCAGTAGGTAGGATAGAGCGCTCCTGCGATGGAGAGCTCGTGCCATGCAGAAAGAGCTTATTTATTTGCAGGCATGAGGCTAGTTTTAAAAAATCTRCATGTTCCACACTGCTGAGGAGGTATTTGCTTAGTGGCTGTGATATGCTCCATAATGATTTCTGCTTACCACACCACATTGTACAAATGGCAGTCAGTGTCCCCTGAAAGGCAGCGCTGACGCCGAGTGCCTCCTCGGAGCTCAATCACAGCCTGCGAGTCCGTAACGCGCTGTAATCGCCCCCTGCAAAGCTGGTCCCCTTTCATTCCCCTACYGCTGGACTAGCTCATGAGGCTCCCCAGGAGCTCCTTGGATGCCGCCTTCTCGAGAGTTTTACATACATAATTAGTCCCAAAGACGGTGACTCTCGCAAGGGGGAGGATTTTTTCTCTAATAGCTCTAAAACTAATGGTGGTGCTTCAGAAAGTTGGCACTTGGGGCACTTTACGTAGCGATCTGATTGCCATTTCCTCAGAGGGTTTTACCCACCYCTGTGATGAGGGTAAAGCACGCAGCAATGCGGCAGATGCCTCCGTGTTTGATGGTTTCCCACATGGGCAAAGCTGGCTGCATTTTTCCCGCGCACAGAGGCACCCATGCAAATCCCTGCACACTGAGAYGAGATAGTAACTCTGCTACTACTCTTTATACTACTCTTACGCTACTTTTTAAAAGAACTTTCCCAAGCACACTGAAAGGCAAGCTATGGAAGAACACGACACTGCTGGTTACTTTCAGCCAACGAGCTTGCGACACAACAAGAGCTGGGGCACGTAACTCACCAGAGGCTGGAGCCCCCCGACCCACCTCTGATTGTCACGGCAAACCCCGTCACTTGTGCCGTAGGTCAGAACCTATTAATGATTCCCTGCGAACACCTTTCCATGGAAACTGAGCCCTTTCGAACCCATCACAACCTATTCATGCACCTGCAGAAGTCATCTTCTCACGTCAAGAAGGTGGCCAGGGCACCGTGCTCCAAAATCGTTCCAATTAATAATAAAAATCACATCAGACTGTTACATAAAATTACTGTTGGAAATTACGAAGAGAAAAATGTCCAGGCTCTCTTCGCTTAAATCGTTTAGACTAAAGGCATTAAAGGTGTTGCTGGACTCGGGTACCTTGCAAGACCTYGTGGCACGAGCTCGGTGCGGACGTTTTGGAGACTCTCGAGGGCTGAGCGTGYGCAGTGCGAACAGCCTGTCCGGCCAGCACAGCGATTACTGAAAGGACACACCTGGACAGGATGGACTTGGCTTTTGCCTTGCTGCCTGCCCACACCAGCATGGCCCTGCCAACGGCTCCAAGAGACTGTTTCTCTAGCCATCAACACCATCCATTTCCCATGAGTATGACAGGACCACAGTGACCGACAGTGCCAGTGAGTGGTTAAGGCCCAGGGAAGACCCTGGAGGTGAGGCTGCCTCCTCACCCCTCACTTGACATCCTGCTTTTATCGGCTTGCTCCTGCTCTCTTCTCTTTCTCCCCTCTTTAACCTCTCCTCCTTATCTCCTCATCCTGTGACACTGAGCAACCAAACAAGGCACTTAAAAGCAACAAATTAAACACTCCAACATTAATGTATGTTTGCTAGGTCTTAGAMTAGCCATAAAATGGTGTGTTATACCTGATCTTTCTTTTTCTCCTCCATCCTCCCCATCAGACAGATTATTCTGATCTTTTATTCATCTTTTCTCCCTATCATCACTGCAGTTTTTTTATAAAAAGGAAAAAAAAAAGAAAAAAAAATAAGAGAGAAAGAATCGGTGCAAACAAAGTTCCAGCTCCAGATCACCTCAATCAAGTTCCCTGTTTTTCCAGAAAAAGGACGATTAATGCTATCTAGAAAAGCATTTACAAACATCAAAAACCAGCYCTGAAAGTGTTCTGTGCAGTTGAATGAAAAAGAAACAAAAGATATCTATTTTAAAAGCTAAGAACTGATCAGAAGTGGAAAACACTATGCTGCTTCTAATCTTCAGCAATAGACAAAAACCACTTCAGTAGTATTGAGAAAGAGAGGTGGTACTAGTAAAGCACAGAGCCACCCTGACTGCTTAATGCTGTAGTACCAATTGTTACAGTTTTATCTTCACCTCAGGCCCTGCTACTCGTTGCATCAACACAGCATGTTCCCTCCAAGTACCAAAATCCAAAATCTAGGATTCTCCCTTTTTTTTTTAGTGCAGGCGACAGTGTTGCTGGAAGCCCACGTGGAAGATGTGAAGGGCGCCGGGCTCTAGGGCAGTGGCGGGTACACGGTGAACACGCAGCAGACAGGACGGGTACACGCGAACCCGCTCACAGCCGCTTCGTTCGGGACGCACACGGGGACCCGGCGCAGTGCGTAATCAGGCCTGCCCTCCGGTTTYAGAGAGCACAAACTCAATATGCAGGCACAGAATTTCAAACTCAAGGACTATTTAAAAGGTGAACTTCAATAACTATTGTCAGAGGGCATTTGTGTTTTCAAAAACAATTAAGCAGAATGGCTTGGGAATATCTTGCCAASGTCCTCTGAAGATTATTCCCCAAGCTGCATTGTTTGCAAGAAAGAAAGAAAAAACAGAGAGAAAAAGCAGTGTGAATTGTAATTACTCAAAAGCATCGCAGATTAAAGCAACAGTGAATTCCTTCACAGCCGAACTAAGCCGTGCAACACGAAAACTCTAATTGACAACTCCTTACCAAAGTGTAAATTTGCCAAGGAGGGATATGCAACAAGTTTTTTGGTTTTTCCTCCCTCTTTTACATCTTAGTGAGGGCTGTTGTGATTTGGATCTATTACTTCTGAATACTGCATGAAGCTGACAAGCACTTGTCATTTAAAGACCACATGGAGGCATTTAGTTTTCCATTTAGACATAATAACACATTATGCAARTAAGCTTGCCAAGGAAAGCTGGAGGCTTACATGAAATAAACTGTCAAACACTAGTTGCTAATAAATGAACATTTCTTTATAGATCGTCTTAATTTGGGGAACTGGAAAATAAGCGTGGCAGAGTGGATAGACTATCTTTCAATATGAAATTGTATGGGCTGCGCAGAGCAGAAATCTTCACAAGAATTAATGGTCCTTGCCTTGACACAGTCGCACCGAAACACGGGGAACTGTAAGCAATGCTGTGGAATATTTGCAACATGCTGCACGAGGCAGGAGTGATGCTGGAGCCAGACCCCACGGCCCCCCGCGCTCCCCCTGCACCCCTGGGGGCTGACGTGCAAAACAGGACAGAAAGCAAATTTACTCTATGAGCAGCGTTCAGGAATACTCACACAGACACCCTGGGCTTTCGGGTTAGTCAGGAGGAAGGCAAAGCATTTAGAACCAGTGCCTGAGGCGCAGGCACCTCAGGACATTAGTAACAGCTTCTCTCAGAAGTATCGGCTCGGATCAGCTCAGGAGACTGTTCACCAACGTTAAACCAAGACAGACCTCCTAAACATAGTAATAAAGGAATTGTTATGGCAGCAATATATATATGCATACATATATWATATATATATATATGTAAAAAACAGAGACAGGCCTGAGTAGGTCAAGGGTTGCTGCTAYGGTGAGTGGTTCCGCTTGGGCCTCGCTCCCAGCTACTAGGGGCTCCTCTCTCAGCACAGCAGCAAAGCTCCAGCATGGAGCCATCCCGGGAAACTCTGGGATATTCCGTCACTTAAGGAAAACAGGTCTCTGACAGCCAGGTCCTGATGGGGAGGAATGTGCTATGAGAAAACATTCACCTCCCTGCAACTACCTGTCCACTCTGCAACAAGAATTCACCAAACGGTCTTGAAACAGAATGGAAAGCTCCTCCAGACACCAACCAGAGCCAAACCCGGGTGCCTGGGATCAGGCTCTACTTCTGCAAGTTARAAGTTTAATGGAGGATATTGATTTACCAGTTCACTCTGTGCAAAAGTAGCCTAATTACTCTATGTGTTTAATATTGCTTTGAAAGGAAATGCAATCCAATAGGTAAGTCTAGTAGTTAATTTACTAGGTTGTCCCCTGTTTCTATTTTTTAATAATGTGGATAACACACAGTTGTTTCTAAATTGGCACCTTTTCATCCTCTAGGAAACTGCACCCTGAAGTAATATGGTGTTAGAAATCCACTCTTAATTGGGCTAATCAAGTAGTATTTCCACTTTAGGCAGGAAGGATTATAGTCTCATTTACTGAGAAGTTCATATGACAGTTGCAGACATTTATATTTGAGTAGCTGGTTTGGGATCTGTCCAAACCTCCTTTTTTTGCTTCTTTTTAATTAATATTTCAGGCATTCAAGATATTTTTTTTTTTTTTGAAAGTGAGTTGAAGGATTTGATTTGCACTAGGCATTTTGCCATTAGGAAAGAAAGCACAAAATCCTAAGAAGGAATTTGGGAACTTCTGCTTTGTAACTAAACTCCAAGTGCTTTGTGTCCAAGGTAAACTCTCCCCGACCAGACTGCACCCTTCCTCTGACACAYGGCACGCTGAGGAGACGGCTGAATTCACCACCTAGTTTAAGACAAAGGAAAATTAGGAAGCTGGTGCTTTGTAGGATCCAAGCGACCCTCCCTAAACGACCAGAACACACTCTAGCAGCAGTCATTTCAAAATGAGTATTGATATATATTGAAAAACTTTTGCAAAGTTTCCTGACACAGCTCAAAACTTCCCTGTCCTTCCTCAGCCTGTGCAAGCTTTGCTGTACCTTCATTCTCCACCAAACCGCCAGACTTAAACCCAGTTTTTAATAAGACCTGTCAGGGGCTGTTGGCAGAACAAGTGTGAGGCAACGCTCTGGTTTTATTCGGGATTTACACCTGCAGGATGCGCATTAGGAGGCATGTGATGAAGCGCAGGCATGGCGTGGGTACAAGGGAGAGCCTCCCGTGCCGTGCAGCGAGACGCTGGGAACGGCAGCGCGGGAGCCAGGGACGGACAGCGGCACAGAGGCGCAGGGCGCTAAAGTAAATTCGTGCATAACAAGGTCCATAAACAGACRTCAGCGGCCAGGCAGAAGATCACAGCTGAAACGCACACAACCAGAAATGGAGCTAACTGCCAAACCCACGCAAGAGCCTTCCCGTCTCCTGCTTCGAGTCCCCAGGTTTATTATGGCAAGACGTTGCACACATGCATGAACCCAGACGCTTGTGCGAGTAGCGCAAGGCACTCGTGGGGGATTAGGAGAGAAAACAAAATGCAGAAACAGAATAACGCCGCTTTCTTAGCATGCATTCCCCTGCTCACTTTACTCCGGTGGCAGCTGATCCTGGCCAGCCACGAGAGCTCCACGCTGCCCAATCCTCTCACGGAGCCGGGGGGTGAGAGCAACACACATGGAGCAGGGCCCAAGGGCACTCGTGTGCACGTACGCTTAGCACAGACAGGCCAAACGGTGCTTGAGTTTAGGAATCAGCATGCACAATGCAGTAAAACCCACAACGAAGGAGTTTCTCTCAAATTGGGATTGGACAAGCACATCAGGAGACAATTCTATTAGGTTTATTATTTCTTTAATCACCTCCTGATATGTGKAGTTACCTTAATAAATGGCAGGGGTAACATTAATCAATAACTATCTCCAGCAAGAGCAAGAGATGCACAGGAAGACGGCACGAGCGCTCTCCTACACCAGGCAGCCCTTTAGAGAGGAAGCTGATGTGGGGAAGCTTCACCAATCCACGCACCGTCGCCCCAGTGCTGTCGAGGCCTCCCCCGAAGCACCGCTGYGAGGCACAGCAGAGGGGACCGCGAAGCGGGTGACTTCTATTGGTCCTGTCTCTGCCACGGGGCACGTCCTCGCAGGAGAGATCAAAGGGAGCGCGCCTTCTCCCCAGCGCACTTGACTTACACAGCCACCACCGAGCACCTCTCCTTTCTGTCTGTGGTCCACAATGTATTATTAATGTGCTGTCCTCCAAAGAATGCGCTAAATTCCTTCTACGTTTAGTGCTTGCAAAACATACAGAGAGGGGGGAAAATGCCAATGACTTTCACAGTCTAAACAATAACAAAGAGCCTCCAGGATCCGTTTTAACGAGAAACGCCAGCGCTGCGCTGCCGAAGTCTCGAGATGGGCAACGCGCACAAGCAGATTAATTATTATTTCACAGGCAGGAAATAGGTGGATTTTATAACACAGCTTGTAGAAAATAAATATTCTGTTAATCACTGCCAAAATCATATACCCTCAAAGGTACTATTAACCTATAAATTATATGTGCCACATATATTTAGCAGGAGTAGGAAATGAAAGAGCCTGAGCTCTCGCCCCTCTCCGGAACTCAAAGCCACTAGATTTTTTTTTCTTTTCTTGCAACTAGCATTGACCTTGTGCTTTCTATTTTGGGGGTTTTTCAGCTTGGGATTAGGGTGTTTTGCTGAGCTTGGCCTGTTGTGCGATCACCCATCAGCCCTGAAAAATCAGTTTATCACCATTGACCTCTCACAGCAATCACGACTCCCCTCCAAACCAGAACAGTTGTCGGCTTTCAGGAAGGTTTTATGGAACCAGAGGCATCCAGAGACATCTCCCGATGTCTCTGCTGGACTCACGGACAACATGTGCAAGGTAAAGGCCGTTTCAAGCCTTACACAGAATTTGCAGCATGCTCGTCCCAATGGCCCGGGGCTGGTGGGGCTCTCTGCTGCCTCCAACACGGAGAGTTGTGACGAGGTGGCGCCTTGATTCATAACCTCGCTGAGGATATTTGATAACTACAGTGTAATTTCTGGTTGTAATTCACAGAAGGACTGCATTGTTTTACAAGATAAATGTATTAATCCCTATTCTTCTCTGGTGGGTATCTAGGAGATTAACTACATTGCTGAATGTGTGAATTTGTCTGTGACCAGAACCTGACGTGAATACAAACCACATGAATGATTCCTCGGACTCTTTTGTTAGAGAATAATCTCCAGACAGATGTCCATGATATCTGAACAGTCAGTCCAACAATGTATCATTTATTTGGAATTCATATCCCCAAAAAAMCTAACTTCATGACAGCTCGCTTTATTCGTTAATTCTTCTGCCTATTATAGCTGTATATACATCCTAATCCTCCCGGATTCACAGCATTCCCAGGACTCAGCCGTTTCAGCAGTCATGTCCTTCAGAAGCCACATACTCCTATGAAATAGATTTTGTACAGTCCTCTGTGCAAGACAGGTTGCTTACAATGATCCTTGCCTTTGAGAGCAAGAAAGCAGCTCAGGAAAATGGAAGCATTTTCCATGTAGTTGCCCCCAACAAGTGCAGGAAAGTTCTCATTCGTGTTGTGGCAAATGGTGCCACAACTCTGCTGCATGTGTGCCAGCTGCAGCACCCATATCCAGCATGGGCTTCCAATAGCTGCTTGTCCAATGCAAAACTACAAAGTGTCTTTTCTTTTTTTTCCCCATGGCTCTAGCAGTATTTAACTCTAGCAGAGAGCAGTTAATTTTATCTCAAATCCCATTTTGTAGATTCTGCGTTTCCCTATGTGTAGATTAGCTGGTTACAAATGCTCAAGTATCTCATGCCGATAGCTTGCAGTCGGGTTCCTTATTATATCATCTATTTTTTGCACCCCTTATGGGTACACGATGTGATTTTTCATTTATGAACAAATTAGCCAAGCAAGAGGAAGAAGGGAACAACAAGAAGTCACGCATATTTAAGCAAAGTTTTTTGGAACTGTTTGTTAAAATTTGTGAGGCTTTCAGAACAGCCGCCTTGCCGACAACGYACTTTGTCAGCACTCACAACCCGGAGCCCCCGGCTGGACCCCAGGCACCTGGAGGACACCACACRGATAAGACTTCCTGGGAGCTGGAACATTAATGCCTCCCAGGAGGGAAGGSGCTGGTCAGCAGCAGAACTGGCCCAGCTCTGCATGCACACGCAGGCCTCACCGTGGTGCCTCTGGAGGACCTCCAAGCCGCCCTGGAGCAGCTCCATGCGGAGCTGCCAAAGCAGGACCTCGCTGACCCGCCACCAGCGAAGGCCGGCGGCCAGACTCCAGAGCAGAGGCTGCTCCTCGCCATCACAGAGCACCACATCCATAGCCAGCTAACTACCTTCACCACAGAGCAGTTCAGCTAAGGAATATTAAAAGCTGCTCTGCTAGAGCAGGGGGAACTTTAACAATTGTTATTATTAATTTTGGAATAATTAAGTGAGAAGCTGTAAGGCTATCATTTTCTCAGCAGGACCACAGGATCTTTCAGCTCTGCAAAATGTTTTACTGTGCCCATATGTTTGGCTGCAGCTGAGTCCGACTATAAAAATATGACATCTTTTAATTACATTTTAATGAACACTGTAACTAATCCAACAGCTCATTTGTTAGTACCTTGTGGGAAAAAGAAAAGCTCAAGAACAATCTCAGAATTCTCATCTTTTGGAATCTGTGGAGATTTACAGGACAACAGCTGTGCCAACTTCACTGCTAGAAGAGAAACTTGTTTCAAGCCTGCGGTTTTTGGTTTGCTTTGCCCATGGGCACCAAGACCACTGAACTTGGGCAGGTGGGTACGTGGGTCTGCGTAGAGAAGCGCCTTCCTCSACGCCTGGTCTCTCAAGCACTGAGRCCACRACTACAGACACATCCAGCTTTAAAGGCTGCCCGCTGGTTTTGYTTAGTGTCAAATTGGGCCTTTATTAACTTAAGTCCTGTTGAGACTTTTTACAGTCTCTTCTTCAAGAGYGAGAGCAGGAACATTTCAGCTATTACAAGCATTGAAAAWTTTTTTTTGTCAAGACTTCAATGGACGTAATTTTGCCCCATCTCTGAGAACTGACATCTCTTTATTTCCATCATCAACAGASTGACTTTTGTACCCCACCTGCCAGACAGACAAACGTAGTCACGATATTCATAATTACTGTGTGTTTCTCTACAAGAGGACAACTGTATCTTGTGGTTTGAGTTGGGAGACTTGGAGAGCTCAAGGACAGTCTGGTATTGAATATACCAAGTAATAGGCTCAAAAACAAAACAAACCAACCAAACCACCCACAAGTGCTCCAGGAAGGAAATCAAGCATTTGGTGGGCTTAGTTTGGCCCCTAGTGGATAGCAATTCTCACTGTCACATTGAATTGGCAGCCTTTGCTTAAGCAAAGGCCAGGACAGCATAACCCTGGAGACGAAATTACCTCTCAGCTTTGGAGACGAGGCTTGCTTCAAGCCAGACCCGAGATGAATTTGCAGTCTACTGTCAGGCCTGGCAACGAAATAACGTCTGCCTCCTCAGCACGACTGCARGCGACATTTAAAATCCACACACACAAAACGAATCCTCCCCTTTCCTACGAAATTACAAAAGATGCCTATGAAAGGAAAGGCCGGTGGGTATTTTCCTCTTCCCTTGCTAATTAAAAGACAAGTGAGATCCTTCACGTGCCCAGAACGGGGTTCCCTGCGCTGCTCCGGGGAGCAGAGGGCTCCTGCAGGGCGTCTTGGCCACCACGGACGGCTCTCATCGCTCGCCCCAACGAGAGCGATRCAGTTGGCCGGCGATTATAGACTCCTATTGACTTCCAATTTTCACCAGGCATGTCCGAGTCCCGCGAGATCGAAGCATTTGGAGATTTTTATCAGTCTTGCAGGGAAGAAACAACACGGAAATATAATTGGCACAGGGAAGCAATAAGACTTGCCTCTTCTGCTTTCAATTTACTCCCTTACTGCAATTTCTTGACAGTAGATTTCTTAGTGTTGATGGCCTCATATAATCTTCCCAGGGATCAGGCTAAACTTCATATAAAAGTGCATGTATTTGGTCATTTTAAACCCAATAACCACCCTCTATATTGGAATGCTACTCCCAGAGTAGACTCTACCACATAACAAGGGTTTTGTTTTTCACTAGTCACGTCACCTGATGGTTTATACATTCCTATTTTGCGGCTTGGTCAGAACATCTAGTGCACTTCTGATCAAAGTATTTAACATCACTAAAATGTGCTCGTAACAACTATTTATTTGTAGTATTAAAATATGGCAGAGACAGCCTCAGGTTGTTGAGAGAATGATATTTGCACAGACTATAGTAAAAACAAGATGATGCATATATAATCTCTTCCTGCAAGGGCAGAAGGCAAAGCGCATCAGCAGTATTTCTGTTTAGAACAGCTCTTTTAGCACAGAATTAACTCGAGTTCTCCTCCAGGGATTTTCCTCCATAATACCTGTGCTCAAATCCCAAATTTTAAAYGGCTATGCAGAGTAGCAAACCTGAAGCGTGCTGAAACAATACGGAACGACGCAGTTAGGCAGAGTTCTGCTGAATTCAAACCAGACTCATCTASCTGCCGTGTGCCAGAGCACATCCAAAAACACAGGTCCAAGGCTCCCACAGCAAAAGAAAACAGAGAACAGCAGATGAGCTCCTTCAAAACAACCAGAACTACCGAGACTGAACAAGACGAAGGCTGGAGGAGGAACGCGAGCCTCGATGCTCTGTGTTTGGGTTGGGGTTGAGGGAAGGTGGTGATTTTTAAATTTAATTATAGGCTAAGAACAATTACAGGCACAGAAAACGAGCTACAGTCCCTTGAAAGATTATAATGCAGGGGACAATCTGATTTAGCTTAACACACTAATATCAGTGCTAAGATATAAATATATGAGAGAACCTCACAGCTGCCTGCGCGAGAGCTCTGTGTGACTCCATAAAGTCTACATGGGAATGAAYCTGCTCGCACTGAAAGTTATGAGGGTCAAGACTTACAGAAATAAGATTTACTTGGAACAAAGAAGCAAGGGCCAAGATTTAAATGTCCGCTTGGGAGATCTGAACTGGAAAGCARGTTGTCAAATTTCCTCTAATAGCAGGAGGGTGGGTTCTTGACTATTTTCAAAGACTTACAAAGAATTTTAGCCCCATAATGCTGACAGCAGAAGTAAAGACATACTGGGCTAATACCAGACATCCTGGACCCATACTCAACCCAGTCCCCAGCAGAAACACTCTCATTCAGAAGCAGTACTGGTTACATTTAGTGATAAGAGTAATAAAGCCCGAAAATTTGAGGAACGTGTGTATTTTGTGTGAGTAAAACGGACCAACTCCTTCAGTCAAAGCAGTGGACAAAGGTTATAGACAAATAAAAGCTCAACATGACTGCAGCATGCAGTCGCACCGGACGACTGAAGAGGACGGTTACTGGAAAAATCACTTTGTGCTCATTTACGTTCAAAGTGGTTGGCCTGGCGTAAAAGCTATTCCAGTTTCAAGCAATTGAYGAATTAGCAATTTTGAAGACATCTCATTTAAATGATCATTTTGAAACACTCTGAAAGCCATTTTCTTGAAGCTTGCCTCTGAAACCTCCTCCAAATCAGAAAAACACCTCAAAGGCAAKTTCCAAAATAGATCAAAAAATATTAAATTATCAGGAGTAAGCATAACAAAGCTTTCTTACTATAAAGAGAAGCCATGAAATATCACAGAAACCACCATGTCTCTAACCAAGATACAGTGATTAAAAAAAACCCTAAGGATTATGCTAAAGACCAAGATCATATAGTTAAGTATTCAATACATATTCAAAATACAAGCAAAAATATCACAGGCCCACAATCTTCATAGAGAAAAAGCATCAGCGCACACTACTAGGAACCGTACCATCCTGCTCCACTCAGAAAATACCAAAAAAACCCACCAAAATAAACCCAGCAACAAGCACCACACCAAACCACCAGCCCTCACTGGCAAATCAAAGGTCTTGAGAATAATGATGCAGTTAGGGAAATAAAGAATTATTCCTTGGTAAAAACAAAATATCTTGGAAGATTAAATAAAGAAAAGCCACTTAGATTCTCTCTGATACAGCCAAGATTGAGGAAAGTATTTCCTGTGAAAGAGCCTAATAATCCCTTGATTTCATCAAGGGACTGCTGTCTATGGAAATGCAGRCAGTGGACACACATACCACCTTAAGTCAGGTAGGAAACTAACCTTGAGTTCACAACACTTTAAAAATGAGTAGTATAATCACTGCTATTTATGACAGAAACTCTCAAAAGGAAATTCAGAGCCTAAACAGCTCAGCACCATGCAAGTGAATCYGCATTAACAATGACCACGAAAGAGCAGCAAAACCACATGCCGAATGTCAACACGTCAACTCACACATCAAACTCACAGGAAAAACGACAGTGCTGAGCGAGCTGGARGGGAGCACTAGGGATGCCAGCAGAGCAGGACATGCAGCAGCACTCAGGAGGCACAGGAGCTCACCCAGAGCACAGGGCTGCAGACAGCCCCAGGCAGGTGTGCTCTATTTGCCACAAACGGAAAACAAGAAGAGCAGCTGCCCCCAAGACCCTGCAATCTTGGCTCCAGGAGAGCTTACTGGGTCAGCTGTGTCCTGATACTGCAACGTGGGCTCTGGGTCAGCATCGGGTACTGCTCACCTACAGGCCCAGTGGTTGCAGCCACTGAGCTACGTCCCACTGCGTGCTAGCCCTGCTTGGCCCCGTGGCCGCAGGATCATCAATTTGTGCAGCTCCTTGGAGATAAAACCCTAGAACATTCCCAGCCTTCTTCACAGATGCTTTCTTTTGGGCTGGGGTATCTGTGCTCACRCTTGGAGAAAGAGCCTGAGCAGCCGCTGGAGAGCACGCAGGAGAACCGCCCGCCTCGGGCTGAGCCCAGCGGCAGCCGACACCGCCGGCTCGCAGCCCGACCAAAGAGCCCAGTGTGGGGCCCTGCTGGGTGGTCTACCCRGCTGGGTGCAATGAACCCCTAGAAGTCATTTTATAGTCCCTTCCCTGCACTCATCCCTGATCCAAACACGTTTTCCTGCCCTACCAAGGCGAGGTGTGCAGGGAAAGAAAAATCATATGTGTGGAGAGCCTCTAATCTCTCTGTAACCCTCATCTCCAACACTTCACTACCCCATATTTCAGGCAGAAGTCAAGTTCACATTGCTTACCTAAACTTTTGGTATATTAATATATAAAATATATATGTATATGAATATAATGCAAGATATCTATATACCTCCACAGTGGCACAGAAAAACAATACGATAGCACGGGTGCTACATGGCCACAATGTTAGAAACCTTAACTGCTATTCAGTAGTAGGAAAGGTTAGGGCATTTTGTTGTTATATATAAGAAAAGCCATAATTCTGTATACACTTAAGTTTGACTTTCAAAGCTCAATAAAATAAACACCTGCTCTTGATTTTGCTTGTCTGGGACAACTTTCTATTAAGAAGCATTATAGCAGAGGCACTTTAACAGATCAAAAATCTATGAGGTTGGATTGAAACCTTTACAAAGCTCAATCTGTACGAGAGTGCCACTATCCTGAAAAATAACTGAACCCAAGATATGGGAAAAAAAACCCCGAATAGATCAGTTATTTCCCCCTCCTCTTTACCAACGTTTTGCCATAAATGTTTCAATTTGATGTTCCAAATCTGCCGTACGCGAGGATGACTCCCATGAAATTAGCTCCTCTCCGCTCACCGCCACCTAGCAGCGCCGTGACAACTCCGGTAATTGCTTTCACGGGGTAAGCAATACTCAGAAAGCATGAATATTCCTTTGTGAGACCCGGCAATTACAGCTAACGAAGAGGCTGGCGCTACGTGCTCGCGACGGGGCCGCCTGGGAGCCGCTTCCAGCTGGCTCCGTCCCGGCAGCGCCTCTGCCGCATGGGACGCGCTCCCTTCCACCGCGTTTTCAAGTGGAAAACTTCTCTCGCACTCAGAACAGCAGCACTTGGGGAAGCTCGGGGCAGGCGGGGAAGGCTGACTTGTATTGCTACAGGCAAAGGCCACGGCACAGCACCGCGGGACAACCGGCGTGACGCACAGCGCGTGCAACAGGCGGCTGGCGCATCAATCACGCTCTCCAGAGCTGAAATAACGGCTCGCATCGCTGTATCGCAGAAGAGTTCTGAAAATTAGAAACGCTCCGATACCTTCCAGCAAAAAGAGCCTACTGCCGCCTCTGATTGCCCCGGCAATAGCACAATGCCCAGCTCATCTCAAAATTAAATACACCTCGATATTTGAACTGTTCAGGCTTCAGAGCCTCAGCCTCTGGCACTTCATAATGCTTAGGTAATAAATGAACAATCTTATTTTATCAAAAAATAAAGAGAGGGGGGGAAAAAAAAAGAAAAAAGAATGCTGAGGAAATAGCGGCTGCGAAATGGAAGCCACCGTTTCARACACCAGGTCTCATTAATCTTACTGATGAATAGGATCTTTATAAAAGGAGACTCAGCAGTTGAGAGAATTGAAAGGAAATAGTATGGAAAGTGAAGCAGCAGTTTCTTGTACTAGTTCTTATGTGTTTTAAATTAAGTAGCTTTTGTGGAGGCTTGTGTCAAAAAGAAAAAAAATGCAAGTAATTCCTGCTTTGCAAGAGAAATGCATGTGGAAGACACGGATGCTCCTTTTACTGCAAGCCCTTCCTGGCAAAGGGAGTAGATCAAGAATACAGCCAAAAAAGGAATGGAAATGCACTGTTCAGCGATTAGTTTATGACATTCTACCCTATATATAGTGTCTATTTGGCAAACCCTCCTGCAGTTCTGTATTTTTCATTGCAAGTGGCTTGTATCAGTACTGACATCTTGCAGATGTTAGTAGCTTTGATTTTCTTCCCCCATGTTGCAAATGAGTTGGCATGGAAACAACTCTTTTCTGGCAACATGACATATGATTCAAGGCAAAATGCATTTAACACAGATGAATAGTTCAGGAATATGCCTATAACAAAAAGTCATCTTGAAAGCTGCTTTGCATTTGTTGGTGTTTATGACAACTTTTTCAAGACAGTCTCTTTAAAAAAAAAAAAAAAACACAAAAACCATCAAGTGTGTTTAAGACTAGGGACCCATGATGAATTTCTCACTGCCTTGATGCTATGCGCTTTACTTCATCCCCAATATATTTGCTTTAATAACAAGAGAGATGTTATGGGAAGAAAAAAAAAGAGAGGATTTTTTCCCCTGTTGTTTTAAACAGCCTTTTTTTACTTCGGTTGTTCGGTTTTGAAACAGACACCTCATCCTCGAATTAACTCCATTCCCCCCAGAGCCACTCAGGCAGCCGCCGCGTCGCWCGGGGCCTCAGGGCACCTGCGCGAGGGTGGCGCTACCGGAGCGGCGGCTTGCGGTGCCTCCGCTGCCACGGGACCCCCGGGGCATCTGCTGGGTATTGGCCCCAACAAACCCTCCTTTTGCTGCCCAGAAAGTCATCGTCATCCTCCTCCTCCTCCCCGCCAGGGTGCTGCCTCGGCCCATCCGGAGCACCTCGGGAGCGAGGAGCAAGCGCCCTCCCGCCGTCCCTCGGCAGGCTGCCCTGCAAGGCTACCCGTGAGCCTTGCAGAGATCCCTCCKGCCACCTCCACCTCTTTGGGGGTTTCACACAGAGCAGAGGGAGCTCTTGCTCCCAGCAGCGGGTGAGGCCAAGGCCCAGCCAGGAGCAAGGAGGGTGGGGAGCCGCCCCCGGCACCCCTGCAGCAGACACTCGCACTCCAGACGTCGCCTTCCCAGGGTGCTGGGAATSCATTCCTGCAAGACTCCGGCACGGCCTGGAGCTGCCACGTCCCTCCGTACAAGCACACCAAGTGCTGCCCGCCACCAAGCATGTACAGTGTGCACAGGGGAACCACTTGCTGCCACTAGCTCTGTGCTAAAATCCAGTTTTCACACCCAAAACATATCTGCTTGAGAACGTCTAGTCCTTCCCAGTCGTTTTTGCAGCTCACTGGTACAGGAAGGGGAGGCTGCCCTATAGCACAGACACACACCAGGTACATTTCCTCCCTGCACCACGGCAGCCTCTGCACTGYGGCGAGGGGGCCGCGGAGCAGCCGCGAGCAGGACGGGGCTGGCGYGGGACGCCGGGCTCTTCACCGCTCCTCTGAGCCTCGACCAAACTCCAAGCCTTTTGAAATATTATTATTACTGAAGGAGCCTGGCAAGAACTCACCTCAGTGATTTAGAGGAGTCTGAATTCAATAAAATTAGCATTTAAATGAACCCAATTAAGAAATGCTTTAAACAGTGCGCAGGCAGGCAGCGAGCAGGCGCGCCTCGCCCGTGAGAGCCGGGGAGCTAATGCGAGACGAGGCGGCGCCGGCACGCGGAGCTCCGCGCCTGCCTCTCCCTTCGGCGCGCACGCAGCAAAGGGCCTTTCTCCTCGTTTACAAAACAATAAAGGAGAGAAATTAATTGGCAGGTATGACATATGAAAAGATATWAATGGCTGCCTGCTCCCTATTTATCTGACTTGCTATTTTTGAGTAGTCAGACTCTTTTGCAAAAGGTACATACTAAATTCAAGCGTCTGCCATGCCACATGAGCGCGCATCAAAGCATCGTTTACGTACTTGGCTTCCCTAGCATTGAACCACCCAACTGCAAGAACAAAAAAAATCCAAAAAGACAACATTTATTTTGCTAGTATTTGAATGCAATTTTTTCCTAATGAATGCATCTGTTTTGGATGATAAATTGTCCATTAGAGAAAGCTCAAGTGCTTTTGTTTGTTTTTTTTCTTTTTTTTTCCTATCTGTTTTGATTATGCTGCCATTAACAGAGTGTTGCAGCTACTATTTGCATTTTATCATTGTTTTTGCCATGAGCCACGCAGTATAGAAAAAAAATGTTAGAGTGAGCTTATAATCACAAGTATTTTAATTTATTAAATAAATGACCTAATTGCTTGCCTGAGATCTATTTTTCTTCTTTCTCTTGACCCTATTGAGAGTTAATCAGTTTCTTGGTGCTAATTAGATGTCAGCATTAGTAGCCTGCTAATACATAAGAGATAATGACACCATCGTGCAAGACACAGTGTCCAACACATGACCCTGTTTCCTTAAATTATACCCTCAGGACTCACAGGAAGCCAAGASGCTTTGTAGTTTTGCAGCAGCAGCCCCTTCTTCTGCATGTAGCTCGTGGTGCAGATTTGACAGAGGAGTGGAGAACGAGCCACAAATAAACCCTTTAGCTCTGCGGGGTTTTAACAGGAATTAAACAAGGCACTGTGTTCCTGTCCCTCTTTGCAAATCAAGTATGCAGCAGTTCTTCGGCACGAGAACGACGATAYGAAGAGGGCTTAAATAACAACTCAGTAGTTCAGTTTTATAGAGTAACAAACCGCTGGCAGGGAATTAAGGCGCGCGTCTCTCCCGCGCCGCCGTAACCCCACCTGTGTGCTGCGGCCGGCACACGGCGCGGGCGGAGCGCATCGCACGAGCATTTCTCAYGCCTGCAGCGCCAGTGCAGAAGAGTCCTGTTTCTGCAGGGATTCTGGACAAGACCATTTGCTACAGCACATAAAAAGGATCCTTCGCTGCCTCCGCAGCCCGTGTCCTGCCCTGCTCTCGCCATGAGCCCCTTGTCCAGCTGCATGCACAATGCTCTGCAGAGCTGCAGCTCAAACAGCTTTTTGCTAGGAAGAAAACCAGACTAAAACAAGGACAAAACTCCTCACAACCGCTTGGCTTGCTAGGAAAGAGCCAGGCTGTGGTGGACACAGGAAGCCTCAAGGCCACCCGTGCTCTGCGAGTCCTCCCGCAGCAGCCGCTGCTCCTCAGCCCATTTCATTGCCCACGGGCTCCTTGCTCATCCAMGAGTGGGCTGGGATCCCAGCAGCARGATCTCCATAGCCAAGAGCCATGAGGCTTCCTCAGCGCAAGGACAACCTCCGCTGCTCTCCCACCTCCAACSTTCAGGCAGCTGTAGAAGGAGAGTGCCCTTAGATCCAGGCCTTCAGTATAGCAGGAAAAATTACCTTCACTAGAAAGGATTCACCAGTGCAATTAGCACTTCAAACTTTTCTGATACAAAGTCAATGAATGTGCCAGCAAAAATACCTGCCAGGGCAGAAATACTCACCAGGCCTGGAATTTTGAAACAAAATTTCTAGATTAGCAAAAGCTCCAAGTGTCAAAAATAAATAACAATAATAATAAAAAAAACCTACTATCTGACAACTTCATGATGGCAAAATTCTCCAGAGYTGACCTTAGACATACATAGGGGGAAACCAGGAATTATGACTGGGGAGAAGTAGAGAGGAAATTGCAGCCCTTTCAGGACTGCTCGCTCTCAAAACACCCTGACCAGCTCCACACCTGAAAGTCACTAAATGCATTTGCCGTTTGATATTTTTAAGTGCTGTTATGCCTGAGAGGTGTTAATGGCTCATCCATTAGTTGTGACCCAGACTTCACAACTTCACCCTGGCTTCATTAGAGCAATTGTGTGGGTTAATGCACTCTACTTTCATCTGGCAGCTAAACCTCCGAGGTTCAGGGGTGTCGAAGCGGCACCGTGGCTGCGGCGCATGGCAAGGACCTCCTCTGAAGGCCTGTGGCCCCAAGAAGCATCTCTGAACTTGAGTCAGTTCCCGGGGGAAGGCTGGAGCAAGAGGGAAAACCTGTTTGGAGGCAGCGAGCATGAGAAACTCCAGCCAGACACAGCACCTAGGCAGAGGGCAATGATACCTCACCCAAGGCTGCTGGAAGGTCTTCGGAAATGTTTGATTTGAACATGTTTCATAAGCAAGTGACAAGAAAAGCCACCACACTTCCCCAGGGGAGGAGCAGGCACAACAGGAATCTGAATTTGTGGGCTAAAATAACTGTAACCCCCAGGCGCTGTGCAGCAGGCAGCTTCAGAAATGCAAAGTTAACATCGAGCAGAGCAGGAAGCAGCCCATGGATCCACAGGCAGCCCTGTGAGTCTGAGGGTATTTGTATACGCAGCGATTGCCGCGATGCGCGAGAGATGCCCTCCCAGGCACAGCACGGCGCTCGCGGGGCGGGATGCTGAGCCGGCCTGTCCCCCGGGGACCTTCCCAAGCCTCCGCTCCGGGAAGGGGATCGGACAGTTAGGCAGCAAGGTAATAGAGAAGAGCAGGAAGCAATCAGCCCTTCGTGACAGACTTGGATCCCCAAACATGCCTTATGGAYGGGCAGACACAGGCCTCTATCCCACAGAGACCCAGAGGGACCCARCAGGGAAGGAAGAGCATGCTATTTTTTAAAACCTGGATATGTATCTTCATAAGGTGACCCTGCAGCAGAACTAGAGAGGGGAGGACCGAGTCTAAGATTGTGTTTACTGAGTTTGTATCTGCCCATGGAAGCTCCCTTGGTGCAGCCAGCGAGACGCTCGATGCGGCGGCAGCCCCGCGCTCATCGCTGCGGTCAGGACGAGCGCAGCCCCACTGCGAGTGGTTCTCCGTGTGCGTTTCTATGGCACTTGAACAGAAAGAACACCTGAAACAAGGAAAGGGCGCCCAGCAACACGCTGCCCGAGAGCCGCGGAAGCAGCAAAGCAGCAGCCACACCACAGCGTGCACCCGAGTCAAATAATAGCAGGCCGCTAATTAAGCAGCTTTCGCGTTTATTTACCGAGCAGGGGAGAAGTTCAGTGATATGAAGCCTGACCTTTTCAGTCAGATTCCTAGCCAGGAGAGGCAGGGCTATTAGCTGCTACCGGGGCGCCGCGGGATGCGTGCTCAGAGCTGCCTTCTCACTTTGTTGCTGCAGCCTCTCATCTCCTCCTGACATTACCCAGTGCTCATCACCATCAGTGTCAGCGGCCCCAGCAGCGGCTGCGGAGCCCCAGCGCCCGCTCCGGGAAGCCTCTCGCTCGCTACCTTAAAGACTGTCAATCATGCTCCATTTTCAGCAGGCAGGCTTGCTCATCAGGTATAACAACACCTCCAGCTACACCAAACGTGACTTTGGAATAAACACGGGACTGAGATCATTGRAAGTGACTGACAGCTGATAAGTCACACATTCCAGAAACCACTAAGGGAAAAAAAATTAGAAATAATAAAGGAATCTTTCTCTACTTCTAATATTTGATTGTCATTCAAAACAGCTTCTACCTGAGAGAGGGAGGAAAGGAAAAAAAAAMCCCTTTGATTTACAACATGCTAGGCCTTCTTGTAAGGCACCGGAGAGGTCCCCACTGTCCCCGCTCTGCCAGGAGCCACGGAGCGGAGCACGGGGAGGTCTCGTGAGCAGTCCTCCTTCCTCAGCTCTCAGGCACCCGAGTGCCCAGGCAAGCTTCTCTCTCCAGACCAGCTCACACTGGTTCTCCTCAACAGAACCACCTCTTACAAGCTTCACTGGGCTGGTTCTATGAGCAGTAAGACACCTCAAAATGCRGAGCCAAAGCCTATCCCAAGCTCACAGGCCAGTTTACAGGGCAAGGTTTTTACAGGAAAGAAAGTAAACGCTTCATCCTCACCAATTTCTGTGTTTCAACAGAGGCATTTTGGGGGAGGGGGAGCCTTTATCCACAAAACTTTCATGTGCCCAAGGCTGTTGTGCCTTTGTTTAGATACACCACAGCAGTGAGCAGCAGAGGTCCCAGGGAACATAACACATGTACTCACTCCACCGGCAGGCAGAGCTGCTTCTCCATGCCCCTTGGCTAAAGGGTTGGACGTTGAAGGAGGGGCTGAACATCCCATCCTGAAAAGGGCATCTCAACCCCTTTTCTTGGCCCTTTTCAGCATCCCAGATGACAGCAGTGGAAGAAGATGACAGAAGGGGAAAGGAAAGGAAGGGAAGGGAGGTTACTGACCCCTGACTGGGAACAGCAACCACCTGCTGCAACTCAGCCTAATTGCTCTTCTCTTCCCACACTGCCACAAGCCATTTTCCCCTCGATTTTCCCCTCCATTTTTCTTTTAACAGGGCTCCTCGTACATACAAGCACCCGCTGCCTTCTCTGGTCATTCCCATGTTCCCCTGGCAGGTGTAACGGGCTGGAGGAAGCTAGGCAAAAGATGAGACCTACCATTTAACTAACATTTCCCYCTTTTGCTTTGCAAACACCATAGGGACAACTTTAATTTATGAATGGCATCCAAAAAGCTCCACGTCAGGGTTAACAGATGCCTCAAAACCTTCTTGCAAAGGTCATTTCCCCAAAATACTGCTGGAGAAAATGCTCAAGCTTCCTCAGACCGGAGCTGAGGTCATGCTAAAATGCAAGGCTAATTTTGCAGATAGRTGGATTCAGTGGGTTGCTCTCAAAGGAGAATTAGGACATTAAGTCTTCTACTCAGGTACTTAAACTCAATGTATGTGGAACTTTGCATCATTGACATCGAGCTATCCTGCCTATTACATTGGATTGAGCTCTTCAACATACGTAGACAAATGCCCATTTTTTGTATAAAAGTTGCTAAGGAAAAAACTAACCGTTAGCAGCTTTCCTGCAAAATTAWTCGGTACTTGAAATGAATCTAGTTTCACAGTTGTATGACACGGCTTATTTGCCATTGCTCCCCAGCGAGGTCACAACCATGTGTGCAGACGTGGTGAACCCTGCTCCCCAAAGGTTAGCACCACACTGCTGAAAACGACCGCGCGAAGAAAACCGCTGCTTCCAGTGCACAAGTAACAAGATCGGGACTGATCTKGTTGCAGACAGCAACTGAAAGTTGCTGTTGCTATTACTACCTGTGATTTGTTGAATCATTTAACAAAGCAATTTTGAGACATTATGAAAAGTAGCATTGTTCAAAACAAGCRTTATAAAAATATGATGAAAATTAGTCAAATCTGAGATAGTCTTGAAAGAAAAAATGGAAAGCAAATTCAAAGCCAGCATATAATAACAATGTATTTTAAGAACAAAAGAAAGGATTGGTTAGTCAATTCTTTTTTTTTTTTTTCCCCTCCTTTATGTCAGTACCTCAATTTGCACTTCCATATTTGAAGTTTTGGGATAACATCACCACAAATATAATTTGAGTGTTGCTACATGAAGGGKTTTTTGTTGTTGTTCATTTTCTATTTATATTGTACCAATATTGTAAAATATAAAATAAGTCTTTTAGGATAGATTAGACTGCCATCAGAAAAACATATTCAAAGCAAAAAATAAAATTGGCAAAATTAGTCATTTTCAGTGAAACAGCTTTCCAGGTCAAGAATTACTTGCCGAAGAAACACGAGCTGAAGATGCAGCATTATAAATGGTCTTCTCTCAGCCACTTGTGCCAGTGGTCGAATAATTCATTTCTTAGTAAGAAATATGATGGTCTATTAGCAGAAAGAAAGATTAGGTGCACATTAATCAAACATTTCAGAGGAGTATAAACATGCATATAGCATCCAGGAATAGCCCATTACCCTATTTCAGAAGATATATGTAATCAATATTTCAAGTATATCTAGTTAGTTTCATATCATTGAGTTTTAAGTATTTCCCTTTGTAAAACAGGCAGGCTTTCAAAGGCTGTAGCAGGCGTTTCCTGAAGTGCTTCTTGACCAAAATAYGCACTGGAACTAGGTTTTCCGTGCTGCTCAAACTAATGAGTGCATATAATAATCATGACACCTCTCACCAACAGATGGAGACAAACAGATTAGAAGTAATCTGTTACCAGATTACTACTTAAAATGATTTAACTCTAAACAGTATTAGTTCTKCTCTTTCTTCTAGCTGAAGAAAGCTTCCAAAGTGTTGGCTTCCCCCTCCCATCAAAAGAGTAAGATGATATTTGATGTAAACCAGTCAATCAGAGGCAATGGTTGCTGTTTGCACTATGTCTGGAAACAGAAGGTAGCATTTGCAAACATCAGTCCTCTCGCTGTTGTTTGCATCAAGTAAATATGTTTTTGTTTGATAGTCATTTGCTTGTTTCCAGAGGAGCTTTAGGGAGCAGGAGAGCCCGTGGGCCCAAGGCAGCGTTTACCAGACAATGCTGCCGCCAGCGCCGCTCATCGCGCCTTGCCCTCCAGCACTCATTGAAAGCTGGAGGACCAGCTCATCTACAGATAGCAATACAACCCCATGGGGATCTAGCCTCCAGTACATATTACATTCCTTTCATAAAAGCTTTTTTTTTTTTTAATAGCCTGAAACTAAAATTTCCCTATTTTTTTCAAAACTCACATCAAACAATCACCTTTCAAGAAAGGCRGTACAAGCAGCATACAAGAAAAAACACCTTTCAAAACCAGTGGTTCCAAGCAATTCCTAATAGCCACCAACTGCAAAGGAAATCTCCTAGTAGGGCATGGCCTTGCCAGGGTCAGAGAGCTGCTAGCTGTCACTAAGCTATCAGGCACGGTGGCTTTCCAGGACATGAACAAATGTGTGTGAAGGATTCCTGGTATTATTTCATGTTGTGGGCTACAAAGCCTACTGTATGCAGTATTCCTTTCATTAATTTTGTATATTCCCTCAGGCTGACACAATGTGCACTTCAACACCTTTAATATGGTGGCTGTGTGTCAAGGAGTAGGTTTTTGAGCTCAATTTACGAGATATCTACAGGCATTCATATTGGACTTCTAAGAAACGCAGAAGTATTGCTGGGAGTTGGCTACATCCCAGCCAAGGGGTGGCTTGACTTCACCAGCCACACAGCTGTAAAGGGACAAGGAGTCGACTCACGTAATTTCTCCGAGGCAAATGCAGAATTTCCTTTAAAAGCACTGCTAGATGTTTCTAATCGCAAACAGAGTTCACCAATGGGGCACTTCCCTTTGAAAATACAAAAGCAGCTACTTTAAAAGAGGTTCAGTTTTTGCAGGGCTAGTACAGAGACAGCCTGGGCACTTGGGCCGTCCCTTCCTTGCCCAGAGGGCGGGAGGGCTCTGCGCTGTTGGTGCTCATCCAGACAGGACTGCAGAAAGGACACGGGAGGAAGTCTCACAGGGCTGGCAGACGTCAAAGGATGCCAGGGCAAAACACGGGGAGAGCTTTTATTCCCGAATGTTTCCAGTCTGTTGAAGACAAAATGTTCTGTGTCTGGGGACAAGGGACCGCTTAATTGAGCACTGATTACCATGAATCATCAGAAACCAGGAGACTGGTTGGAAAGCCTTCCGGAAGCCAGGACTTCATTAGGACTCACACGGGTGTTGATCCTTCGTCGGATCAACACCCAGAACAGCCAGGACTGTCAGTCTGGGTGGTTCTTTTGGATTTCTTCAGTAACAAAACTATCTAAATGGCCAACAGGGGGTCATTCTCATGTGAAAAACAAGCAGAAGTTCAAAAAGAGTATTAAAACTGGTCTACAGGAACCCCTCATAACCTCAGGGCTGCAAAGATTTTCATCCTTGGACTTTGCCTCAAGCAGCACAGTAGCAATGATTCAGCAAATGCTTCTTTTTACTGAGCAGTATGGAAACTAAATCAAAAAATGAAACATGAACATAATGTTTGCTCTTGAACTGAGACATTCCCCTTTAATGAGCCAGCTCCTTTGGCGCTGTTTGCCCAATACCCAGCGAGCCCATCTGTATTCCTTTCATTAGCCACTTTCATGCAAGCGCTGCGCAGCTTTGCGTGCCACCCCTCGGCCAACGCCGCTCCTCGGCCGGCCTGCGGTGGCTCTGCCGGGGCGCTGGGCACTCCTGAGCTACGGGTGGTGAACAAAAACTAGTGGAGCACGTAGGAGAGCAAGGCCACACATCACTGCCATAACGCAACTCAAGTTGTCAGCATAGGAGGCATGAAAGAAAGAGGGAGGAAATTGAGAGCAGTGTTGCAGGGCTTCCTGGCAATGCAGACTCTTCTCTGTGTCCAGTTGCATGCAGCAGCTTTGTGCCTGAAGAGCAAGAGAGCTGTGAGCAGGAAAGCACCACAGGCTTCCATATGCAACGTGCTTCCTCCTCTGTGTACACAGCAGTAAGCTGTAAGCATCAGCAAGTGCCTTCGGGAGGAGCAACCCGCTTAGCACTGGGCCATCGAGCGCTCCATCTGCACGCCTTCTTCCAAAGCACAATTCCCAACTCCTGGCATGCTGTACCCAAACCTGAAAGCAAAGGCAGACCTTACTACCGCTGGYAGTAGAAAATGTACCTGGGGAATATTCCGGGCTTGTTTTTGCATAGGTAAAGCTATGAAGCTGGTGTTGGAAAGAACATTTACCTGACTTGGTGGAACAGGTAATCTTTTGAGAGGGAAGGAGCCGTCTTGCCCTTGCAGGTGCAAATGCTAACGGGTGCTGTATTTCGCCTGTAGATCATCTCTGCTGCTCGCATTAACTCTGAAAGGGCCAATAAACCTGGGGGAATGATCGGAGACTTTTCAGTTGCTAAGGAAATGAATTAATCAGCTTGTATGTGCTCTGCACACACACGATGCTGCCAAGGCCCACAGTCTGAGGTGCCCTGCTATTTTTTTTRCCAGCAGGGGAGAAGAGAGTAGAGGAATTGGCAGAAAATGAAGTGTCAACGGTGAGGGCTGTAATAAAAATTCTGGAAGGAGAAACCAGCACTTACTGTATACATCACATTTGTGTATTATGCCATGTTATAGCATGCCAACAAAACATGGCTCCTTGCCACCATTCTGTGTAACAGCTTCATTTAGCTTAATTATTGGATATCAAATCCTCTTGTCCAGTAAGAGCTGCACCCCGCTCCACGAGCCTCAGTGAGTGCATTTGATCGGATCTACAGGCTCCGATTCAGTTCCTCAGCTGACAAGAAACTGCCTCGCTTAAAGCATTCAATTTTGGTGTATCTCAGGAGCTGGGCTCCTTAAAGCCTTCCTACAGCACGGAGCAAACCAGCCAAGCAGCACCGACATCATCCCCCAACCCAGGAGCAGCAGTGCACATTCAGCACATGAGGCTGGCGTGCAGTGGACGGGGTAGCTGATGTGCAATTTATAAACATTTTTGATGCTGCTCAGGCAGTCCTACTTACTGGTTCTAAACTAAATACTGTGAGCCCTTCTGACACATCAGAATAGGCAAACAAAACAACAAAACCCAGTTATTTTGGTTGGGAAAAATAAATGAGATATTGTCATTCTTTGATACATTCCAGCTAATCTACTTAAACACTAGAGATGGAGACTTTATTATGGTCTTTTAGCACTGCTCAGCAGCTACCCCAAGAAACTGCCTGAGGTAACTCACACAAGCCCTAATTCCCATTTCTGCCTGGCCTTACACGTGCGTGTGTTCCGGGAGGTGATACTCGCCTGCCCTTCAGTTTACAGGTCATTGTTGCTTCATAGAGCAGCTTTCCTGTTCCCCTCTCTTAAATAAAGGGCAGCCTTTACTCAGGGCCCCACACAACCCAACGCTGTCAATGTGCTTTAACGCGACCCATGCCACGAGGCAGAGGGGAAGCCGGGCTGGGGAGCGGGAGGGGAGCGAGCGGCACAACCCTCTGCTCAAGTCGCGCAGACGGATCTCAGCAAATCCGGAGTCTGATCCCAGCCCTTACCTCAGCTCCAATCTACTTTGGGGGAATGTAAATCTCCTTATCTGCCAAGTGAAGATAATGCTACTGCCGCACAGTGCTGGAGAATTAAATGGATAAAGTTTATAAAGTGTTTGAGATGTCAGATGAAGTATATATAAAACCTAAACACCCTTACAGAGCGCTCTGATAGCTGAGTATCARAAAACTAATAGAAGAAAGGCATTACAAGCATGGTAGGGAGAAGCGGTCTGATCCCAAACGCTAGCGCTTGTGGAAAATCAATGTAATGCCCGGGGAGCTGTGGGGGGCAAGGGCAGGCGGCTGGGGCCAGGGCTGTACCCAGCACCCTGGTGCCCATGCTGTGCTCCCCTGCACACACAACGCTGCCCAAGGACAGGTCTGCAGGAAAAGCCCACGTGTTTTTAGAATTAATTTAGAGACACGTGCATTTCCCTGAGGGACTTGCTGCATGCACACACGTCCTTTGCAGGTGCCAGGGCTGTTCCCATGCTAGAAGCAACCCTGCAGCAGCCCAGCCCTCGTGCACCCCTATCCCATCCGGACCAGGGAGACCCATGACCGAGGCCCTGCCTGCCCGGCCTCCYCTTCCCCGGGGGCTCCACGGAACCCCCGGGGGGAGACGGGGATTTGGTTCAGAGGACAGAGCGCTCCCAAGGGCGCGAGGGGCCGGCCGGGCGGGCGAGCCGCRCGCTCCCGCATAGGTGAGGCTGCAGCTCTCTCTACAGGCTCCGCTCACAGCAGCACGGCATGCTCCCTGCCCAGGGGCTGCCGTCCCCACGGCTTAGCACTAACGCCACGTTACCATCAATGTCTCGTAGCGACCGCGGGACGGTCATTCCCTTGCAATGGGAACACCAGGAACAGCGGCAGCACAGTCGGGGTTCAGCCAGACAAATATTTTCTCTCCTCTTTTATCACCCCATTATTTATAAAGTTCTCTCTGAATCTCGTAAATACTTTTTTTTTTTTCATTTCCCTCCAGAGTTTGTCTTTCTCTTTGGCAAACATTGATTTTTTTTCATGTTTTTTTTCCAGTGAACCTTGAAATTAAAATGTCTTTTTTTGTTTAATTTCTTTTTGTACGCCAGCCTCATTGTCAGCACAGCAAGAGCAAGGTGCTTTGTTAGATTACTGCGGCTTCAAAGCTACTGAAGGGAAGAGTTGACCACGTTTTTTCCGTATGTGCACCSCTCCTTCATAAGTTGCAGCTATTCCTTTGCAAAAGAGAAACAAGCCCAAGCTCCCAGAAACATTTTAATTTTTTAACATTTAAGTCATTTTTTAACCAAATTATACCCRTTTTAGGAATGGTGGAGTTCTTTGTCCTTTTAGGGGACAAAACATATATATAGAAACTGCTGTATACAGAAATAAAGGCAAGATGTGCAGGCAGAGAGAATGGCTTTTATTAGACCAACTGATRYAGTTGGGAAAAAAATGGATAAGCTTCCAGACACACAAGCAGAAAGTGCTTCTGGTTTTTCAGCTATATCAATTGTTCTAATAAAAAATATTAGCTCCTTCTGCAGACCTTGCCTGCCTTCTACCACCTTTCTGCCACGGCTGCTACAGCAACGCTATTTCTAGCATAGAAATAATTTATTTGTATAGCAAAGAAAATCTAGAACTTATTTCCAAGTGTTTTTCTTCAGAGCTTCTGTCTATTCCCTTTCCTATAGCAGAGATTTTTTTAAAGCAGAGTATTTTTAGGGAAGAATAATTTTTATGATAATTACTTTGTCATTGTCATTTTATCTGCTATAGCAGAAGAATCCTCTGTTACTCAGTCCTGACGAAAAACGCTTTTATTCTTCTGCTAAGTAGCCAGGGCACCACAGGTTATGAAATTAAAGCTTAAATTATAGTAGGGTAAAGTGGTTGGGCCCGGAAACACTGATACATTTGTACCCTTGGTCAGCCTGACGTGCCATCACAAAGTTAGGAAATTCTGCCGTCTTCAAAATACTCAGCTAAAATGAAATCCTCCATAAATTAAAAGGGTTTGCTTAAGCTTTGAGACCTAGGGTTATGCATTATGCTAAGCGAGTATAACCATCTGTGTTCAAAGGCTAAAGAGCACGTAGTAAGTGTTTAAAGCAGCAAGAGTCGTGGTTTTTTTTCTTTGGGGGAGAAAAAAAAAAGTCTTAAAAATGGATTGTTCTAGGCTATAATAAACTATGAATTGTAAAAGGTTAATTGACAAAATGATACTTGTCTAACACCATCTCCGTAGGAGCAATCAGTGCTGAATCCATAATTCAGGGGTCCTGCTATACTGACAACTGCATTTCCTCAAAAAGGCTCCCGTTACGTCTTCAGCCTGCTTAACCGCTGGTAATTAATTATGGATGTACAAGGGGCCCGCGGCCGCGCAGGGGTGTCCGTAACCCGGCGCTCCTGCTGGAACCCGGCGGCYGTGGGGCCCGGGTCCTGCCGCGAGCCGCGCTCTGCGGGCAGCCCGGCCTGCGCAGGGGTGCACGGGCTGTGCGCGGCCACCCCGGCTTGCACCTCGAGCCTGCTGCACTTGGGTTCAGACCCCGCGTTTGTGGAGCCTCTCACCTGCAAATCTGACCCACTTCCCCCCAGAACTGTATTTCTTATCCAGTGAGACACACTATGTTAGCAATGAACAAGCTGATAGGATTTTAAGAATAAACATTCAAACCTCCTCCATGTATCACGTTTCCAGAGTGCCAAAGATAACCTTATCATGATTTAAAGGATTCCTTTTAAATCCTTTTCTAAACACATTACGCCAAACGAGCGTTGTTATTTTGCTTGTTTGTTTGCTCTCACAAAAAGCAACGCTTTCCCAACAGGATGACAAATAGAGTCACTGGTATTGCTGTTTTGCAGAAAGGCTTTGCCAAGCACCGGCTAAGTCAGCTCCTTTTGTGACTATAATGAAGTGAAGCCAATCTAGGCACGTTACAGTTCGAACCAAAAAAATGGCAAAGACTTAATAAGAAGGGGCTATCACGAAGACTCCTTAATTATAATTCATTACTTTTTTTCCCTCAGACAAAATACACGACAGCACAAACTTATCAGCTCTAACAAAGGATGTTTAAGAAACAAACCTTGTCAAAATAAATGAATTAGGAGCATTCATCCCTTTCGGGAGGGCGATAATGAATCCTGCGGCGCGTTAGCCCCGCTCCTCCGGGCGCCCGCGCCGCTGCTCTGCGTCTCGCTCAAGCTTTGCCCTTCTCGCAGCATCCCGAGGTAGAGCACAAACCTCTAACGGGGCTTTGACCAGTTCYGCTTGGGTCCTGCCAAACGCGGGGCGTTTTTCTCTGTTTAACGGGATATATTGTTYAACACAACAACCTCAAGAACAGATGATGCTGCTGGGGTCTCATCTAAATCAAATGCTATGAGGACCTGCTCAGATTCTTGCACCGTCACAASGCTGTGGCTTTTACTCCCCCAAACCCAGCTCCTGGACCTCATAACTTAATTTGCATCAGCTCTGTCACTTCCCCAGAGTCCATTGCGTGCTGCAACGTGCCACACACTCCCATCTGTCGCTGCTGCAGCCTCCTCCATCGCTGGAGTAGCCAAGTTTGAGGATGCGCAAAAGCAGGAGCGGACCCACCACGTTCATTCGCTGGTGAGCGGCACCAAAACCCAAGCCCCAAGCTCACGATCCAAGCGGGTTTTGAGAGTGCTGAGCAGRCAGGAGCGTTTGGTGTGCAGGGAGCAGCGTGCTGCCCAATACCACTCTCCACTGGAGATCCAACGCGCCCCTGGAAGAGCGGCTCAGCAATGTCACAGGTCTGTCACAGCACTGAGACAGCCCAATCTGCAGGAAGAATTGCTGCTAGGTATCTCTCTGAAACTGCTGGTTTTTTAATAAAGCATGTGGTGATTACCAGTTAATAACACAAATGGCATTTGTTAAAATCAGGATAGATTGTACCTGTGAATGGTGACTCATGGCACCGTTGGAGGACAGCTTCAAGAGGGAAAAGGTTGGCCACACCGACCCATATAGCAAATTTGGTCAATGACAACAAGCTGCTGGGATCTGTTTAAAATGACACTTAGGCAATGCGGCACATAGAGTTTACTGGGTGCTCAGTTAGTCAACTTGGAGTCCATTTCCCCTTAATACAGATAAAAATATATCAGTGAAATTATCAAGTGCTTTTATTTGGTGGAATAGAGTGGCACATGCTACTAGCCTGGGCCCTGTGGCAGCATTAAGCTTCTAGTACGGCCTAGGTCAACACTGAAACCCGTCTGAAACTCTGCAGCTCACAGCGATAGTCTCTCCTATGCATAAATTACAACTAGATGTGAAGATGGATATTCAAATTAAGATAACTGAAAAAATACACTGCAAAAACAAACCCCTCTAATGCGTTATTTGTGACAGTGTACAACTACACTTTTATTTGTTATTTGTGATAGTGTACAACTACAGGAAGAACTACAATTATTTTCTGTAGCAATGCACACATATTTTAGTATTATCAAGTGGCTGGGATAAATACCAAACTGATATTTTTCCAAGTTTTGGACACAGAAGTGAGAATTAAATAGAGCTCTTCYAGGGCCTCTGCAATACTTATAGAAGGGTTTTATTTTTTGGAGGAAAGGATGGGAAAAACAAAGGTGAATGTGTGAAACAAGAGAAAAAAAACCCCTCCTAGTAGCCTAGCAAACTTGTCCAAACAGAGCGATTTCTCAGCCCCGGCTCAAGAAAACACCACGTGCATGAGATGCCAGTGAACAGTCATGGTATGCCCTAAATTCCATGTTTCTTCACCTGCTCCTCTGTACARTGCGGTCCCTGGGACCCTTCCCTCATCAGCTCCTCCTCTGCTCAAAACAAGGCCCTGAGGTACGGACCTTGCAAAGCCAAACCAGGCCATTCCTTGGTGGTGACTCCTTTCCCTGGAAATCTCCAGCCTCACCGCACTGGGCATGGCTTCCACTGACCTTCACTGGAAGAGCCCAATCCCACTGGAAASGCCGAGCTGTTCTCCCTGCTCCTGGGCTCATTCCCACTAGCCCAGAACACAGCTCCTCACTTGCCTACAGGGCTCTRGCTTCCTAACAGCAGCTGGGATACCCTACAAAACACCAACAGCTCCCGTCACCRTCACAGCACGGCATCCAAATGTACTGGCAAGTACCGACTTAAAATTATTTCCACAGAAATGCAAGCTAGATGCATAATTTCTCATTAACAAATTATCACTAGACTCAGATCCTTACAGCTTCAAAGCCAAGGAAGGCAGAGCAGACTGGCGATATTCCAGCCACCTTGAGCCTGGCATGAGTTCGGGCATCTCGGAGGCTCCCTGCATCAGCACGYGAGGACAGCTCAGCCCTGCGCTGGCTGCCAACGGGACAGGCCTTTAAGACATCACTTTTGCCATATTAATAGRGAAATGTGTCCACCTGGCCCGAGGCTTGGTGTGACATGGGTGAGATGGGTCTGGGGATAAGTCAGATATTTCAGTCCCATCCCATCTTCATTAAAAAAAAAAATCCTGTTCATGACTTTACATTCATAAATGCTCTCACAATGTCAAGGGATTGGGGGGGGGTGTGTTTCATCAATTCATTAGATCTGCTCCCATGAATTATTTATATGCAGTGCTAAAAATGGTTCTGAAACATTACAAGAATTCAATATCAGTTTTCACAGTGGGATTTCATCATTTTAGCACTGGAGCATAATAGCCTAATGCAATACTAATACGATATGGTGCTAATAGGGTACAATGAGAGTTCTCTCTAATATGCAAACATTTCCATGTTGCATTATTATTTCTTTTAAGTTAATATGATATGGTGATAATATGATGAAATGAATTAGTTTCATATCATTGTTTGCATGAGTTGCGCATATTAAAAGAATATTCCCTCCCTCCCCCTGAATTCACTTGGAATGAGCTTGAAAATTTACCCTGTAGTTATTCTTATGCTAATGAGGTTGTTTAGTAGGAAACATTCCCACTGTTGCTTATCCAGCTGAAGAAAGAATAGATGCGTGTCACCTCTTGCTGGAATAAGAATTTCCCCGGCCTCTTTTGAAAGCTTCTGTCCTCAACACATTTGCTTGAACGCTTCCCACCAGCTCTTAGATCCAGCGCATATTTACGACAAACTCCCCGGTCAGTATCTACGAGGCCGCTCCGACACCAGCGGACTCGTCTTCCYGCTCAGCCGCTGCCGCCTGCAGGAAGGCGTCAGGCAGTCACGRTGCTGTGGAGCACGGACCGCGGCGCTGCGGAGATTGAGCCATCACCGCCCACCGGTGCCGCCCGCGGCCGCGGCAGGGCGAGCGGGCCAGCAGGTCCCGCCGCGCGGCCCCCGCTCGTCCCACGGGCTTCGGGGTGTTTTGCTCCCACCAGGCGCTCTCCTCAGCCCACGAGAGGCGCGCAGAGAGCGGAGCAGCCTCACCCGCCTGCGCCCACATCCCCTCCGGCCTCTCGCGGATCCAGGAATCGCCTTCGCATCCCAGCAAATCCAGCGTGACRGAATCTAAACTCGAGTTGTGCGACCTCGGACTCGCATGATGTTACTCAGGAGAACGTTACATGTGAGGTTAACAGCACATGTAGGACAGTGAAAACCTTCCCAAATGTTACAGAGGTTTAAAATGCCATAAATAAAAGAGTCCAAAGTTTTTTAATTATCAGATTTCCAAAGCTACTCTGCATAATTCCCTGCTTAATCCAATCTTAAACTCATAARACACGCATACTGATGACATTTCCTCTCCATTTTGAATGGGGATTATTTTTTAAGAGGATATAGAACCTGGAAATATTTCAATGGGTCTGATATTTAAAGCATATTTAATGGCATTTATGTTTTAATCTTCTTATTGACTAAACTTTAAAGAGAGCTGCAAGTAATTCAACAGTGCAAGAAATAATTAGACATCTGTTAATAACAAAACCGGCAGAGTTAACGGGTCAGTTGTTTCACGAGCTGGATGAAGATGGGAATGACTGGCAGGACACACTGAGAACCTTGTTCTTTACACGTGGGATCTGGAGTAAGCGGTCACATTGCTCACATCTTCCCGACCCCTCACAAAACCTGCACYGCTTGGGGACTTTGGCAACGCAGCAAGCAGAGCCCTGCGAGCCAAACGCGCCAGATTCCTTATAAAGGAGCAGATTACAGGACGCTTTGCCAGGCAGGGAGCAGAGGCAGCCGAGTAATTCCCTAGCTTTTATCCGGCGCTTCTGGCCTCAACACAACGCAGCAGAGGCCAAGAGCTCTCCAGGGATGACTACACACATTAAACAAATCTCAGAGAAGAAGAAGATCATATATATTTTTTWAAAAGTCATTTTTCTGAACCTTAAAGTGATAGAAATGATTCTACAAGTTCGGCTGGACCTGCCTGGGTGCTGTCCCTGTGCTTCCCTGGGGAAGCACCATCTCTCCGCCTGGGAGGCGGGTGCTGCTCCATCTCCTGAATTTCCCAAGGAAGCGCTCCTCTGCTCCTGCCGTGGTCCTGGAGGAGCTGGCAGAGAGCTCCTCRCCTGCTCTGCTCCTCCCAGGCTGCCCAGCCCGGCAGCGAAGAGCCACCTGGCCACAAGTAAAGGTATTGATTAGCCGTGGTCCCGTGGAACCCGCGCGCTCCTTCACGTAGCTTCCCGAGCAGGCGCGAGCTGCGGCGCCGCCGCTCTCTTCCCGAGTCAGAGCTCATGCTGGCTCTCCCAAAGCGAGCACCGGTGCTCAGGGAAGCCCCACGTGAGCTGAGGGCTCCCCACCCTGCTTCYGAGTCCCTGGCAAATGGGAGGAAGGAGGGAATAGCCACGACCCTGCAAAGCAAAACCCTTGTCCTGGAAGGCGGAACACGTAGGTCTTGCACAGCTTAAGCACAGCAAACCCAGCCATTCTTCTGCTAGGAAAAATCAAAGATTTCTTAGTGTTACCATTGCTATTGCTCCATCACTTGTGGAAAACAGCTCCAACTACCAGGAAATAATTATGAACAAAGCCCAGTTAATTATACAAGACCTCTCAGCTGCCCTAATTAAGGATCGGTTCAATACTATTCACTC
The DNA here is from genome assembly GCA_003342815.1 of Eudromia elegans. NCBI lineage: Eukaryota > Metazoa > Chordata > Aves > Tinamiformes > Tinamidae > Eudromia > Eudromia elegans. Next base: position 1,861,208 of record PTEX01000126.1, on the reverse strand, counting down.
GGTAATTTTTTTTTTTTTAATTGTGAATAGATTTGGTAGAAGCCTGCCTGATAAACAAATAATGAGACTGATGCCCAGAAGGTATCTGATTAATAAAAATATTCACCAATCATTCACTTCTGATTTGTATCAGTCTTTCCTCTGCATTCAGAAAAACAGGAGCTGCAAGGTATCGGTTTCAGAGACGACGTCCCTTCCTATTGCAGACACTCAGCCATCCTGGGCCAGGGGGCGAAGGTCCTACCTGTGCAACCACCACAAGATGGGGGAAGCTGTTCAGAGTCCTGGATCTGCACAAACCTCCCCAATGTGACTCTGCACAAGCACCACAAAACTAGGAACACGAGTCTTCTGTTGKAAATCCTCCCAATTTAGTCACAAAATCTCTCCAAGTTACCCCAGATCAGTGACACACAGGTGCATTTTAAGTAGGAAAGCAACTTTACGTACGTTTTAAACTAYGATCTGCTGGCCTTCTGTTTTAAGAGTAAACTGAAGCAAATTGCTTCCTTTTTTAATGGATTATAGAAGGAATTCAAGTGTCATTTTTCTACCCTTGTATGATCAATACCTTTAATACACTTATAAATTATTAATAGTCTGCCCACAAAAATTAACCACCTCTGAAGAGGCATAATTGCTCAATGCAGTTGAATAGAAAGAAAAAAAAGGAAATTGAAAGATTTCTTTGCGTTTTCTGAAAGTTTCGAGTGGCTTACCAGCAYAGCTCAAAAGCCACACAGTATATTATTTAATGCAGTATATTAGCAGCAATTTACTCATTAATTTCCCTTCCTTCTGTGGCACCATAAAGGGACTTGGCATATAACTGTTTAATCAGTCAAAAGCCTGTACCATGAGGACTGTCTCATTACATTCCTCTTAGAAATGAATCTCTTTTCCAGATGGGAAGGCCTTGAGTAAGAGGAAGGGGCTGCGCTGATGGAGGAGTGAACGTAAGTCAATATTATTCTGGATCAGTGCAGAACATTACACAATACTCCCAGTGCTAACAGCACAGTGCTCCTGCTGCCATCTCCTCACCAGTATTGTTGATAAGTATCATAAAGAGGACATACATTTTACCGCTAATTAATATTATGTGCTATATTCATTTAGCTGTATTTTCATTAGCTGAATTATCAAATTAATGATAATAGACTACATAATCCTCTAAAAGGTGTCTCATTTTTAAAATTTATGTCTCATTTTCTGAATTGATAGAAAATAAAGAGATCTCAAAGTGTTGGCTAAAGACCACAAACTTACCATGTAGCTCTGACCCTGAAATTCTTGTACCAACTCTCCTTCTATCTGCTCTAATAAGAGAGAATTAGGCTATCATGGACAAAAATGATATATAGTATTAGATTATGATATCCTTTAAAAATTCAGGACAGCTGGACCATATCTGAGAATCTCAACTACACTGATGTGTTTTTGTGATGATGAATTTTGACTAGAGGTTCAAGAAAGGTATGAAATTATGAGACCATCAAACTACCTCCAGAGCCTGTGGTTGCCCACCACAGACTAACCACAAAGAATGACTTTTTTTTTCATCTTGCACGGACCTTTTGAGYTTCCTCTTATTTCTTTAGTTTAGGCCGACGTTGAAAAAGCTGGTTTTGATGTCACTGAGAAGTTCTCTCTGGCTCTTTATAGCCATTTCCTTAAAAACATGAACATATATCTGAAAATAAGTGCTGCATTTCAGCAGCCTCTTGTGTAGCCTAGTAAAATAGCAGGAAGAATAACATATAATTAGCCAGATTAACAAAAAAAAAAAATAAAACCACCCAAAAAACTGCCACTTGTGCAAGTGCTAAGAAAGTATCCTTCTTTATACAATTAAAGTTCAAGGTTGCAGCTATAATAGGCTTTTCAGCTGTATTTTAAAGTAGATTCAAATTGTTAGTCACCCCTAACCTTGTTAGAGATTCATGGTGTCGAGTACGCAAAGCGGAACAGAGTGAGAGGGTTATAATACACTTATGGGAAGAGAAGAAAAGGGTCCTGCAGCAAGAGAGAATATCGTGCGGGGAAGCTACAGCGTTCTGAAGAGCTGCATRCACACTCCTTTTACACCACCTGAATCATTCTGAGGAGAGGCGGCTTTGGAGATGTAATTGTGGTCACTTATCGGCATTATGAAGATGCTTATTTTACATCCAGCCAAGAAATTAATGAAGGAGCTGGATTTTTAGGCTTCATTAGTCATAAAACGTGTCTTTGTGTGTCAGTCCAACACTGGTAAGGATGTAGAAAGGATTTTTCCCTCAGTAATTCAGAAGACTTAAAAAGCTGTGGTTGTCAAAAGGGCCTGTGGGCCCAGAAATGCAGCAACTTCTTCCAGGTATYTTTGGGAGCTCCTGTGGAAAAGTGATATGATTAGAGTCGTTCTCGCTTTGATTACAGGACGTTTCTCACACTGTTCATCACATACAAAATTCTAAGTGAATAGAAGAGTGATCGGGACCCCTCTCTTTTAGAAGCTACAGAGAAGAAGATATAAAAGAAAAAAAGAAGAGGGGAAAAAAAGAGATGCCAATAGGCCAGCCTAGCCATTTAGAAGGGTATAAAGAAATCAAGAGAAAGAGGGCACTGAATGGGTAATGCTGAGCAATCATGCCACAGCRTCCAAGGATTTGCAATGTTTGCTTCTTGAGCTCTATCAGCATGCAACCCAGTCCTGCTTCCCACCCCAGAATAATGCCAGGGCATCACCCCATGACTCGCTCCTGCTCCTCTCTGCCGCTCATCACCAAGCCCAGACTTCTGTGGCAGCTCTGCAAATTCCACGCTCCAAACCCCACTTCCAGGAGACTCAGAACTGACATCTCTTGAAATTTGCAAAATGTCATTTTAAAAGTACATTTCACCCCAGCCTGCTCTGACTCTGGGGAGGAAAAAAAAAAAAAGTATTTAAATGTTCCAAGTATTCCAAAGGTTTCTCCTCACAATGTTTTCCAGAAAGTCAAGAATTTGAAATCTGTGCTACATCTGTGTAAATTTTACACTGTGCCCACCACATAGATTTTAGGCAACGCCAAGCTCTTGGCAATTCGTTACCACTAGGTTTGATAAGCCTCATGGGTGCCTATCTCTTGAAAATAGGAGGCCAAATCTCTTGAGGGTCATTTGTTACTAAAGAAGCTTCTGTCTCACAAATCACAAGCCCATCAGATGCTGCAAATACATTAGTGATATACAATGTTATCACTGTACACTTTCATTTGAGTGCAACCCTTACTGGCATATTATTTCCATTACAAAGAACAGTTATTCATCTTATGTATACATATGTGCATGTATGTAKATGGCTATAGGCTCCCAAATTCATAAATTGTAAGCTATATTAAATATGCTGAAAACTGACTGATGATGATGAGTGCTGCTCTTCTGGGCTAATTTCTCTTCTAAACCATGGTATGAAAATTCTAGCTAATGGGCTCGTGACAAGACTAAACAGGGGTAATAGCAGACTTAATCAAGAAAACAAATGGGATTCATTAAAAGCTGGCACTCGGCAGATAATCTTTGGAGAGTTCTCACCTCAATCTATGTGTCCCTATTAAAAAAAAAAAAGATCCAGCTGTTTTTATCTCAGTCTATTGAGCCAATTCAGTAGGACTTCATAATTGAAAATATTAGACATGGTTAACTTTGGACTTCAGGTTCCATTTTTAAAGATATGTCCTCCTTCCAACTCTTTATCTCAGTATTCACTGTAAAACACCATATAGCTATTGCTTCTTACCACTGGGAGCACAAATTAGCTATACCTCCACCCCTATCATATAGTTTAAAACAATGTTCTAGCACTGAACGTATTTCTTGACAAATGCCACTAAGGAAGGCCTTACGTATGTAGGCTGAATGTAGCACAGATGTGCACGCACACAGCCTGCACTGTGCACCTGTGCAAGCAGGAAGGCTGGAAATGGAAGCCAAGTTTTCTCTTTTTTTTTTCTCCTCCCCTTCTTCTAGCAATGTATGTCATTTACCATCCCTGAAGTCCATGTAGCCTACCTGAGCTGTCAAAGTGCCAAACTTAGACCTCACCAATGCCAATGGAGGCTTTTTGGCATGTTTGGACCAGAAATTGATAGGCATATTCAACCTGTTCTGTAATGCTCCCTGTTTGTGAAGATACTCCTACCTGCTGCACCTACTGCKAAAAGATGGTATCCTCTTCATTTACGGACAACTTGACCCCTAGCTTATTTGCTTGCATTTGGTTCACCAACATTTCAGCAAAAGCTGAAAACTTTCACTGTCACCTCCTAATCACCTTAGGGAAGTGGCATTGTTTTCTTGTTATGTTCTTCCGGCTCTATTTTGAGCACAGCACATTTTGTGTTAAAGTGCTCAAATTCCTTTCAGGTGGCTGCACCCGCTACAGCATGTGGCTTTACACAGTATCTAAATATGCTAAGGCAAACTGAGCATTATCTCATTGCTAATTAATGTCCTATAATAATTCTGACCTTTAAAAAGCATCTTCCAACACTGCTGTTTTAGAGGCCTGCTGTGCATATACTTTTTTTTTTCAAATTTTTCCTCCTACCACTTCTGTTGTCATAGGACCCTCAGCGCTCRTAAGTGCTGCTCACTGAGGTTGGAAATAGCCCTGGCTAGCATTTTGAAGTTTGTTTTTGGTTTTTTTCCCTCCTCTGTTTGTTTTCAGGGCTTGATTATCTCAGTTACTCTTGCAGAAAACACTGAGTGATATGAGTTGCTGGCCGTGCCAAAGTGTGCTGCGAGCTGCACTGCAACATCTGGCTGCTCAGCAAGCACGTTCACATGCCATTCGGGGGGTGCAGACTACATGCAGACACAGGCACATTAATGCTAGGGACCACCTAGAAGTTATGGGTGAGCTACAGAGAGTCTGGATGCAGTTCATTTGGTGCACAAGAATCCCCTGCTACCGTCCTCACCTTTGGGCTACAGTGTTCACTGTGCCTCTCAGTGCTTTACCTCCAGAAAACAGCTCTTCTGCCTCACGTGGTCACCCACAGTTGTTCTGTGGGAACAACCATGGACTTCCTAGCTAGGTAGTGTCCTTCACTGACCAACAGTAACGATAAGGGAACAATTATTAAAAGTGTATAGAACAAGAATAAAATTAGGATCTTCCTTTGTAGTACAGTCATTTGAGAGGTCCAAGAAGGCATGATGCAGTTCATCTTTCTGGGCTTCTGTAATCATAAATATATCTCATAACTTGTCTGATAAAGAAAAAAGTATTTTMTATTTTTAAAATTATTACAGAAAAGGGAAATAATACACCAAGCCAGAAACTGCCATAGAGGTGCTTGCTATGAACACCCCTTAGAGAAGAGGCAGTGCCTGTAGTTCAGCTCCCCTCATCCAGCACTCGGGGAGAGGGCCCTTTCCCACAAATTTCTTCTGCAGCCCATTTTGTTGGCCACTGAGCACCACACAACATCAAGGACTGACCCTCATCTCCGTACTGCAGGTGGTAAAAGCTGAACACAAGGACTACGTGCCTGGCGTAGCCTGCCAAGAGCAGTCAGAGCTGGGACAAGGCAGTGGGCACCACATACCTGCTCCAGAGGCGTGTGCCCTGTGCAGACACAGTGTTCACCCGAGCAAACAGCCCCRCTGCAGCCCAGCAGAGAGATCCCACCCAAGCACACAGCAGCAACCACCTTCAAGCTCTCCTGTGGCCACCGAATATTTCCCCATATAGTCACCAGCTGTGTTAAGGCCTCTCCAAAAAAGRGAACAGCTGGAGCCAATGTTTCCACATACTGCAAAAAGAGAAACCCAGAAGACTGCCAAAAGGGACAAGAACATCTTCAGGGGAAATGACTGTTTAAGAAAAGGCTRTGACAACGTACGAATCTCTGTGACAAAGTGTTATATCCGCTACGTCAAGCTCATAAACTTGGAAAGAGATGCAAACTCTGCTTGTTACAAAAATCAAAGYAGAGACTATTTTTTGAGACCTCCAAAACCACAGCGAGAACACCCCTGGCAGGCCTGCAAAGCCATCTTTTAYGAACCCTGCATCAGAGATTTCCTGTTACACGGTTTCATGAACACTGGGGATTTTCAATGGTTTTGCTTGACATAGCACCAACATTCAAGTGTATCATTTGAGGCATGTTTTGCAGCTGTCAGAAAYCTCTACCTGTACAACACAGCATCAAAGAGAAGAAAGCTTGCCATAAAAGAGCGGCTGAAACTGTACTCCCCTGAAAACCGAGAGCTCTGAGGCAAAAGAGACCTATCCAAAACATGGCACTGAGAAAGACAAAAAGACTGKTGATCCTTTGTGTAATCTTGCTAAAGTCAACATTATCAAAGTTGAAAGAACAAAAATAATCTTATACAAAYCATTACTTATATAAAACTGTAATGAAGGGGAACATGCTTATAGGAGGCAAACATCACAGAGGAGCTGKTTTTGGCAAAGAATACCACCCACGAGTCCTTTATTAGAGATACAAAACAGACACCATTGGACCTGCTTATGAAGGTGTCACAGAGGAAAGAAAGGAGGCTTGTCGAAGAAAAGCTGAGTTAAGAAACACTGCCCCAGCAGAAGGCAACCGTGCTGGGTGAAACCCAGTAGCTGAAACGCTCACCCACAGAGGCTGCTCGAACTTCAGGTAACTGCAGTCCTGTGGCACCGCACGAACCAGGGCTGAGGCTGCATCAGAACAACCAACTGAGTAAGTAAGACCAACACAACAAGGAGCCAGACTGTACTCGTCAAGCRGAGAACCACCTGGAACAGGCTGACACAAAGGATGGATTTCTGTCCATGGCTGCTGTGTCTCTCACAGGGAACACGAACAGTTGCCTGCAGTACCAGGTAAAAACATTTCACATTTAGGTGAGCTATGTCTATGTAAAAGTGTAATGAGAAATCACTGCCCAAACATAAATCTTAAAGCTGCTCTGCAGTGCTTTGTTTTGGGAGTCTGGGAGCAGATTTGCTAGGTACCTAGTAAGACCAAGCTTGGTGTATTAAATAGGTTGGATTTGGGCAGGAAATGGGAAGTTTTATTAGTTTTTGCTGCCTTCCTTYTGCTGCACGATTCATTCATTCAAACAAAGAGCATCTCAGGGCAGGCTTGGGAGCAGAGAGGCTGCAAGGAAGCAGATTCCCACCTGCTCCACGCACTTGCAGAAGCTCCCCCAGCTTTCCATCACCACCTGCAAGAGCCTCACACAAAGCATGAGGTTATAACATCGCTGATGCCCAGTAATGCCCAGCACTTACAGCTTTGATTGTTGTCCCTCCAGCTCCGTCCTGGCCAGAGATGGGAGTGGGAAAAGAGGGAAGGAGACAGAGCTGACCTTTGACATCTTATATCCAAGCCTTATTGCCATAGCCATTTGGAGAATTTTCTCAGCAGGTGTCAGGTATTTTCTGGGAGCATTTTGGCTCTGAAACATCATTAAGCGTTTCCAACTAAAGTAATTTGCTACAAAAGTTTTTGAAGGGGAGGAACCCAGACAAATTAGCTTCAGGGTTTCAGACACAAAGAAAACATGTTCTTTTTGTAGTAATCCTATTACTGTGGATATCCTTCCAGCATATCTGAATGCAGCTTCACTTGTRCTGAACTTAATGTCACACATTCAAGACATTTCTCCAGCTTTTATAAGAGGGAGCTGAAAATTATCACTGTGAAAAATATTTTAAGTATTTTGCAGCCATTTCTTTGTTTCAAAAGATGCTTTTTCAGCAAGATTAAATCAAGTACAATTACTTTCTCTTAAGGTTTTACCTGTTGATCTCAGAAGGCTGCAATTTTAAAGGAGTGCGTTTTTTACAGACCAGAGAGCGACAGTGCACAGGCAGGCTCTGCAAGCCCTGGATTCATGAAACAATAAAAGAAGATGTTCTACTTCAACACTTTCTTCTGCGCGCAGACTACTCCGTCCTTGAGGCATAAGTGACATAAAAATAGACCCTGTGCTCGTTCTCCAGCCGAGTCATGCCAGGATCAAGAGAGCCCCAGCGCTGGTGAGCGCGGTGCCCCGCAGCATGGTGCCCTGCAGTGCGGTGCCCCGCAGCATGGTGCCCCGCAGCGGAGCAGCCCAGTCCCAGGCAGCCCTGCCAATGGGGCCGGCTGAGCGCTCCAGGGATTGACACGGGCGCCGGGAGCCGCGGGGCACGGAAGCCCCAGCCCTGGGCTTCTCCCGCGCCCGGCCGCGAGCTCCCCCGAGGGCTCCGCTCCTGCCRTGTGCAGCCGAGCTCCGGCACTGCCGCTCTGCCCCACTGAGCTCTGCTTTATAAGGGACCCATTTCACACCCGGATGCAGCTGGCTTCACCTACTGCATTTCACTCGTCTCAGTTAGATTTTCACTCGTTATTTCCCCAGCACCTCCGGAAGGCAGGGGAAGTGCTCCCCATTTTGAATATATGGGAGTATTTTTTAGAGGAGTGAATTATCTGATGCTTATCTCCAACACCAGGGCCTGTAGGTGCAATATCCAGCTCCTGAAGCCCACGGACTTGCAGGAATTTATAGCAGCAGATTGACAGAGAGGTTTTTTCTGCAGGTTGTTTATATTATTGTAAGCTGCTTAGGTGGAAAGCTTTAACAGAATGCTAGATAAAAAGAAAATAGGTTTTAAACCTCCAGTAACCCTTTCTTTTTTTTCCCCCCAACTTGTTCTTGAGCAAAAAATGCAGGTCCTTTCATGAGGACCTGGCACGAGGGAAAGCCTGGGGAGGAAGGGGACACAAGCGAGGCCAGCTAAGGATCCTGCTGCTCAGGAAYGGGAATAAGTGAAGGATCTTCACTTTATCCACAGGTAGGATCCCAATTTCTGCAGGATTACGTATCTTAGGTGTGCTGGCATTTTCCATAGGAGAACAAAAAACAATGGGTTGGAAAACAACTGCTAAGCAGAATGCTCCTCTTAGTATTATTCTATGGTCCCAGAAGCCAAGCAGACCAGCAGCACCTCTAGCGAAAATTATTCAGGCTTTGAGTCATAAAGGAAACAGTAGTTGGKTCTTGTTTACAGTAACACTGAACTTTCACCTTTTTGAGGGCATTGCCATGTCTATGAGTCACATAATACATCTTTATCTACAGGAAAAAAAGAAAAAAGGAAAAAGCAGCACAATGAACAAGTAAGAGAAGTTCTCATAGGTAAAGCCAAATGTCAGTTTGTGCCAATGTCTTCCACTACCATCCTAGGCAGAGGAGGAGTTGACAGTCCATTGAAATACCATGTTCAACTTCCTACAAAGGTGCTGAACGTAAGCACAGCAGCTGATGTCAGCAGAAAAGCAGGACCATTACTTATCATTTATGTCAACCACAGGGAAATGCAGCTGTCACGGAACAGGAAAGATCATTAAGTGGTGACTCACCTCACTCAGATGATGCCAAAGACGGAAGCGAAACCAATAAATGCTCCCATTCCACTCCTGGACCAACGGAGAATACATGAAAACAGCAATTTCCCCCTTCGCGCTGCTGGGTAACGGGGTAGCCCAAGGAGGCTTCSTTCCGAGTATCTGCCACCAGCCTGGGAGAGAAAGGTCTTCTCCAGGCAGGGAGACGACATCACTCGGCCTGAGTCAAATCCCCGCTGAGGTTTCCCTGCAAAATATATMAGATAAATCAGTAATCTGCATTCCTTGTAACTAAAGCAGATGCTGAGAGGGACAGAGAAACCTTGTAATAGCAGGCAGCTCCTTCAAGTAGTATCACAAACCTGAGCGCAAAAGGGCAGCTGAATTCTTGTGCAAAACGTGGTATAAAGCCTGACAATCTCAAGCAGTAAAAATAACCAAGAACAAATTCACAACTCAAGGCAAATTGAGCAAAAGCAATTCAGAGCGTTCTCAATAAAATATTTCTTCAGTATACTCTCTAATAATTTAGCATATTAGTAGCTGTGTAACAGCAGCCTATTTCTGTCCTGGGAGCATGATTAGCTAGCTCAATTTTGATTCAAGTTAACTAATCAAGCTCTCAGCCATACTTGTAGGGGAAAAAGACAGGGATGCGATAGCTTTTAGTGTAGCCTTGTTAAACCAGGTAAAGAGGATAAGCTCTAAACTGACTTGCAATGTGAAGGAGAGTGAGCTATGGRCCAGCCACAAGCAATCTTCATCCCTGTGCCCAAAGCAGCTGAGGTCTTTGGGATACCATTGCACAGAGAAGCAGAAGCAACAGTAGAGACCTGGGAGGAAAGAGGAGCATAAAACAGCCTAACATGTAGAGAACCAGAAATGGCACAGGCTGGAAAGGTAAAGCCATGAAAACTCAGGAGAAGACTTAAGTTTTCAGCCCTGTTATACTGCCTTACTGAGTGGGCTATTTAAAATTCTCCTTTTCTAGGCAGAGAGACTATCAGGCAAAAGAGCTTCAAGGAAAGGAAAGGGAATCCTATTTTATCCTGCAATGCTAGAGCTTGGCAGAATAGATATAATCCCCAAACACAGTATTTAGGGATAGGTTACAGTCCTAGTAGGGTATTGGCGACTGCTCCATACAGGTTTAGCTGACAGGGCACATAAGGCTAAAATGCAAGAAGCTGTGCGTTAGCAGCTCATATGGAAAGTTTTGATCTCTACAGAAAAAGCAAGTAAACCTTGAGGAATCATCGATCCCTATCTTAGTGTCATCAGCTCTCTTCAGCTCCATATATCAGCCTAACTGCCGGTGTTTGTGAAAGGATGAAAGAGCTCCTTTCCTTCAAAATGACTGCACAGAAATTGAATTGCAGCTTCTGGGCGGGTGCAGTGTGAAGTGCTTACRTCCTGGGATGAAGATTTTTTCGGCCTTCTCTAGCATCCATGATTAAGTGAGAGGTATTAGATTAGTCCAGTGGCTGTTTTCCCTGCTTTTGCAGTACACTACAGGTTAGAACAAAATGTGGATGATTGCATGTGTAGCCACGGCCCSCTGCGCTCCTCAGGGGTGGCCGCAGACACCCACCTCAAGACACACTCTCACCTTTTGGTTTTACGGGTCAAATAGTCTKGTTCTTTTAACTGCTGCCATTGAGGTTCCCCAAGCAATCGCGAAATACAAACCAGGAAGGATTTTAAAGGGAAGTGTGTTCACCAGGTTAGCGGTAGTGTAATTCTGAGAAGGGTACGAAAGTAAAGTAGTACTGATAATGCACAAATCCAAGGGCTGATATAACATGCCTTGCTTGCACTGAGGTAAGAATTTGTAAAGAAAACTCACCTGATTGGAAAAATAATGAGCTCCCTGCTTTTTAAGAGCAACTACACAAAACACACACTTTTTCCTCTTGCAGAGAGCATCTATTTCCTAAGGCAAAAGGAGCAGCAACAGGGAACATTATATAGCAACACCTGCCTTAACTCTAATGTTTTGGCCACTGCTGAGAGATGCAGAAAGTCAGGGTGACACTGGCATAGTAATAAAGTAGCAACAGACAGTAACACAGGGAGTGCAGACAGGCAGCCAAGGCTAGTTCTTGTGGGTTAACAGTTTTCCAGTGCTGGAAGAAGGCTCATTCCAAGGCAGGGCAGGCCAGGACAGTGCAGGAGAGAGGAGACTGGAGAGCACGGAGGCAGAAGAGATGYTTTATTAGGTCTAAATGCATCCAGTGCTTTAATAACTAGCTGCTGCTTCAGGGGAGGATGTTCTGCCTGCAGCTCAGAGATGTGAAAGCTGGCATGGCAGGGCAGGAGGCCCCAAAGGAAACAGTGGCAAAAACARAACAATATTAATCAGATACTCAACAAAAATGACCACAGCCCAAACAGGTTGAGTTTCACAAGCCCACRAAGTGACATCCGAGTTTCTGGGATGCTGCAAAGATTAGACACCAAGACTTTATAGAAGATTTCCTTTGCCCAGCATAACATCTCCCCAGCACCTGTGAACAGCAACAGGGCTAAAAGTAAGAAACTAAGCAAGAAATYCTCTGATTTTCACCTCCACACGACAGGCCTCTGCGCAGTTACTTCTCATCCCCTTAAACCTCGCCACAGGCAGGACTCTATGTCRATCGACTGATCAAGGCCTCTGTGAACTACACACTAAAATGCTTCTATTTTTTACCTGGAGAACAAAATGGAAACTATGGTAACAAACAAAGACCTACTCAAGTCCATCAAAGCCAGAGAAGGTAACTCAGCCTATCTCAGGCTCGAGTCCTTGACCTCTCCGCTAAGACTCCCAACACGGGAAATGCTTCTTGTGATGGTCTCTATGAACCAGATGCAGGGAATGGGACAAACGGTGCAAATAAATCTTACATAGACATACGGCACCGCACAATTTCAGGTCTTATCCAGAAAAAGCACAAGAAATCCATGGCATCATAGCTTTAGTTGGTAATTTCAGCTCAACTTATTTTCACCTTCATCTGTGCCTTATATGAAACATGTCTGGCAAGCATGCCAGTGTTACAGCTTATAACATCATGTAAAATAYTTCTAAAAAGCAGGAACATTTCTGAGCTAACTGCTTTTGTGGAGAAGTAAAATTGTGTAGGTTTCCCTTCTTCTGAAACAAGACAGAAATTTTAAAATTGTATGAGAAACTTACCTCTCCAGCGCTTTCCTTTTCCTGCAGGACGCCTGGCAATTTTTCTACCACACTCRAAGGCAATTTACTGTGACACGACTTTAAAAGCAAAGCTCATTTCTACAGTGCCTATTTTTTTGCAACACAGTAGAAGTTCTGCATGTCTGACAGCATAAAGATTTGTGTCCAAAATACCATGTGGGTTTAAAGAGACCAATAAAAAGAGTCAAGTTTTCAATTTTTGTTTGTCCTTTYGTTGCAGAGTCCAAATGCTGCTCTTCTGGGCTGTAGAGAAGGGTGCCGATGAGCCTCAAGAGAGGAAATACACCATATTAGCTATRAGAAAATGAAATATTTTGGCTTGCCTTCATTTCCCAGAGCTAGAAAAAGCCACTAAGYTTAAAAGTACAAAGGTTTGTGAGGTCAGAAGTAAATGAATCCCCATGATATATTTTTGCCATTTGTCTTTCCAGGCTGATTTTTAACCCAAGCATCAAATGTTTCAAGCCGCATACAAAATCACAAATAGTGCTTTTGTCACACRTTTGTTAATTATCAGCTGCTTTCCAATCTAAGACCTAACACTAGTGATATGATGCAAACTGCCATCTGCATTTTGAACCCCAATTTCAACGGAATCCCACATTTGTCCTGTGCTACCTCAGGCCACTAAAATACTAAAAAGTRGCTTGATCGTTATAGCAAAGAAGGCACCTTAGGCCAAATTTTTTCTCAGAAAATGTCACAGAACTGTCTTTKTTCTGGAGATACCAGTATGTGGCTCATTCTGAATTTTAATGGTCTTCTAAAAAAACACCACACAGACTGGACGTATGAATAAACTGTTGAAGGAACACACACCACCACTTATCTCTGAAAAATAATCAATACTGCAGAAAAGGCTTGCAAGCAGGATGAAATAGAACAATAATTTTCTTTAATCAGTTTTGAGCTATTATATATTACCAATTTTCATTCTGGCTTCTTGTCTGCCCCTAAAACAGACAGTTAACTCTGAAATTAGTGTTAGAGCCTRCCTCAGATTTCAGGTCCTCAGACTTTAATGGTTCATCTGCAGRGAAGGAATCTGTGTTTTACAGCATTTGGATATTTCTTAGAACCTTCTCCAGCATCTGAGCATTAACACATGCAGATCAGTGTATCACCACGGTGCCATCAYTGCATCGCAGCCACTTGTACTGCTGGTCAGGGTAAACTTGCCAGGGCTTTGCCACTTTGTGGGGCGGTCAGTGGTTACATATAGGTATATATAGGAACAGCCAAACCCATTTGACTGCTGTTACCTTGTAAGAGTCTCAGGRCCTTACAGAACACATACAGAACACTGCAGTTACTGCACTGGGGCAGGTACTAATGGCCCATTAATCCCTCTCCRAATACCCATACAAAACAGCTCTCAAGCCCTCGAGGGAGCATTTGGATTCTCCCTATAGACACTTGCATGGGAGGGGGGAGATGTATGTCAAAATTAGTTCACATTCAGTTTACAGTTCTATTACATTTTACATGCTGCTCCTTGCCTACCCTTTCTTGTCATTTCTTTCAACGCTTTTCAACTTCCACGCATTTTAAAATGATACAGTAGTATATCAATTATAATTGAGTGGTAAAAAATATTATTTCTCTCCTTGCTAGATATATGGTACCCGTGAGTCAAAGCAAAGATTTGTAGCATGCAGAGAGAGAATTTAATAGCATAATGTTAATGCTTGCTTGCATTACTAAGTTTGTTTTCTTTTTTTCTTTTATATTTGTCATATAATTTTTTACTGTGTGTTTTCCGCCTCTGAACGCATTTCCAAAGWCATTATAATCTACTACCTTGTCTTATAAAAGGTCATTAGTCACACAAATTGTCACGTACGTTGACTTTAAATTCCGCAGGCTTTCTGCTTGAGGCTGCAGGGAAGGAGCCTGGGAGGRGAACTGGGCCAAGAGCAGAGCGAGCTGTGCCGAGAGGCACGGCCAGGCGGACGGGGGGCAGCTGAGGCGGGCCGGGCAGCGGAGGCTGCAGCGCAGCCCGGCCACCTTTGGAAGCTCCAGCTCTTCATTCAAGGCTATTCCGAAGCAACCCATGCTAATGCTGCAGCTGGCGTTTTGAAAAATGAAGGTCACGATCACAGTATAAGCATWAAAAAGCAGTGTGAGAATCTTCCAYGGTGCTCKGTTGTCTTGCCAAGTCATTTAAAGCATTTAAGGATGTTTGGGGTTTAGGAGACTGAATGTTGCTTGTCTACATGATTTCAATTATTACAGTCTTTTCTATTAATATTTTTTTTTTACCTTTCTTAATAGCAGCTACAAATCTGAAACACAGTGAGCCCGAACTTTTTCCTTCCCTTGCTGTCTTTTCATGGCTCTTATTAAAAACAAAAGCACACTCCTCGCTCGACTGACAGACGCCTTAAATGACAGCTCTGGATGGGGTCGGACAGTCCTTTTATTTCTCCCTATCCCCTCAGCATGACACAGACCCTGCTTGGGCACTCTGAGCACGGTGCCAGTGCAAGTGCTGGTGCCTTGGTGAGACATGGCCAGGTCTCATGCACACACTCATCTTCTTTCCAAGGTTCTGAACACTCGTCTGGATCTGCAAAGCTTTGCTGCATTCAGACTGGTGTCTACTCAGGTCTCACACTGCAATTTTCTGCGTTTGGAGAGTCATTGCAGGGCATGGCCATGTTTCATGGCCGGCTTTCTCTCTTCCACCTTAAGCTCACACACAGCGTGCGGCTGGTAGGCAAGTCACCAAGAAAAGGTTTGGTGGAACACGGGTGTACAGTATGTACATTAATACCCATATCAATTTATAAACCTACTATGATTTAGTCTGTTTTTAATCAGCACAGACCACAACAGCTCTTAATTGAACAAGTGACCCAGCACCAAAGCAAAGGGCATCTGTGTAAATGCCTAATCACACAGTGGCTGGCCGGAGCACACCCAATAAGAGGGATAGAAAGCAGCACCAAAATGTTTTAAGATGTAAAAACGACACACCGTTCAGTGAACACTTGCCAACATCATCTCTAATTACCGCAGTGATTAAGTAGTAAAGAATTTGGTCCCATGGGGACTGCAGTTCTGAAGGAAATACAGTGCCATGTGTTACAAAATTTTTTCTTGCAAATCATTATGGAAATTCTGCTTTCTGTGGTTCTCCTAACAAACTCTTTCTTTACAAAAACCATGCTTCATTTGTGAAGTGCAAAGGGAGTGTAGTGTGCCTGCTTCTGAAGGTTTACGTCTTTATTGCAATATATTCAACTTGCCTTTTAAAAAAATCCTTTTATGTCTCTAAAGAAAGAATAGAAAGCATTAGATATTTGCATACTGTAAGGGTTCCTCTCATCCCCACAGAAGAACAAATAGAGGAGAGGGGAGGGCTAGATGAAAGCCTCGAGACCTTGACRCAGCATGGCAGTGGCCTAACAAACACTCAGAGAAACTGCAATTAATGCAAGACCTGTTTAAAACCATAGTCTTCAGGGACACCTTACAAGACCTTTTTTTAGAAGTACTTCTTGTTTTCATATTTCTCACAGCGTAACCAAAAGCTCAGATTTTTTTTCCAGCTTGGAAGGCTASAGCACAGGAAAAAAAACCTGGGGTTGGGTAGCAAATGCATTTGAATTGATTTTAATTTACAGTTTACATTGAAACTTTTCAGAGCTGTRGATCAAAACGTCTATTGTACAGGCAAAATATATATTTCACCTTACTATGTTCATGTTTATTGTGTTTTATTTTCTCAGCAGGTGTCTCTGGATATACGCTGTCTYGCTTCCTTTTCATTCAGCAAAGAAAGAGGAAAAACCCGCATCCTTTTGCAGAGTTAGTACAGGAGACAAAGAAGAGCCACAAGAATAACCGGGGACCTCCTCTGTTTTATCCTGCATTCTGCACATCAGATCCCTGTCTCTGTCCTCCTCCTACCCCTTGCTAGGCAGAGCATCCAAACACATTATTGTATACTCCAGAAATAAATATTTAGCCTGCACAAATCACTTTTAACATTACACCAAAGAGACCCAATTATCCCCATTTCACTGGTTGGAAAACTGAGAGTCAAACATTACCCGAACGGAATATGTGCAGCARTGAAACAGTCCCACATGTCCGCAGGCTGTGAATGTCGTATGTGTAGGCTGGAAATGAGGTAGTAAAGAAGAGGGCATTTCTGTCTGCTCTGCAAGATAATGGAGCACAAAAAGGGAGAAGAGAAGGAAAGAGAGATGTGAACGAGTCCCTGATGCTGCTCTTCTCACACTCCTCCTAGGCAAGCTGGAAAACAGTGCTGCAGAATCAACCCTAAACAATTCAGAAGGAGACCAAATAACTTCAGATACAGCTCTCAGAAAAAAAAATATAGATACATGATAAATGTAACTGAAAAATGGCAGCATGACCAGTTACTGTCCATCAGCTGCACCTAATGAGGCAAACCATGCTGGTAAAATATATTAGCAAAAAGAGCAAAACTCCACTGTTTTCAGCCTGACTACAGTAATAAATTAAGTGATTGCTCTTACTTCTTAGTAGYCATGAGGTTTATCTGGCAAGACAGCAGATGTTCTGAATTTCATTTCGTAAAATGAGATTTTAAGGCTCTTCCTTCTTGGCCAAGTTGTTACAAGTATGCAAGAAGATGCTTTTTCTCAGCATTAAATAGGATGTTAGTTTTCTGAACTCATTTCATGAATCATTTATGACCAAATATAAATCCTCACAAACTCTGGAGCTTCCTGGTCAAGAGCACTGAACCAGMAAGAAGAATATTTAGGCAGATTTAATAGGAATGCCAAAACAGTTAAAACTATGACTAGAGGGACAGTAAACAGTAAACAAGTTAATTGGACCAAAACACTTATCAGTTGGTTCAGTCCCATCTGCACTACCAGCAAAGCTGATAATAAAAGTACTGCCAATTTTGCAAGGAACTGCAGATTCTCCCATTCTTCCTATATTGTTATTTCTATGGTGGACATCATGACACCCTACTGCCCTCACRATTCACTGAAAACCTTTTTGAGGCTTATCAATATAACGTCCCAACTCAGTCATGCCAAGAAAAACACTAATATAGGATAAAATAGATCAAACTGTGTTTACAGTAACCAACAAATCTGTAATAAATGTAATCACAAAACCCTAAGAAGAAAACCACGTTTAGAGGCAAATGGATTATCTAAGCAGCAATGCTAAACCAAGACAACATTGAAAACCAAAGTCTCCATGTCATTTTTGCTGTTCTCTTCCATGGTTTTACTCAATTAAGGGATGCTGATGTTTCCAAAGCATCTGCTCTCAACTCTCATTAGCTCAGATGGGGAAGGGCACAGAAATTAGTAAAGCAGGTTCTGGGGAGGACATACTAGGTGAAAAGGAAGATTAAAGGACCATTCTAGGGAGCACGTGATGGGAACAAAAGCAATATTCCCTGCTTGGGAAATGGCCAGGTGAGGGTTTGGGGCATTCTGGACATGAACATGAAGAACCATCTTCATATCCTCCAAATTCCTCTGGGGCTGAAATCCTCTTCAACACCCCGACTCTCGCACATGATCTAATGTCTCAGCTACCTCCAAGCCCTACAGATCAGGAAGGGCTTTCTGGCAGCACTCGAGCAAATTCTGGAGSCCTCTGTCAGGGCCGCTCTGCAAGCACGTGAGGAGCAGCGACCCGAAAGAGCAGGAGTGGGACGCGCCCCAGCAGTGGCAGCGACATCTGCCCCTGCCCCAGAGGAGGYAGGGAAGAGCCGCTCTTGCACCAATATCAAATCATGACCCCAAACAGCTCCACGAGGCCATCAGAAAGCACGAGCTGCTGTAACCTGAGATTTCATCCAGGGCACTTCCATAAAACCTGAGCGCCTCCAAAAGACAGCGAGAAATTCATCAGTCTCTTCCACCACTTGCCAGCTCATATTGTTGTGTCAGGCTTAGCTATAATGGAGAGAAATGACTTACAAATGCTGAGTAGATTCACCTTGATTTTTTTTCTTATTTTAAATAAAAATATTCTATAAAACTATATAGTACAGAAGTCATTTATGTTGAATATTTATTTCCATTTTATATTAAAACAACACTGGCTTTCTATTTAATCAACTGTGTGAACAGACAAAATCAGAAGATTTTCATAGGTTAGCCTAGTGCAGTTACAAAAATCAAATGGTGCCTAAACTGTTCTATATTGCATTTGTACAAAAAYGTAAGTAACCTTTGACCTTTTTAAAAGGGTAAAACCTATGTATTGCTTTGAAAAGGGCACTAAATGGCTCCTGCACTTAGGACAGGATGGCAAACTCGTGTTGCTGCAGCGTCTCGGATTATCCTGCTGGCCTTTGCGGTGATGCCAGGCATTGGCCTTTACCGCACTGCATTTTCCCTGTTTGAAGAAAGTTGATATTTGCGGACCTCCTTTCACTGAGCAGAATCTGCAGTCTCTGATGCCTGCTAGTGGGACATTTGTTATTTGCTCTGTTTTGAATRTAGTAATGCATATTTCAGTGTGGCACTGCTTCTTCGAAAGATTAAAAACCTCTTAGTCCTGGGAGACTTGTGTCAGCATCTGATTTCATGTGCAAGGTAATCTTTAAATATTAATACGGAGCAAGGTCATGCTCTCTTTAACCCCCAAAATGGAGTTAGTAAATCATGATCTGGCAGTAAAAATATACAGGGCACAGCACTACTTGTTTAGGGCAAAATCTAAATTTAAATTAAACCAAATTGGTTACTGGTATTTTTATAATCACATATATGCAATATATTATTTGTAGKCAGGGAGAAGCATGGATAGCATATGAAGTTGTAGTTGGAAAATATCTGTCAGAAGGATATTAATAAAATCTCCCCAGTTGACGGCACAGAAAGTGATATCTGAAACACCAGTTAGATAAATCTAAACTGGGAATTCAGATGCTCTTGGGGCAGATCTGCTGTCAGACCTCTGCAGACTGCAGAATGAGCCAGTTTACACTAGATGAGCACCAGCCTTTGGGGCTCTCGCCTGCGCGGAGTCACTGATTTATGACACGACACCCGCAGCCTCTTTCACCTCTTCCTGTGCCATTCACCCCCCTGAGCAGCAGGGAAGGGGGCAGTGCTGGAGCTTCCTGGCAACTTCATGAGACCCCTAAATTGAGGGGGGTTTTTTTGTTTTCTTCCTAAGCAAAATAATACATTTCATAGTTAAAATTTCCTGAGAGGGGCTGATGGGTTAGCCTTGCAGTGCTCGATCCGTTACCACCACACGTTAGCTGGAGCTCAGCTCCCAGCGCAGCCGAGGTCCATGCCACACATAACTAAGCACATTTGTCTGGCTGCCAGGGGACCTCTCCGGCTGCGGGCACAGGGGACACTCCATCCTGCAGGAGAGACRCGGCTGAACTCGGCAAGGAGTCGGTATTGCGAGACCGTGACCTTTCAGGCGAGATACGTGGAGGGCAACTGAGAGGTAGCAGAAGCTGGGGAGGGAAAGAGGCTTCATCTGAGCATTGGGACATAAAGGGAGACAAATCATTTAAATTTAAAAATAAGGCAAGCGTGCTTGTTAAGTAGGCGGTGAATGTGTGATTCCCATTTGGAACAGAGAACAGAGCAGTTTATACTCGACATTTAATTATTTGGACTATCAGCGGGCAAGATTTTCCTTACAGAAGGATCCGAGACAAAAGGTGGCTCGTAAATACTCAGCTAAAGCAGCTCCGGTTTGCTCTTTGCTTGGCCTCCCAAAGTTGCCAACTATTTCAAATTATGTATATAAATTTTGTGACATGGACTGTCATGTCTACTGGGAGATGTGCTAAGGCTTTTAGATGCGTTTCCTTTGGCCCTTCTACTTGGGTCTGAGCTCTGATCACYGGAGTGTTTTATGGAGCTCATCGGTAAGAGCAGCGGGAGCCTCTGCACCGGGGCACGCAGGCCGCATTACACCAGGCAGAAGCCAACCACTTAGAAACGGCCGCAACAGACTTGGAGGCTCCAAGACGTAAGAGCTGTGATTAAATCGCTAACCCTACCAAGTGATTAACATAASCCTTAAATTAACGTGCATCGCCACTTGGGGCAGGCTCCATCGTCCAACGAAGCCATAACGAGCTCCTCAGCAGACAAGATGCTCCAAGATCTCACCGAGTATGAAAGTACAGGGTGGTTTCCAGGTGGGGGCCCGTGGATGCTCAGGGATGTGCAGACCCGTCCTAACAGCTCTGCAAAGGTCATGCAGAAAAGCACATTTTGGGGAGGTTTCTGCTTGCCACACAGGTGTCTGTGCTGCCATTGACAATTCTCTTAGAAAGCCACCAAAAAAAAAAAAAAAAAAAAAGTTGAAGGCAAGACTCTCTTCCTCATCTATAACAATTCAGTAGCAATACTTTGCCGTTCCTTATTCACAGATGGATTTTCCAGCATGGTTTGGAAATTGCTTCCAAAGCACATTTCCAATTCACACAGTGCAGCCCATGACTGCTAAAAATTCGCTTGGACTATTCTGTAACATTTAAAAACGTATGGAAACCCAATGCCGCCTGGCATTGCCTCGCGAGACCCAGCTCTGCACAACCAAAGCCTCCGAGGAGGAGGCTGCGGGAGCACAGGAACAAGCTGTAGGGAGGAGGACCAGGGAGAGCAAAGCGAGGTACTCACCAAATGCTGGAGCTAGGAACAAGGCGGAGCAGGGAAGGAGGGGAGGGCAGGAGAGAAGCAAATCTAGAAAGCTGTCTAGAAAGTTGTGCCACCCAAGCATAGACATGGAGACGCAGCCCTAGACGCTGCTCTGAATCCCTCTCTGCACCTCTGCAAGGGTCATCTGCTTTAACACACATCAGGAAAGCAACCCGCTCCCATTAGCATCCTGATGGCCGCAGGAATCCCAAACTTACTTGCAGTGAAAAATAAAAAAYGTAGCAAAATGATTTTAAACAAAGGAGTTGATTTCCAGGTGAGAGGACYCCCAGCTGGCAAACAGCTTTGCTCCCGAGGACCAGGGCTGACGTGCGAGCGGGTGCAGAGGGTCAGGGTAAGGAGAGAGCTGTGGTCGAGCAGGCTGGAGAAAGGAGTAGCATCCCCGCCTGCCCAGGCAGGAAGAGGAGCCGAGAGCAGAGCAATTAGCAGGGTTTTAAACAGCCCCATAAAACACAGTTTAAATCTTCTTGCCCTCGGGAGAGCCAGAACGAAAGACAAGCACAAAGCTGCATGCAAAATGCAAAAGTCTCCATTGCACTGTGTAGGCAGGTGGAGTTATTTACCAAATCCTCTATAGCCTTCTCAGGGCTGAAAGGAATGGGGGAGAAAAAAGCTGTCCAAAGTTTCAGTCAATATTTACCTCTCGGGTTAATAAATTGTGATCCTGACCTCAGCAAAAGTCAATATCTTCTGATTATTATACACAGGCACTTTTTATTTGTGCTAAGTCGTGTAGTGAGTCACTCGTTTCCACTGGCAACTTCGCTTCAATTCTGAACGTCTGACTTGAACAATCATTTATACTCAAAAGCCAGAATTACTACAAGCCAGCGCTGCAAAGCATGGACTTAACTCGTGCTAATGAATAAGCAAGCCTGGGCGGGGGGCAGAGGGGATCAAGGATTAAGCACAAAGAATAGCCATTTTAAATCCTCTTTTAAACACCTCTGAGTGAYGAGGAGCAGGGAGAGGGAAACCCTGAGCTGCGCCATTAAATACAGGGAGGCTGCAAGCGTGGGAGGCAAGAAAAGACAACAACCTGGCCCGACGAGTGAACTCATTTTAATGGAACACTCCTCGTCCTTCTCCCTGAAATAACCAAGAGCAGCAGCAGGAAACACACGCCAAGGGCAAGCAGCAGCGACTCAAACACCCACGAGCCAAAAGCCCGTCTCAAAGAACAGCACTGCACGCTCACACCTTCCTTACCAGAGGACCAGAACAAGAGGCAGAAAATTCAGGGTATTATTCTCATAATTATGTAATGTTTTATATAATACCCTAGGTGTGCACTGCACTTTCCTGAGAGGAATCAGAGCATTGCCTCCCCCAGCAAGATCAAGAATCAGCTAGAATCACATCTCTGCTCTTCAGCTTCTCGTTCCTCTAGCATCCCCCACTGACTGTAATAAAAACATCCTTGGAGCTTACGAGCCTTGTGATGCTGGGAAGATTTTCGCCCACACAACTCACTATTCCTGTCTCTTTTAAGGACAGAAAGTTACTTTGCCAGTTCAATTTGGTCTGACTTTACACTATTCTAGTATTAATGACACTCGTGCAAGCRCCAGTGGGAAGAGGACAGACCGACTCAAGCACAGGAATCTCTGAGCGGTGGAAAGATCTGCGAGAGCAGCTTGTGCACAAAACAACTGGGATCCACCCGGGGCTTCCTGAGACTCTGCTTCCCGAGGACAGCAAACACTGAAATAATAAATCCCACATACACCACTCCAGCACATTTCATCTACAAGCCACATGATCTATCTGCACAGCACTACTCTGACACCATTTTATCTTCTATTGTAATCAAAAAATAGCTCATTATGACTCAAGTAGGTCATACTGGGCTGACAGGAAGAATCTACAGAAACGTTATTTTCTAACTGGAAAAGCTGTCATTTTCAGACAGGACACTCAGCCCAGTGTTTAGCAGTTCAATAAATAACTTTGTATTATCCATAAATATTAGGCTTGAATTCTGTATTATTCAATAAGGTGTATCTCATACAGCAAGAGTGAAGAGCTGGTCTGCCTGACTTGAGAAAAAGCACATCATCATAAGTAGATTTTTCCCATTTACTTCACAAATCAAGCTTAGAGTCACTTGCTCTGAGCACATTTTAAATGCAGACCAGCAGAAATAACAAAGTCATTTAGACAGCTCCTAGAACAAGCAGCAGCTGATGTTCGGGAAACAAAAATGCAAAGAACATCAACAACAAAAAAATATTCCCGCATGCAGAATGTTCAGCTAGAGCCAGAATGTGATGGTGCCAGGGCCTGAGGCAGCAGAGATTCACTCCAGTTCTTGGGAGCTGCTCCTACTGAAGTCAAAAGGTCTCYGGCGGTATCTTAGGAGAGACCTATCTGTTATTTCTGTTCATGACAAGAATCACCAACCACCACGCTCACCGGGCTGCTACGAAGAGCCAGGCCTGCTGTGTAACGTGTATGTCGTTGAACAGCCAGCAAACCCTGAGAGGAAGGCTGGGAATCACTTGGTGAGCAGATATGGATGAACTTTCAGGAGTATAGAGTAAATATATAGGCACTGGGTGGCTATGAAAGATTTTAATCTTCAATAGCCTTTGAAACAACTTGTAAAAGAAGGCTGATTTAAACTCATGCCAGTCAATGGACAGACACTGCAAAAAGATGGGCAAATCCTGGTTAAAGGCTGTGGCTGCTGTAGCTTTAGCATGCTCCCAGAGAGATGCTCACTTCTAGAAAGCAATTCCACCTCTGAATATTTTAGCACAGTTACCCTAAAGGAAATGGAAAGATTCAAACAAGGAAGGGCATTTTAAGCTATTTGACTGTCTGTAGCTGGAGCCTAAGACACTTCAACCCACACCACTTCACATCAGCCTTCTCACACTAACTCAAGTATAGCCACTTAACACACATGCTGTGAAATAAGGAAACGTGTCTCTACCTGCCCGTCCATGGAGCATAAGGCACTTCTTGTCAATGCTTGGAGGAGGCAGCTGCAATGTCTGCCCACAGCAGCATCTCCAGCCAGACGGATCCATGATACAGCACAGGTAGCAATGCTCTCCACATTTGACAGAGCAAAAGTCAACTGTGACATTTTTGACACTCAGAATGCTTTTCTGCATTTTCAGTCCATCCTATTTCAATGACAGAAGTGAAAGGACCTTAAATGCCAGTTAAGCTTGACGGCCAAGGCCTCAAATTGCGTCATTTTCTTCAAAGTAGAAGAGAGTTTATGTGCACACATCTTTTCTAATGGACAAAACTGGGGATGAGAGATTTGCCTTTCCCTCCATACATCCCCAGAACTGTAGATCCATAAACAGATAGAGAAAATAGCCTTCAATTCGAAACAAGCCATTTATATCAGTGAACTAGGAAACACTGCTCCTGTGGGAGATGGAATTTGCGGGGACTCTTTCAAGCTGCTGAGGCCTGACGAAAGAGCAGACACCTCCACAATGGCACCATTTCTGAGTTTACGCAAAGGCAGGGAAAAACATCCACCACCCTCTAGGCAAAGCAAAGCAAAGTCCATCACCCTCCAGGAGGAGGAAGAAGAAAGTGTGAATTAATACTGTGCTGGATCAAGGCAGACTCAAGGCATCGGCCTCATCCCTCCTGGCGCGTAACAGAAGGGAAACATGCACGGAAATTCACAGCTTTGAACATCACTGCAAGCAAGGCCAGCAATGGGGAAGGCATTGATTCCAAGGCCCACCAATACCATAGAGATCACCAGGAGCACAGCAGAACACGGGAGAAGGTTTTGGATGGGGCAATACCCTATTCTTTACGTTCCACAAGCCAGCCTTTCTCCTGCTACAGGGAATGCCATTTGGCCAGAGCAGTCCTTCCTAGCGTGGCACAAGCAACGCAGAGCCAGCATCGGCTTCAGCTCTGCATTCTGGGCAGTCTTCAGCTGCCCCAGACTGYGATGTGGCCCCAAGACAAGGGCTGCAAACTTGAGTTTGTTCCTGAATTTCACAGCCAGAGAAGAGTTCTGATGTGTTTATCACAGCCTATATCACTGAAGAGAGTCAGTGAAGTGTCCTACATTTCTGGAAGCTCCCGAATTCTAAAGAAATAGAGCAAATCTTGTGAAAGACTGAAAAAGACAGATACTTTCTGCAACAGAAAACAAAGGTTGATTTTTGTTGGACAATTCCAGACATATAGAAGAATAATTTCTACTGCTTGCCAACAAGCTAAAATATACACACTCTATATTAGTAATTCAATAGTTATAGTACAGTATATAGAACAGTAATTCAATAGTATCTTCAGAGTCACTCTCATTATGGGTTATATGCGATTTTAATTAGTTAGATCAATATTTTGAGATGAGTGGATTTCTGTTTTCTTCTTGCATTATATTTTAGGTTATTGCTTGGAAATATTTCTTTATTTTTCCCAAGCAATAACCTAAAATGCATGGACCTAAAATATAATGCATAATCAAACAGTCTAAAATATAGGAAGGAATAAAAAAAGATTATTCATAATATGAAGTTTGGTCTAATATTAGCAAGAACTCGTAAGCACTGAAAGAACATTTGCACTCTCCACCTTTATAAAAATCACGTATATCCTTGCATTATGCAGAAAGTAACATTCAATAAAGAATATAAACCCAATTTTGAATTATAGAAAAATCACAACATGTCTTTTTTTTTTGCTCCTCTAAAATTCAATAAATAGTTCAATAGATCCTCTTTATTCCTTCCACCTTTCTGGGGAAAAAATGATTCTTGGGCAAAGAGCTTGCAGGCCAAATTTCAATCTGAAAATAATCTTTATAGCTGAGTTATAAAACAATGAGAATGAGGGTTTATGATGTGAAAGTTGATGCAGGTTTTACTGCTTTGGCATGACTGGTGAAGCCATATTAAAAATAAATACTTTTTTTTAAAAAAACAAGCATTCTATATCCTTTGACTAAATAATAGAAGCAGCATGCTATCGTGGCCATATAAATCTAAAATCTTAAACCACTCCACCCTTACTATCTTGACCAAAAGAAAAATGTTTATAATAATACATATATTGACTTTTGCTTTTTGTTCAATAACAAGATTTACTGCCCCATTCTTCAGTCAATTGTAACCTCTTTGGGTCAACAAATCTCGATACCGATCTCAATCGAAGTCAATACCTGCTTATTACTTACTGCCGCACTTAGACACCTATCACAAACTCTTATGGGCATTCCCTGGAAAGGGAGCAGTGAACACTTTCTGTTTAGTTTCTGTACCAAAAAGAATGCTTTTGTGCTTTACATGCAGACAGAAAATTTTAAAGCCATGATGTAAGACTGCCTTTTAGGAGAACACCATTGTACGCTGATTTCCATAGCTAGGAATTAAAGTTCCCTAGTTTCTCAGGGCAGTTTCCTTACAAATTCACAGACTGACCTTCTTGTAACTCACATTAGTGTTTCCTTCCCACATAAAATTTGCCAGAGAAATCTGATATTTTTTCTTTCCTAACTTAGAAAAACAAATAACACTAAAAAAAAAAAGGTATCTGCAGATCTGCAGGCAATAATAAACAAACTAGCATCCAGAACAGAGAAACCTAAAAATTGTCTCCACTTTGCATTTGTAAAAGGCTAAGTCTTTAGATTCACAATGCCACTCGAGTTTACACATGAACTGATTCTGCACTTGAACAGAGAGGGTCTACAGATACTCTACTCAGAACCTGAAGTGCCAAAYGTCTGCCATTAGAGGATACGCAAATCAGGATTTTACGACTGACGTGTAAACAAATTAAATAGGTATTTATTTACYACATGATCCAGAGGCTTATACAAGCATCTTAACGGAGTTAGATACTGAGGAACACATTTCAAATATTTTCTCATTGGATTTGGTAGTGAAAATTGGATTACACATATTATGTATGCATTCAGAATGAAAATTGAGAAAATACTGGCACAGAAGCTTAGAACACATGGCAAGGAAGTACAAACAGGTAGCAGAAGGTTCACGCGAAGTGCCTTTAAAGGCATCTGAAGCACCCGCCAGTACCACCACTGCAGCGGTCCCTTCCAGTTGCATGTGCACAACAGTGTTTGTTGTTTCAAACACAGCAGACAACAGATGGAGTGATCTGACCTTGAATATCATTATTGCGTTATCTTGTCTTAAAATCTTCATTGCAGACTTCCAAGTATTGAAAGAACCTGAGGATTTGTAATTCCAGCATTTCAAAGGAGAAAAAAAAAACAAATATAAACAAAAAAACCAAGAAAGTGTCTATTGATAGGTGAAACACACAAGGCTGGGTTAGAATCACACATTCCCATCGTTGTTCCACAACATCTGCAAAATCTGACACAAATAGGATATGCAATCTAATTTTCTGTTCTTATGTCCATCAGTTAAATCTAAACATATTAAAATTCCCATAAAGTGACCATTTGGCTGTGGTTTATGCTCAGAAGGGCTCTATTCTCCACTTGTTCATATCAGTTCTTTAAATATATCCATATATGTGTATATATTTATATACACACACACAGATAAACATATAGAGAGAGCATAAGAGTAGCGTGTTGCATGAGAATTGTGTTCAGATTACCCAAGAACTGTGTTTGACTAAGACAGTGAGCCAATAAAGAATTAAATAGTTTTTTCAGGCTAAATGAAATCAATATTATTTATAGGATGTGATAGCAGGCCTAAAAAAAACATTTCTAGCTTTTTAAAAATAGATAAAGCTCTATTGATTTACAAAATGCAAGGCATTAGACTGCTCAGAGACACAGCCTGCCATGTAAAAGATCTAGGTCCAGCAACACCAATAAAACTCCAGTTCATCTAATTAGTCCGAGAGCCCAGCGAAAGGTTAAGCAAGGTTAAAGCGCTCCGCCTAGGGCCCGACGTTCCCGCTGCCTGACACGTCTTCTGCAGGAGGGGCTGCAGCATCACGGTGGCCGGGGGCACCCGCGAGCCGCCAACGCGGTGCAGGGGTCGCAGAGGCCGGACCCTGCGGTGCTTCCGTCACTCGTTACGGAGCCGTAACGAGAAGCRTGGCTTGTGCCCCATGGCAGGGGCGAGCAAAAGCCAAGAGAGCGGGCGGCTACGGGCACCACTGCGTGCCGGCCCCCCGCACGCGCCGAGGCACTTGGCAGGCATCCAGCTGGCAGGCAGAAAATACTACAATTAGACAATAGCAGCTTCCAAAGGGAAGAGGAGGAATACAGGATCTGGTTCCTGTTCCAATACATGGAGAAGAACACGTTCACTGAGCCTGGTGAAGATGGACATCCTTTGCAGGAACTCACGTTAGCTAACCCATCTCCAAATTAAAACATTAGGGCATTTTTATACAATACCGATTAAGGCGGGTGGACTTCAGGATCTCACAAGATGAAGGATGGCAGCAATCAGCGTGGACGCAGCGCCAGTAGAAACACAGCAGAAATTCAACAAAGATCGAGTGCCAAACTAAGGGAAGGTGAAGGGAAGAAGAAGAGACTAGAAAACATTTCTTGAGGGCAAAAATAAGGTTAAAGAATRATCATTAATGTTCTACTGACACTCCAGAGATATAATGAGAACTGTGCAAATGRATATATAATACAGAATAATAATAGTCTTTGGGTAGCACCAGATGAATGGGAAGRGACCACGGACAATAGGAAAACCAGTCCAACAGAGATATCCTGTCCTGACTGCAGCAAAGGCCTTGGAAGATGCTCACAGGGAAGAAATCTCACACAAGCTATTCCTTATCATTACTCTGCAGAGCTATTTCTACCCCATTCAGAATTCCTCAAGGCGCAGCAACTGAAGCTCCCAGGGCTCATGCTTAAGAGGGTTTGGAGGAACCTCTGGGTCTAGCTAAGGAAAGGCCTCACGGCCCTATTGCCCCAGCAACGTCCCATCTTCAGCTCACCTTTTCCAAGAAGCTCCAATGCATTTTAAAATATTGCTCAAGTTCAAGCCCATTCTGTTTGAGGCTTTGGTTTCCAAGTATTTTCCCTTGAGCTGACTAAGCATATTGCGTGGAGAAGGACACACACCACGACAAGGCCAGGAAAACACCAAAGCACCTGGTTTCAGCCCATGCTGAAGTGCACATCTCTTCCCTTTCAAAGCAGGTCGCAAACAGAACGTAAACCCTACTCTTTATTTGCAAAACCTAAGCTCCTTCCCTCATCAATTTCTATAGCTGCAAAATTAAYAGGATTGATTACAGTCAGTGTTTGACTTGATTGCATTTTAATTGAATATCTTCGTATGTATTAAAGATTTTCTACTGTCAACCTCTCAGCTGACAAGAGATGAGACGGGTGATGGAGCTATGAACACTGCCGACTTTAAAATGGAGTTTTAACTGGCAGGATCGTCAGCAAAGCTCTTGAAGTCCAAACAGTTTCACTAGCCAAAGGCACGGGGTACCACCGGGCTATGTATTCTGTCAAGAGTTTCTTGCTTGAAAATAGTCGTAGTTGTCATTCATGGCCAGGTTTAAATTGACATTTTTATCACGTTTCTGGCATTGTACTGCTAGCTCCTTGCTTATGAGTTGTTATAAGCCAGCAAATATTTAAAAAGAAGTCAAAATTGTAATTGTCAAGAACAGTATAGAGACAACAAAATAACCAAAGGTAGCCAAAGAAAACAGAGATTTTTCTCAAAATAAACAAATAAATAGATCTTTCCAAAGAAAAGAAACCTACATATGCAGARGAATTATAAATTCCACATCTTCATTTAATATTTGATCATCATAAAGCTAATAATTGAAACTGTGTGGGTTAGATTGGTCAAGTTTTACAGGTGAACACATTCCCTGGGCATGCTCAAATCAGCAYTTATGAGATTAAGTTATAAACTCTTCAAATGCCGAGTCTCCAAGGTTTATACTGCCTGTGCATTGTTTGCATAATGCAGTTTTATTCTGCTAAAGCACTACCTATAAAGGGATTATTTTCATATTCAGCACATTAAAGATACAGCACAATTCACCAGTATCGTACTGTGTTTATGCCTGAGATAGCAGGTAAAGTGTCTCTCATTCTGATTATCCGTGAAGCAAACGTAAGTACGTGGATGTTTTGGGAGTGAGTGTACCCTTAGTGAAATTAATTCCCCAATGGTTTTATTAAAGTCTGCAAATTGCATTATTTTCCCATCATATTTGAAATATTGCACTTCCTTAATGCTTGCTCTAACCCGTGGCATGCCATCTTCCCTGGGGTGTCTAGACATGGTGTCTTAGATTTATGTGTATGATCTCAGTGTGTTACAACATCACTCCTGACTAATGCATTATTACAATACTTACATATATTCCCAAGTGTCACTGTATTGATTAGAAAATCACCAATCTGCATATGCACACCATCTGTGCCTCGGAGAAGCAAAACACGCAGGGCAACATTTGCCGTGCTCAACGGGAAATTCACATATTATGAAAAGAACAAACAGGAACACCTTTTTCCTGCTTTGTTATATTGTAAAATAACAAAGAAAATGAATACTGTTTGTGCAAAATAACAGTCCAGGCTTATCAGCGGTTTAAAACACAAGCATTTCCCTGACTACACAAAAATGAGATCTGTCTTTGGCAATAGCATGGACAAAGCCTACCATTTCGGAGACTGCGAATAACAAGGAAGTGAAACTCACTGCTGCAACGAATTTGAAAACATCTCAGCTCAGAGGCAACAAGAGGAGCTTTTCTGCAGAACTGGCTGTAGTCAGCAGCAAGTCCTTTCTCAGTTGAAAGCTGCAAGAGTGGTTGTAAAAGATGAATGAGGCCCTTGCTTACTGGGGTGAAATGCTTTTAAAGGACAAGAATCTGCTTATCTTTGATTGATTGCRCAGTCTGATACTTTCCTTTATAAAGTTTATTGACTACAAGCCCATAAATCAAAGAAAAACAAATCACAGGTTCAATTTTGGGGGCATTGACATCCTGCCATCTTTGCAGCAACAGCTTAGAAGTCACAGGGCAGGGAAGAGGAGAGGATACTTGAGGAGACAAAAACATCAATTTCAGGCAAACTATTCCTTCAAACGTTGTTAGATGTTTGTAAATGATTACTCATTTGTGACCCATAGCAATTTTAAGTTCACAGAAAAAGGCAGACACCAAACCCAAAGGCCAATTTTTTTAAATCCTTAAATGTGCAATTTACAGTTAAGAACAACATACTTTTCATAGTGCTGCTGTGTCCATTCAGTTCTCCTAGATCACAACCACGTGCTCACACATTCCTCACCATCCATAAAGTGTTACATTTATAATTTAAACTATAAAAAGGAATAATCAAATTTATTCCTGAGTGATTTGAGGATCTGTGGAATTCAAAAACGTCCATACTGAAAACTCCCCTCCTCCCCTCACCATGCAGAGAAACAGTTGCATGGAAAGAAGGCGCTAGCCATAGATCTTGTTCATACACAGCATACAGTATAATATGACAGCAGAATAATACAGATTAATTTGAGCTGTTGAYCTTGACACACTATTCTATTGTGTCTTCTTTTAAAGTCAACACTCAGGTCACTAGAACATCTGGTGTTCAAAAAAAAAAAAAATCCCATTCTCTAGTGCTAAATGTGTTGAAACAAATGGTTCTGTACTATCATTATATGGTGCAACCTCTCTGTTAGGGGTCTAATTTCAAGGCTACCCTGCCTGAACTACATTATTACTAGCAGGTTTATAATTCACATCTTGAGACAGTGCACAAAATACCTAATTATCAAAAGTAGCCTTTTAAAAGCTGGATTGTGTTCCATGTAAGCAGGAGTGACTGTCACTTTCTTTTCATTTTACCTTTTGAGACATCTGTAACGGTTCAGCCCGTGCTCTGCTGAACATCCTGGCCTCGACCCAGCAGGGCACTTCAGCGTGCACATACATTTATGCACCCAAAKAGCCCCTGTATTTTAGCAAGGCCCGCTATTAAGTTATGTACTTAATGTACATAATGTACTTAGGTACAGAGAAGAGTGAGGGACATAAAGACGAAGACTGAACCCTGGTGAAATGACGAGGAGTTCACAGCTCTGCTTCACGTGASTACTTGCTCAGGGTTCGATACGAAACCCCGTGAAAGCAGAACAGTGTATTCTGCCCTACACGGTGCGCCAGGGTTATCACCACCCTCCTCAAGCCTTAGCAGAGGAAGTGTAAAATGCTACCACTCATTTTTTGTCGAATTTGCACCCAACTTGGCAGAGCAGCAACAGCCCAGGAAGCATCTTGAACGCGCAGCAGTGCTGGGGGAACAGGAGGTGGCCCTTGTGCTGCAGCCTGAGGAAGGGGAAGTCATTCCCAGCACGGTGTTTTAAATGAGATTTCAGGTCTGAGGGGCCAGCCCATCTCCATGGGAAAAAGCAAAAGCATGACACTGCTGAACGAGCAGACAGCATCGGGCAATCAATCCTCCTAGACCTAATCTCATTAACTCCTTCTAAGACTTCAGTTGTCAATCTGTAGTTGGCAGTTAGTGGAAAACTATGCACAACGAGAGAGACATCTTTGAAGYATTAATTTTTCAAGCCATCTTCCTGATCTTTTATGCTTGTTTGTTCTGCAGTTTCTTAGAAGTTACAACTACTGAAAGAAGTAGAGATAATCCAGGGAAAAAAAAAAAACAAAAAAACAAACATCTTGCTCTCCTATGTAGCTCCAAGCCACTGRGTCAGTGATTAACAAAGACAAGGTCCTACTGCAGGGAAGCCAAATGGAGTTCATTATGGACATGAAAGTTAGCAGGACCAAAAAGGTGAGA
The DNA here is from genome assembly GCA_003342815.1 of Eudromia elegans. Classification (NCBI taxonomy): domain Eukaryota; kingdom Metazoa; phylum Chordata; class Aves; order Tinamiformes; family Tinamidae; genus Eudromia; species Eudromia elegans. The sequence continues at coordinate 1,828,220 of PTEX01000126.1, read as the reverse complement.
CTATAGGAAAGAAGATGAAATATGAGACTAACAAGTGTGGATTTTACTTCCTTCTTGCAACAAGGACAGCTTTTAACTACCAACTACTCTGTTTAAAAAAAATCTGGGTAATAGTGACTTAAAGGAAATATTTATGGGAAATATTATAGGAATATAATAATCATGTTACAAAATCTACTGTCTTTATAYCAGCCTTTTTTATATGCTGCATAGTCTAGCATATACTCAGGAAAAATATTATCATATTACTTTAAAAACTTTCTATTGTGTTASCATGAGTAACTGTCTCAGACTAAAAATTTGACTTGATAATTTTCTGGATAAATAATGAAAAATAATGAAAATGAAACCTGCGTGGAGATTTCTATCTTAAATACAACAAACTGAGAGTGTTTGTCAGCAGTAGTTACAGCTGGAGTGCCAGAGGGCCTTCCAGTGCTTCYTGTCAGCAACTTCCATGGGAAAGAGGCAAAGGAGAGCTCACCCCATACACAGGCAGGCTAACTGGGGCTCTGAGAGCTGAGAGGATCTTCTTGGGCCGGCCTGACGTCTGGAAACAACAGCCTGAGTCTTGCTCACAGATCAGTTTGGACACACGAGAGCACTAGGTACCTAGACTATTTGGAAGGCAAAACAGGAATCAGATCTTCCAGCACGGCCCATTTACTTCCCCAAAGTAAATCAGGGAGTAATTGCTGTTCCAGGAATTTCTCTTGGCTTAGGCCATTTCCAATTACTTTGATTTTACMTGGACACTGTCTCCCATTATGAGATACTCCTGTCCCTGGTGAGGCATCCAGAAGTTTTCTGCTACTGCTGCCAAAGTCCTAAGCGACGAAGAACCAAGCCAAGCGCCACTGCTGCCCTCCCTGCACCGTGGACAAGCAGGTGCCAGCAAACAGCACTCTCAAGATGCTGGCCATCGAGGAGCTAATTTGCTCTCCTGCAAAACTGCTGCTATGAGGGCAAGGCTAGAAGATCAAGTACTTCTCAAAATAGTTTGACTAACCTAGAAAAACCATGTCCGTCCAACCAACTAATGAAAAGTAGCAACTATGAGTCTCAATGAAGTTTCTCCCCATAAGAGACCAGAGGCTCCCCAGAWGGAATGCAGGGAGGCACTTAGACACTTAAGATTTGTTCTTGGTCTTCACCAGGCTGAACAGGTCCAGCTCTCTCAGCCKTTCCTCAGATGGSAGATCYCCAGTCCTTTCACCATCTTAGGAGYCYTTCACTGGAGTCACTTCRTAGCTCCATATCCCTCTTGTCCTGGGGAGCGCAGCACTAGACACAGCGCTACAGATGCGGCCTCAGCRGGGCTGAGCAGGSGGGAAGGATCAATTCCCTTGACCGGCTGGCAACACTTTCCCAAAGGCACCCCAAGAGACCATCAGCCTCTTGGCCACAAGGGCACATTCGTGGCTCATGGTCAGCCTGCAGAGCTGYTCTCCAGAAGTCAACCCTCTGCCTGTCCCGGTGCATTGTGCTTGCCCAGCACTAGCTGCACTTCATGAGGTTCTCCTCTGCTCGTCTCTCTTCTGTACTTGCTTAGGGTGCACAGTGGCCCTTCATCCTAGTCATGTAAAGTTCTTGAAAAAAATTAATCCATATAAAGTCCTTGAAAATAGCATACTTGTCACTTTGTCCCATTACTGTCTGTTCCCAGATGTAAAGAGRAAATGAAGAACATAGTTTGTTATTTTGTTCAGAGGGTAACACTTACAAAAACAGAGTAAATGTCAGTGTCGTGAATTAATATCACAGTAGTACCAAGTCAAAAATAACAGACATAAGCCATAAGCAAACAAGCAAGAACACAAACCTTATGCTTTGAACTGGAAACTTCCACAGCACTCCTGCCGAAAAATGTTTGGATAAAATGTAATTGATGTTGAATAATTCTATATGCTCTTAAAATCTGCATTTTGTTTTATTCTTCCTATAGAAAATGTTCTTGATATTAAAGCACACCACTCCAGCTACAAAAGCTAGTATTCAAGTTAGAAATCTACAGCTTTTCGTTCACAGTGTAGCTCTCTTCCCCCCCTCCCTCTTTTCCCTCCTCTTTTTTAAGAACTTCTGAACATCTAAATGATAACATGTTTCAAGAAGCTGCTCCTTCCCTGGAGTTGAACAAAAYTGAAAAGATCAAAGTTAGTGCAATCTTGTTCAAAGGTGAAGAGGTGAAATCTTATGTGTGCTAGAGGATCAGAGCAAATAGAAATGTACAATGCTTAGCGCGCGACACCTGAAGCCCACTTTCATCAAGGTACTTCATTTTCATTTGAATTCAGAATGCTTCTCATTTTATGGTAAAATAAGTAATAGCACAGGATYAGTTTAGCTACAGAAGAAAAGGAGCCTTTCCCCAACACTGAAAAGTAAACATCAGTAAAARGTGGAAATGGTCAATTTTTTTTTTAGAATAACTAAATTCACCACATTAAATTCTACATTCCTTTTTTAAGTAGCATTTATATAATTGAGTAAGATGAAGCCATTACACCCACCATGTTTCAAGTATCATAATGCTGTTGATAGTTAAAGAGTTTCATGAAAAAAAAAAAAGTATTTTGAAGGGGGCTGCAGAGAGGGGCATCTAAAAAGCGTATGCTTTTTTCCATAAAATCTTCATGTGACTGATGTGCCCTGACATAATGTATCACAATGAAATACAGCTGCCAAAAAAGAACTTCAAACGTTGCCCTTTTTCTAGGAGAGAAAAAAAAAAAATGATAAGAAAATAGGTACCTTTTCAGCAAAAGCTTTTAAAGCTTTAAAAGCACGGCACCCAGTAAAAAGGTTCTCAGGTAAAGGCTTCTTTACTCAATTTTGTCTAAGTACCTAGAAGCTAAATGGGGGAAAAAGGGTATGGAAAATAAGGCTCCAGCCTCTGGGGGAACTGGACATATCCTGAACGTGATGCACCCATGACATACAAAGGCAAGAAGGTTTTAACGGCTTTGTCCTGTAAGAGCATTTCCAAAAATACCAGAAGGTCCACTTCCAAATTACTGGAAACTCTGCTACACTTCCCCAGTAACGCTCATCCAATATATTTTAGCCCAAGCCTAGATTTGAACATGACTAAGTAGTCACACTCATGCACACACTGAGAATCTGAATACAGAGTCACATCTCTAGCTTTTTGAACATGCAGAAGTTCTTTTGCCCAATTTCCTGTCCTAGTGGTTTTTTTACAGGACTCTCTTAAATTCCAACCTGTGCTTCACAGCTCAGAAGTATTAAGTATTGTTATAGATATTGACTATTGCGGGTYAAACCTTGACCTGAAATTCAGGTCTACTCAGGAGTACCATAAACATCTTCTATACAGCCCTCCAAGGAGCAATTTCACAAAGCTATCTGTCAAAGCGCATTTCTCAAGGATTCACCCAGTACACTCACACCCAAATTCTCTCCGTGTTTTCTATCAAGCATCAACCCTTCTAGTAAATCTGCTAAAAATACAAAGAAGAATCGGTGTTTGGCCTGCTTGTGAGATCCTCCAGCAAACGGATGACGGTTGCTCTGGAGCTGGTCATGAGTTGGTGCTCAGAGACAGCCTGGAGCCAAGGGTGCCACACACAGACACAATGTCCAAAGTCAAGAGATCCACAGATWGGGAATGGGCACACAAAAAGCAGCTACTTCCAGCACAGTGTAAGYGCACAATCAGACAGGATGCAACTGACCCTTTCACCAAACCACTACCCTAGACTAGGTCAAAAATCACACTGGCCAAACGTTGGTAACTTCCAAGCTGGCCATTAGCACACAACTGTTTCTGTAACTTAGTTCTCTTGGACACACGTATCATTCTATTACAGTTCCCTTCTGTGTTTGCTACGGACTATAAACCCTGACGATCCAGTACGAGGCCAAGCTYGTGAATTCCTCACAGTTGAACCGTGCTGTTCCACAGACCCAGCCAACACCATGATTCCGGTCTCACTGCACTGCTCTGCTTCCTGGGAAGCTGCAGAAGACAAGGGAGTATGTCACGGTCAAATTCAGACTCATACAACATTAAAATATCTCATAGGGCTCTAAGTCCCCCTGAAATGTCAGTCTAATAAATATGGTGATCATATTTGCTATTTGGCAAAAGTATTAATTAACTAGGAAAAGTTAATAAAAATATATTCCTCAAAATTATGCAACAGACAAAATACTTTTTTCTTATTCATGGTTATATGAATGCAAAGTGCTATGGATTCCTCATCTTTAATACCTAGGGGATTTATAAGCATATTGCATCCATAAAACTTGGTTCATCAGTATAGTACACAACCCAGATATGCATATTTAATTACTCTGAAAGTAATTTACTTGTACAGATGGTGGTATTAGAAGGTCTTACTTCAATTTAAATTACTTCTATTCGAAAAATATTGTTATTTTGCTATGAATCAAGTGAAGAATTCACTCTTATTACAGATGAATAATACTTGACAATTGTAATTAATTGTAATTGTAATTGTAATTAATTGTAATTGTAATTAATCTGTGAACATTTTGCTTGAGTTTTAGAAAGCTGAGCACCCTCCTTCCAAGAGGTTGATCTAGTAGCATTTGAAACTCAAACCTGCTTATTGTGAGGGAGTCCAACGTGCTCTTGGGGTAACTGAGTAAGAAGCCCAGGAGACTTCCTTAAGCATCCCTGAGATTTACCAAGAAAAACACATGCTGCAGAACCGTCTGCTTCCCTCTGTAGGTTAAGTGGGGATTAAAGCTAACGGGATCACTTCAGGAGAACACCCCCTTACTCTGCCAGCGTTCACCCACAACGTGCAGACATATGGCACACAGCCTGCATGCCAGACACAAGACTCGGAGGAGACGGTGTGCTGGATGTGCACACGGGAAGCCTGGGACAAGCCTCAGCAGGACAGGATTCAAAGCACGACAGCGGGGCAGGAGCTGCCGCAGGACGCCTCCTCTCCCTGCAGAGCACCTGGCRGAGAGAGGAGTGTCGCGGGGCTCTCGTTGCCATCCCTCCACTCGAGTAAGAGCAGCTTCCCCAGCACACCCGCGGCCACCGCGGGGCTGTGCTCACTGCTCCCCCAGCAACAGCACCTTCCTGCAACGCGCCGTGGAAGGTCTCCGCACGTGCCGGCCTTGCTCCGGTGAATGCCGCTCTGCGCTACAGCATGTGTGAGCTCCGTGGGAGCACGCGTACCGGGCACTGCCCAGGTTGCTATGGCAAGTGTTCATGTTTTATTGAAGACCAACCAGCCACAGCCCACACAAAGGGCTCCCAAGAGGCCCGAAAATAMACGCCGTCTTGCCCTTTCCCCCACGTTCCTCCGGATAACAATAATAACCAGTCTGATCTTTGAGATCTATCCAGAACAAGGTGCTTTCTCCCTTCTGTCTAGATTTACCTTGTAGTCTAGACTTAGTAAAACCTGCTGTGGAATCAATTGAGATGGAAAACACCTGAATTTCCCAGAGACTGCTGTGGGAGCTGGAGATGCTTGGTGGGCTGCAGCGTCGAGCTCCACTGAGGCCACTAACTGGCACCACRTGCCTTTGTTAAATTGCAACTGGGAATGGGCAAAGTCTCGTCGTGAGGGCTGGATCCAGCTGCACTGCAGGCGAAGGTCTATGCAGCCAAAGCCTGCACACGGATCACACAGCCTTGAGGGCAGATCTTGCACCCCAGCACCAGGAACTGGAGGAGAGAAAGGGGACAGGGACCCAGAGTTCCTCCACTCACCTGAAAATACGCAGCTGCGTTCACCAAGGTGGAATGGGGTTCTGCCCATGGCCAGTGTTCTACCACCCAGTCACTTTTCTTTGCAATTATCCTAATTATGAGAAAACTCTCCCTCCTTTGGCTTTCATGTATTGAGATTTACATAGAATTTGCAAATAGTGTCTTTCCTGGCAAATTTAAGCTGTCACATAGAGTTTAAAAAGTMCCAAAGACACTCTTTTCAATTTTAAATATATAATATACATATAAACACAAACATTTTTGTTTGGACTATCTGTGATTTATGCATGTGCAAGTCACCAGAGCATCTACACAGCTTGCCTCCTGCTTCCCTCCCCAGGCCACCTGAATTATGCCGAGTCCAGCCTGAGGACACTCCTCACACCATGGCACATGGTCAGTCTATGCTTGTCCATGCCCCTAAGCTCCTCGTGCCTAACTGCTCAGCAACGTCTTTCCTTCACTTATTTCCCACCACAGGTTCTCGTCTCCTCAGGGAGACGAGGCTTCCACTCATCTTTAGCTGCTCCAAGCTGGACGATACCACGGACCACCCCAAAACACTAGCCCTGTTCCAACCATACAGGCACAGGGGCCTTGTAACTCCTCAAGATCTATGACAGGCATAAACAAAACAGAGAGGCTCAGCGTGGAATGAACCCCCCAGGGACTCTGCTCTTAGCACAGGAAGCAGGTGACAGCAAACGTGGCCTGTGTGCCCTCGCCCATCACCTCCTTCACTGCATGGCAATATTGTCTGCATGGGTGCCATTCCCAGATCCTGCTCTTTCAGGTAGGGCTTGTCTCCTGGACACAAAGGACAGAGTGGCCTGAGAGGTCCTGCTTGTAGGAGCCAGCACAACCTTGTTCCCCATGAGTCCTCCATTGAAAGCACACAGCCCTGTGGCAGAAAGGATGAATTCCCAATTTATAGAGGAGTGGGAGCAAACAGCACGGCTGCAGCTGAGTTGCTGTTAATTACAAGACTTCCCTTCCAAGCATGCCTTTCCGAGGCATTGAAACGCAAGGCTGCAGCTTCCGTGCTGCTGCAGAGTCAAAAACCCAAGGCAGAAACACCTTAGCAGTTCTTTCTTCTTAAATACAAATACATACAACGCTCACACGCATACAAAGCCAGCTGTAATACAAAGTGGTCCTCTGGACACGGATAAATCAGGCAGCAATGCTAAGGAGGTATCGTTGCCGCGGTCAGGAGTCTGCTTACTGCAGCAGAACCGCCGGTGGGCGAGCGCTGCCCAGCCGCATGCCACAGCCCCTCGCCTGGCAAACGAGCACAGGAAACGCTGCTTTCTCGCCAGGCTATTTTCACTTCATGAGGAGAAATAACTGAGGGGAACACGGATAAAGGAATAAACAAGACAGAGGAGCATGAGGGGATATGACGATGCRGCTGCCCGGGTCTCCCAGCAGCTCTCCTGCGTGGAGGGGAGAGATGAGGCAGCTATGGACAAAGCAGGCACTGGAGCTTGGCCAGGGATGAGAAAGGGAGGAGAAGAAAGGGAAGTAAGACTGGATGTTAGCCWGGAGAAGACACCACTCCATCACCTTTTTAAATCTGAATTAAGCACAGCCTCCGCTCAGCCTCACRTGATAAATTAAAAGGGAGCTGGTCAAACCAGCAAAACACGGGCAGTAAAGGGGAACCAGCAACTTCATCATGAGCCCCTTCACCAGCTCAATGGGCACTTCTTTTTGGAAGAAATCTAGTATTCATAAAAATCTGACAAAAATCTGACAAAAAAAAGACTTTTTATATTACTCACCCTGTTTTAAAAACATTCAGCTTACTCAGGTTTTGATTTTCCTGGCTCTAATTCCTCTCGCTGAATCTATATATAAGATACACACAGCATGTTTTTTTTTGTTGTTGTTGGTCACATTTTGACTACATTAACAGTGCTCAGGTAGCAGGCATCTTTACACACACAGGCACTTAACGCACCTGAGTATTTGCAGGTTAACAGACTGGCCTGCCTCTCATTGCAAAACACCTTTTCCAGAGCTCAGATCATTCCCATCGTTCTTTCAGGAACCTGCTAGAATTTTCACCCTTTTCACTAGACAGTTTTCTAGCAAGAGACTCACCAASAAAACGTATCAAGATTATTCCATTTTTTTCCTATTACTTTACCACACTTTTTATGAGGTGAACATCCACATGTGTTCTGCCTCGTCTCTTCAAAGGAGCAAAAGGCTTTGTCTTTTTAAATCAAAATTGGTATATAGCATTCCAGCACCACCACTGCTGGTGATATGGCAATGAATCATTAAATAGAAAATTTCCTCCACTTGTGTGTGCTATTGGAATGAGTAAAACCGCTGATAGCAAGAGAAGGATGCGGGTTCCAGGGGGAGTGAATGACTGCATGAGTCAGAGAACGAACGCGTGTGGGTAGGTGTGCACATGGGTACGCACATGGGGCTATATTTGCCATGCGCTTCTGTGCGTTTTTCAAATAATGGAGTACTATGGCCAAACTAGATAAGCCTCTGAATACTTCCCCTAAACAGACTTTTAAAATAGACTGCAGAAAATCAGGTTTTTAAAAACAGCAATTGATGAGTAATATCAACTGATCCACACATAAAGCTCAATCAGTTGTTGTTTTAATGGCCTATTTATTGCATTTGTAATATAAGCAGAAGTGTTAGGATGAGAAATTAGACTGAGATTTTTTTTGACCTTTAATGGGTATTAGACAAATTAAATTATTTTATAAATTATATATGTGGCTACTGAGCATGTCTGTGACACTCTTTTTCCTCTCACAAAATGTCACTAAAAAGTCTCTTCAAGCTATTTTAGCTAACTAGGATAGAATCAGTCAGATGATGCYAAAATTTCTCTGTCACCCATATGAAATCATGGGGCAGAAGACAGATTCTCCATATTTTTATTAAATAGATGAAAGGGTGAAGGAAAAATCCCACTTTCTTAATCAACAGTGCAACCTTTAAAATACACTGGGTCCACAGTGATGCTAGCTGCCGTTACAGGGTTTCTGTAAGGAAAAGGTGTTGCTTTCAGATTCGGAAACACCTACTGCAAACTAACCTCTTTGTCAATGTATTTGCAGCCTTGCAACATCCATTTCTAAATGAATTACTTATGGAGGAAGCCAAAAAGCAGAAAACTAAAGAAATAGGGGTCAAATTCCTCCTGTGAGATCTACCTTGTAAAATTATCCAGAATGTAATAATACCATGTTATTGACTTAAGCACAGTTCCCCGTGACATGCTGCAGCTGACCTGTAATTTTTATCCTACATGTTGCCAGCACTATTAAAATGACACTTGTGAATGTAAATTAAGCTCACAAAGGGGACAGATTGTATGATTCTGGTTTCTCTCAGATGCCTGTAGGCTATCACAGGTTCCATATGTGAAGTAATTATGTTCACTGAAGGAAAGAATAAATGCTGTCAAATTGTGTACTGAGAGAGAAAGCAGCTATTATATTGCAGTAGTCACTGGAGCATTGCCTTAGAAAGTGGTAAGATATATAAGAAAATAATAATAAWAAAGAAAAACTGAAGCAGCGCTATATTAAATATAACCTTTAAATGAGTATCTGCTTTTGAATACATATTACACAGAGTTAGTATTTCACAAATAAAAGCATTTCAATTCCTTAATCGCATTTTCTCCCTCACATCTAGAGGGCACAGGACAGACCATTTATCTAAGGGATGCAGGGCAGACAGAGCATCCCTCGGCTTTCCCTGCTCCCCAGCAAGAGGAGGCCGCACGTCGCACCAGCCGCCCTGCCCCAGCCACACCTGGGTCTAAATGGCATACAGGGTATAAGACACACATGCACACACATAACTCCCCCCGTTAATCAAGACTTCGATCCCCTGGGGCTCGCTCCGGAATGGAACCTGCTGCAAGCGGGTGGGCAGCTCTGCTTCCGCACACTGACACTCAGGTGGCCATGGCCATGCTCTGTCACGGGAGCACAACCTACCCACCCCTCTCAGGTTGTGCTCCCCAACCTCCCCTCCCCTGCCTCCTCGGTGGCTGACAGGCCAGCGGGCTGCTAAGGGAGAGGCACCGCCGCAGCCACCCTGGCAGCTCCGCGTCACCCTGCCTTGCCACGTGCAGCAGCCCAGCCCGTGCGGACATGGGCGAGGCCAGCGGGAGAGGCACAGGCAAACGTGCCAGGCTGCCAAGAGGGCACTTGTGAAACCTCTCACTGAAAACAAGCCACCGATACCAGGAATGGTTTGGGACTTTCATTCAAAACAAAAAGAAAGTCCGGATGCTTTGGCAACAGCCCTGAAGAACAAGCAGGAGGGCACCCTTGCTGGTGGCTTGTAAGCCCTGCCTCGGTTCCACCTGCAGGTGTGACAGACACCCAAGGGTGACAGACTTCAGGGTGACACTCCTGTGCGTTCTGTACCACCTGTTACAACAGCTTCACTGTGCCTGGGGCTTCGCAGCACCGCTCTTYGATTAAAAGGGAGCTGCACTGGGGCCCCATGAGTGCCAGCTCTGGATCTTTCAAACATCGGCTTCAATGGGTTGCAAAAATACCTGAGGGAGAACAACTTTCAAGCACCACTGCCCTCCCTGTCCTGTCTCCCAGTTGTCTGCTGTCGATGACTGCTCCACCTCTACCAGGAGAGTTGCTATCAGCAGCCCTGCCCACACAGGGGGAGCAGAGGCAGCAGAACATTCACAACCACCAACCTGCACTCGCTTTATAGCCCACATTCTTGTAGAGGGCTCCAAGTTATTTCTGTGCTCTTCTGATATGCAAAAGTTAACACGTACTGGAGACAAAATCCCTGAGACTGCTCCAAGATGAGATGGCAGCACTCAAAGGCACCAAAAGTTCCACAGGAACTTGAGGAAGAATTTCTTAACGGTGAGGGTGACAGAGCACTGGAACAGGCTGCCCAGAGAGGTGGTGGAGTCTCCTTCTCCGGAGATCTTCAAAACCCGCCTGGACAYCACCCTGTGCCACATGCTCTAGGCGACCCTGCGTGTGCAGGGGGGTTGGACTAGATGACCTCTACAGGTCCCTTCCAACCCTAGCCATTCTWTGATTCTATGAAAGAGCCAAAGGGCAGAGCTGCTGAAGTACAGGCAAGGGCTGGGAGTGTCAAGTCCTCCTCCCTCTCCCCAGTTGGATGACACTGCACAGCAAGTCCCCCCAAGGCTGCAGGATCCTGTTTCAMGTGGCTTTTTTTCTCCTGTGTCTGGTGTCACTGGGTAATTTGGGTAACTAACCTCCATCCAAGGATCCACTCTGATTCTGGACAAACACACTCAATAGGCAAACTGGTATTGTACTACTGTTACTGCATGAGCCTATGCTCATATAAAATCTACCTACCACATCTTGGCCTTTGTACAGGCAGTAATGAGAGATTAGGGAATGGTATGTCCCAGGAAAATAGCAATTAGAGGAAAAATTATTCGTTACATTTGCATAACTTTATACCATGCTACATAACTGGTTTTGAGACAGTAGAAACTATGACTTTTTTGAGGTTTCTTATAAGAAAAAGATCTGCCTGACAACTTTTGCAGCCTKTCCAAGGCAGCCACTCGACCAACAGCCTGTTGTATTTGGCAGATTCGCTCTGCACAGAGAAGTGCTCACCGCACTGCATGCCAAGAGGTTTGCRGGCAGCACCGCAGGTCTCTCCAGCTGTGTCTCCACCAAGGGGACACAAGTGGCCCAGCTCTTCCTGTTTGCCTAAACATTCCTTGCCTCTTCCCGCAGGATGCAAGCAACCTCTGTGTTACCCCGGGAAGAGAGGCTGCCCGTGAGCTGGGCACAGAAGGTGCCCTGGAGCGCCCGAACAGCCAGGTGAGGGCCCCGGGTTGAGCACAAGCCCCACTGTGCACGCACCCGCCGGCCATCATGGGCTGGCCCCCGCACACAGGTGCCCGCTTCAGGGCCACATGAGCCCTGGGCAGGGGCAGTGTCTGTGCCTACGCCTATGCAGGCTACCAATACAAGGGTCACAGGCAGGCAGGCACCCAGGCCGGCACAAGGACAGCTTGCCTGCCTGCAGCTAAAGCAGCACCAATGCGCTACACAACTTCTTCCTTAAAAACAAAAATCTAAATCTACTCCCAATTCCTAAGCAGCTCAAAAGCATTAAACAATTGTTTGCAGGGTGGCTCGTGTTGTACGTGGGAGGCTGAAATGTAGAAATGAGKTTTTTTTCTAGTTTTTTTTCTAGTTCACAGCAGTTGTAACGTACGACTCTGGGCTGCACCAAACAGCTCTGCAGCAGCAGCAGGGTGAGGATCATCCAGGGCTGCTATTCACCAGAGAAATTGTTCCACATAAAAAGAGAAAGGAGAATCAAAGATCTCAGACTTACAGCAGGAAGCAACAGAAAAGGCATGGTTTGCGCTTGCAGTTTCAATAAGGATTTGGGGGGTAATGTTGTGTAAAGGTAATACAGCCAGATCTTTAATAATAATAACTAGAGCCAACTCTCCGTGCTAACTGACCTTTAAACACTATTGTCCCTCTCAGTTTACCAAAAAGACATTTACTTCATGAAAGATGTTATCCAAGTCTGTTGAAAACAGACTAAAATATGYTAAATTGATATTTACACTTATCATGTAATAGTACTTTTTTAAACATAACTCATATTATTTCCACGATTTGAATGTGATATTAAAAATATATTTTGAAACCATTTCAAGTAATAGGTTTTACCTGGACACTCAGATTACCTGTAATKATATTAGGACCTTTCTCAAGAGCTGAGTAATTACTTCTTTATTATGCCCAAGGCAATTTGGGATCACATGCTCTGCTCAAGATATAAACCCACACTATGTAGGCTGAGGCAGCACTCACACTGACATCTAACGTACCCACCTGTGTTTTTCTATAGTAAGGACAACATCTACAGCAYATTGCCTCAATCATCTGCGAAATGAAGACAACAGGAGTACTGGCAAAAACTCACGTGTGTAAAGCGCAGCAAGGCACAAGCCCTGGAGCACAGAGAGGCAGCCATCCCTGGGAGCATCTCCGCCGAACCTCTCCGATGCCCGCAAGCCTGGGCCTGCGTTCAGGCGGGCGCTCAGGCAGCGAGCCCTTGATACCTGGCACTGGGCAGGGAGGCCGGGCACACAGCACCATGCACTGCCCTTCCCATGGGAAGGCGCTGCCCTTCCATCTCTTCAGATGACCTGCAGCTCAGGGAGGAGGGAGACAYCGAGGACCCCATCACGTCGGGGAGCTGGACACAGGTCCGGGCACGCGCAGCACCCGCGCCAGGAGCAGCACTGTGCCCTGGCACCACTGCGCTCCCAACAGCAGCCCTGGTACGGGCCGGCACACAGAGAACGAGGCAYGACAGAGTCCTGCGAAATGCTGAACAGCAGCCAGCAACCCCCCGGGCACTCCCGTTTATAGTCCTTCATAATGGAAGCAAAAGAAATGGTCATTTACATGGCAAAACACTGTTAAATGATTAAAAGAAGAGCAGGCACAGAATTAGCAATGAACAGAAGTGGAGAGCACAAAAAGACTCTCTTGCGAGAACGCAGAGATTCTATCATTTCAGCTAAAACTAAAGAAACTAACATAAAAAGGATGAATTAAGTAATAAGACGAGCAGGCTAATTTCATAGATATAAACTCAGTATTTTCTAAGAACAACTGCTAGTTAAAACACGTTCATAGGATATGTTTTAGGTTCAGGTCAGCTCTTACTTCATCTGCAATATTTCTCACATTAGTAATGTAAAGCAGACAAACCTAATTTTCAATTGGATATTACATATCATTTCAATTCATCTAACAGCAAAGTATATGYAAAATCTAAACAGCAAATTTCAATAAAATGTATGAGACATACCATATCTCACACTGGTGTACAGCTCTGCTGTGCAAATCTGCAGTATCGACCAGCTTTGCATCTTSCAACAAATTAAAAAACAGCGTACTCTATTTCCCCCTTTCCACATTTATTTACTGAGTTCTGCTAAGTTCTAGGTCAGATATCACATACTTGACAACAGAAGCAACTCATTGTGTTAGAAATCCACAGTGATAAGAGAATTGCACAATAAATACATTATATCCAGGCAACAGAGGAAGGTAAGTTTGTATTTCATCTGTTGTGGACTGCATAAGATGGTAAATGTTTTCCGCCAAGGGTCCTGCAAATTCCAAAAATAATGCATCTATTTTATGGCATTATCTCCTTTTCTATTATATTTGTTTATATCTGTGCAGGGAAACCATATTGTTATTAAGGCTATCGTTATAATAGAAAACAGCATTAGCTTTTAAAACCTTGTTCTATTTTATGTGTATATAAATAGGAACATTATGACCATGTGAGATTCCCATTTGTCCTTGGCATACTCTTGACACCGCAGGGTAAAAGCCCTTTGATAGAAGTCTTTTAGCTTGCAAAATCGCACCTTGCTGATTACATACTCTAAAAAGGGCCAGCACCACCAAGATGATCTACACACATGTTCTTTATATTCATAGGCTAAYGATAGCAAATCATGCCAACACACCCAACAGGACTTATTTTTGAAGACACTAGGGTAGCTAAAGATCACAGCCCTGCCGGCATTTGCAAAACCTGAGGTTCTCAGAAGCAGATTGCTGAAGGGACACCCGGGACCCAAGTTTTGCCTAAGGTCACCCATGCTGCGTGGATCCAGCTGTCTTGGACGGCGCGGGCACCTTGTCTGCCCTTGGGTGTAGGAGCTGTGACGGGACGGCGTTTGTCAGAAACAGCAAAAACACTTCAAAAACGACAAGCAAGGCTTTGCACTGACAACATTAAATATGCCATGACTACTAAGACATCAAAGAGAAGCTCATATGACTTCACGTTAATAGATGTTCTACTAAAAGCTATCATTTTTAAGAGATGCTTTTTTCTTTCCCCAGATAAGATGGGCTTTAATTTCAGTACCTTGAAACATCTCACAGCGTGCTTGCTGTGTTTCTTCCTTGCTGACTAACACCCAGCAGTTCAGGCGATGCAACTGCACGTGACGGCGGGGCAGTTCCCACGTGGATAGAGCGCGTAATCAGCACTGATGGATAGTGCCACGCTCCGAGCAAACCCACAAGAGTCTGGGCTAAAAAGTTCTCAGAATCAGGATAATTGCAAGATTAATCACAATCCACTGAACTAAAGTGGAATTAAATACAAATTTTCTGTTTATGTAGTATGTGCTGAGTGACAGTAAGTTAGCACCAGCCATTTTGGTCTGGTTTAACTGCCTAACATCTGGAGAACATTACTACAGAATCATCAGCGATTTGGCCACTACCCAAAACAAAAGCAATTTCACACTATTTTCTCTAAATATCAGTACAGTCTCACTGAAACATGTGTATTTCTTCTTGAAATCTCCTCTTAAGGAGTTTTCAAATTGTAGAATTTAGATGGGATAAGCCACTTGTTTCTGTTTAGAAAGCATTCAAAATTGGATCAAAATAAGAGGCCAATTTCAAATGTTTAATTTCAGTGAAGATAATGCTGTTTATGAGAGCCCATGGTAACGGCAGTTTTTCCAGCTATTTAAACAATATAATTAGACGTCATTTCACAGTATAGAAGAGGTAGACTATTAGTAAATCTAAAAACTGTATGCCCTCATTCGTATATAAATATGTGCATATAACCTATCACTTGTTACTACCAGTTTTGTATGAAGTATAATTTGGTCTTTATTACAGTTTCTGTGATTGAAAAGAACCTCTTTACTTATGAAGAATCTTTTTTTTTTCCTATAGTAATGAAAAAACACAGTTGTCAGCATAATATCCTGACATTCAGGATGCCAGCCTGTCTCTACTGGAGTCAGATGTGAAAATAAATAGATATTAAACTGTCAGTCAATGAAATTACAAAGTCAAGAACAGCTCTAGCTGAGATCCTGTGTGTTCTGTTTGATGGACACAGGTGTTTAAGTGTTATGAAATCCAGCCGAGCCTCGGAGTGAATAATGCACCTTCCAGCAGTCCTGAATTAGCCAAAAGAGCTGCAAAGAGCTTCCCTGTCATTCCAAGGCCTCCAAACAATCGATGTGGCCAAAGAAAGAGGCCAGAAAAGCCTTCCAGGGTTCGCAGAGCTAAAATTCAAGACGTCTCAGAGCTGATACTACAGCCAACACTCGGGAGCTGAAGCAACGCTCCTCTGACACTGTGAAGGTTAGCCCCACTGCCTTTGCATACAAATCTGAGGCAGATGCCCCAAATCCACATCATTTATTTATTATTCATAAGGCACTTAAAGTCAATCATCTGTCACTAATAAACATTAACACTATTAAAAATTAATGATCATCCTACAGCTTGCTGAGACGGATTCTTCTTTCTGTTTGATGGGTATTGGAGCAAAGTACTTTGCTTTCATTTACACAGTGTTTACGCTTCGTACAATACTGCTATTTTGGCTCCTCCTCCAAGCCCCAATGACCCKCTTCTCTTGGGATGCCAAGAAATCATCAATCTAGTGTGAGGAGCATAAAAGGATGAGTTTATATATAAAAATAAAGAGAAGAAAAATACATCATGGATTCAAGGTTATCAGAAAGYACACAGATTAAGCCTTTGTGATTAYAGGGCTTTTTGTCTCCCTTTCCACTCTTCTTTCTGCCAAATAAAAAGRTCTTTGTGGCAAGAGACATGTGGCCTGAMACATTCCTCTCTCGATAAGGAACCCAGCTTGGGTACCATGCTAGAAGTGGACAATGAGGCTGAAAATAACAGCTCCAATGAGACTACCCGAGAGTCTCACAAGCTAGAACAAGAAAAGGCTTCCTGAAGTGCAACTAGAAAAGGGGAACTTCACCAAAGGTCTACAGTGTGTTGCAGGGCACTTTCTTCTCTTAGTGGGTGGGAGGAAAAGCCCACTGCTAAAGATGAAGCAGCAGCCTGCACCTTAACCCTCAAAAAGGACCTTCCATCTTAAAAGCAAGATTCATCCTAGACCTTTGATCTTTTGTGTTCAATTTTCAAATATGAATCTTGGGGAATACCTTTCCCCCCTTCCCTTTATCGCATTTCTGTCTTTGCACAGGCATAGCTGGACTCAAAATACATCGCTGTGTCCTTAACACATACACACTCTGCTTTGCGCTGCTCCTCATTTTATCTGTTACTTAATTGTGGGAGTGMCGTAATTCATCGTGAAAAAACACTTCAGTCACAACTGCCTCAAATATAAATTAAATATAGATTATTAAATAATAAATCTATTTAAATCTATTAAATATCAGCCTAGTAGTAGAAGAAAACAGCCAATATGATCGTGTGCAACAAACTAGGGTAAGCCTTTGTTTGAGTTGTATCAAACCTTTAAAAACAAGCTAAATGTAAAGTCTCCACACTAACAGTTCAATGCAAAAACGAGCAAGTGATACATAATAATAATATTCTTTCAATTTACACTACAATATTTCAGTGCTTAAATACTTTTCAAGGAAAACAGTGACTGTTAAGAAGCAGAAAGATCTGTAAGTAAAATCAATGGACTGCAAATACCCTAGGTTTTTTTTCCTTACTCACATGTTTTACACAAAATTACTAATGAGGATTTCAAAAGGGAAGCTACCAGAGCAATAAAGAGAAACAAGGAGAACCTGGTGGCTTTCAGTTCTTTAAAACTATATTATCAAACTCCAGCAAGGGCTGGGAAGTTATCACCTTGCATCCTCACCACCATAGCTGCTGTTTGTCACTACAAATAAAACTTGSTGTCTTTAGAAAAATGCTGTCATTCAAAATGAATTCCACCTTGCACAGACGGAATAACACTACCAGAAATATCAAGAACTCCATACCATTTCCTCAGTAGGACTTGGGAAAAAAATGTGTTTTGAGTGTATCTCCATTCTTCAAACACATCAGAGCGCTAAGGAACRGCTCAGTGCCTCCTACAGCATTCTTACCTTTGCACAGCTCCAGTACTTCTGTTAGGCCCCAGCACCATGGGCAGCTCCATGGGTCACGACTAGGAAGCCAAGACCACCTGATCCTGCAGTCACACAAACACACCCTATCAAACCTCACAGAAACCACAACTCAACCACTCTGAACAGAATTAAATCATAGAATCTTCTAAATCTCACTATAAAGACTGTGCCACTTTGAACAATGGACCATCTCATTCTGCTGCCCCTTCCCCAATGCCAAAAGATTTCTTCCCAATTTGTTTCTTCTCTAGCTTATAATTCATGTACTGTCAAACCGAGCTACCCTCATAAGGATTCTGGGAATTACAGTCAAGGAAAAGATATATTAAAGCATCACGATTCAAATATAAAAATGCAATGAAAATGTTAACCAACTTTCCCTAAGGTGAAGGTGTTTAYTGCTAAGTTTTTACAGCACACTTACAAGCTTGAAACAAAGCATTTATTTTCTGAATCTACATAAGAGAAATGAAAAAATAAYCAGCACCTCGTAAGTAAGCTATCTCATAGCAAGTGCTTTTTGTAATAACAAAAATAGATTTTAGGAGGTGTGTTTTGTTTGTTTGTTTGTTTKAGGARAAAAACTCCTTATTTCCTTCAGTCTGAATAACTTGCACTGATGTTCTTCAGYGTGTAWCTTTAGARTTTATACTGATTTCTCAAACAAAATCTGATGCAGTTTTACACCATGCCACGCAAACCACCTTTCCTGATGCTGCTCAGGGCTCACACTCACCGCGCAGGGGCCTGGGCCTCGGGCTGTTCATGCTGAGCAGCGGGGGAACCCGAGACCTCCCCGGGGCTCACGGCACCCTGGGCGGTAGGGCACGGGCAGCAGCACTCCTCCGGTAGCAGAGGCAGGGCACATCTCTGGGACCCCTCATACACGCTGTGACCTGCTCAGGCTGGGCACTAGCYGCACAGAAGGCAGGCCATGCGTGTTCCTCGCGTCCATCTGGAGGCCCTTTGGAGTCCACACGGATTAAAYATAGCCAGAGCTGTTGTCCAGGCTTGTGGCATAAATGACTCAGCAGAAAACCGTGATTATAACAGCGGGACGCGAGCTGGCCCACTCTGGGCAGAAAAAACAGCCTCACTGCAGCACTAATGTTTATAAACATAATTGAGAGCTGCTATCTTTCATACAATTGCTGGACTGCAGACTATGGGCCATCTGCCCAGCGTCCTTATCACAATCTGTAAACAATTATAGGCAGGATATTTCATCTTAAAAAATGGCAATGTTAACAGGAAAAAGAAAATGCATTTACGAAGCCAGAAAAGAGTCAGAAAGCAAGCAAAAGAACTTTGAACATGGTCAGGCATGGTGTGCAGTCCCTTTGTCAGCCCTCAAACCCAGCAGCCTTYCCATCCTTAGAGGCAGAGCAATGCTCACAGAGCAGACACGACTTTGGCTGATACTGTTGCTGCAACATGGCCCTCTGCAGCCCCGGCCAGCTCCACTGCAAAGGGTTGTGCAGGGTGCTGGCCAGAGTTTGGGAGGGCTCTGGAGGCACAGGACAGTTGACACTCTGCTCCTTTGCCAGAGGCAGGTGTCAATAACTTGCTGTTTGTGGCCTTGGGTCCGCGAAGCCCCTGCAGAKAGGGCTGGGAAGAGGGGACTTGTTTCTGAAGCGGCTGCTCATTTCCACCAACTGGAGGATGGTCAYGAGGGGCCTCACCAGAGCACTGCGGGTCAACATCTCCCTCCTCGGGCAGCTCCCAGCTACGCTTGGCAAGACTTTGCCCACAGCTGGCAGGGAGGTCTGGGCACTGTCCAAGTGCCTTCTCCACTGCTGCCTCCAAGGCCTTATCAGAAGCCCCAAGTTTCACACCATGTTTCAGCCCAACGCTCTTCATCGAAGCACACGCAGCCTGGGAGCCACCAGGTCATGGTCTCTGCACAGCAGCCCAGAGCCCAGGCACCTCGCCGGGGCTGCGGGACCTGCCTGTGCTGCTGGGGGCGCAGGAGTTCGGCCATAGTAAAGCTTTGATGCCTCCCGAGCGCAGTGCTCCCACACGCTGCTCCACCAGGAGTTACTCAGGATGCCCCAGTGGCCACGCTGGAGCGGACAGGCTGCCCAAGGAGCAGGGCAGGTCGCGTGGAGGGGATGTGTGGCACAGAGCCAGCACAACCCCACCTGGAGCAGTCAGAGAGGGGTAAAACAGCGCAAGAACGTGCAAAAAAAATCCCTATCGGTGCTCAGGGAAGGCTGAGTAATTAGTGCTTGTTGCAACAGGGCAACGGTGCACAAAGTACAATCCAACTGCCTTAAAACAACAAATACTCTCAATTCATCTCTAATTTATGCATTCTTGTCATCTGAAAGCCACTCGCTTAAGCTGCTTTTCTATCTCTTTGCAGTCTGTTCAGACACACAATGCTCAGTAGGGGTCTGTCTCCATGATTCATTGGCTCAGATTTCCTATAGAGTTTACATGATGTCTACTAAGCCCCATACAGTTTTGTATCCATTATAAGCGGGGACAAGCAAGCAGGGCTCAGGAGGCTGAGCATCTATCTAAGAACAGCTTCCTGTCTCCCGGCCCTCCTCACAACAAATGAACAATGGTTACACTTTGCTGGCAAGCACTGCATGGTGAGGGGAAATTACAGGAACTTGTCTGAGTTAAATAAGGGAAGAAGCATTTAGAGTGAAGCTCCTTAAATGAGCAGGTCAATAACTAGTTTACTGAGACCAAGGCACATAGCTAATGAGAGAATAAAGAATTATTCTTGTCAAGAGAGAAAAAGATGCTGCCCTGGTTTTGTGCTAAATAATTACATTCATTATCTTTAGGACAGCCCTGCAAGTGGTCTTTTGCACCAGTAAATTCATTAGCAAAGCTAATAGGCAAGCTACTACTGGGGCAAATTTAAACGATTGCAATAGGACGGATGGCAAAGAAGGGGAAAGGTAGTATGAGAGCTAAGAGCCAAAGTCAGCTTTAAGTGTAATTGAATTTATCTTCTCATCAACTTTAAGGCCTCCTTCTGGGCTTGAAACAAGGAGAAGAAAAGCCATTGAAACCAAAGGATATTCACTTGATTGGATTTGTTGCTAGCTTTTCCACTTTACCAAGCTGTCTACACTGACCTCTGCCTAAACTGACGCATGAGAACAATTATAACAATTAAAAACAAAAATCAAAATAATTAAAACRTTAACCGAATTGGCTCAGTGTTTCCAAACGACAAAAGGTCTCCCATGGGTCAGGAGGCCACCTTCCCAGCAGCAGCACTGCAAAGCAGCCAGACGCTGCACAGCGCTCAGGAGCGCATGACACTCCGCTGGGYGAGCAGGCCACAAAAGCACCTGGGACCCACGAGTCCCCGGTTCGCGGGCTCAGGCTCRCTACCTATCCAGGCGGACAGAACCGCGGCAGCGATCTGCAGCCAAGGCCAAAAAAGAAGTTAGTAAAGTCTGAGAAAAACCACTGGAGGGACCATGTATCTAAGTGCYTCTTTTTTAATCACGCCCTGCATAGACTGCGCTCACAGAAACCTCAGAGATAGAAATGCAAACGCATTGACATGAGCCTTGAAAATGACCGAGGCCAATCCCGCGAGTCCACGGAGCAGTAACACGTCGCACCACACAGAACACCGAATGCCCCGGCAGCACCGGCTGCAGCGAGCAACACCTGCAAGCAGCAGGACGCAGCCACCCCCAGCGCCACGGGGCGCCCGCGGACACGCCGCCTTCCCCAGGGACACTCGCTGCCACCGCACTCAGCATGGGAAACACTTTGGGATGGACGAACAGGACAGAACAGGTTTTTGAAAGGTTCAAGCATTTTTTTAGTACTTTACAAGTGATGTAGTAGGTTCAGAAATGTTAAGGTTTTATATTTTTCTAGAGATGGAGTTTTTAAGCTAAAATTTATATCTTGATTTACAACAAATTACTTACAGAAAGGATAAAAGAACACAAAACATTTAAGCCTCTTGCTCTGGATGAACAATAAGATACTAGCTTTTCTTTTTTTCTAACTTTGTAAAAAAAGAGATTTTTAATTGTTTGATTCAGGTTCAGCTGAGCTGGATCCAGTTTTGCCACTGAACCAAAAAGCTGTTATTCACCAGATTTGTGTCTAGGGGTTTTAAATGGACACTCAGAGTACCCGCTAAAGGCATCCTAGAAAGCAGGTTTTCAGTAATTCAGTTTGGGGAAGAGAAAATAAGTAACTGCAATGAGGTCTATATCTGAAGGGGGGGGAAAAAAAAAAAAAAGAAAAAAGAAAGAAAAAAGAAAGAAAAAAGAAAAAATAAGGAAAATAAGGGGTGGGGGGAAGAAAAACTCTTTGCCAAGTGGAAATGGGAGTAAATGTTCTTGGCTACTGATGCAGCCTGAAAAGCCAGAAGGAGCCTGAGGCTTCCCAGTAAACCTAGTTTAGAAACTTTCTCAGCTGATTGCTTATTTCTTCTGGCTAGTTGCCTTACGCAGTCAAGCTAGAAATTCAGGATCTAACTCTCGTAGAGAAATTGGAAAGACAGATATATTGCATGTCTGAAGAAAGAGAGCCAAAGAATTAAGTGTCATTTCTTTTGAAAATGTCTAMATTAATAGAGTCCTGGCTGCTGTTCCTACATGCTGTCCAAATGGTAGTACGACTTCTCATAAAAACTGGCATACTGAAGATATTGCAGCTTGACCTGCCTTGCCTCCCTTCATGTACATGCTGAATGCCTGTCTGATAAATATAAAAAAGCAGTTTCCCATGTGAAAGGGTTCTCAGTGCGAGAAATCAGTGTCTACTGTGATTCTCAAACCAAGGAGCTGTCTCCCACGCTCGACCACCACTGTCCACCGCTCCTGCTCAAGGTCCAGGCGCAGGGGCCACCACATCCAAGGCAGCTGGAAAGGCAGAGTCGCCCCTTCTTTGCTCACTGCCAACACACCAGGGATATGCCCACCCATTCCAGCTTCTTTTCTCACATCTACAAGCTTCAAAATCAGACAATTATGCGAGACAATGTGAGTTCTCTAGCCAGTGAAAAGGCTTCTTTCTTATTACATTTTTAACTAATCTTTTCCCCTGGAAAGATGAAAATTGGAGAATAATTTTTAAGARCATGGGAAGGGTGGCAAGAAGCATTTTACTGAGGACAGACCTAACAAATACTCAGTACAGAAAGGCTGGCATCTCGTTCTCCCAAAGGTCAATAGCAGCCCTAGCCTTCCTCACTAGACTTTGCCAGTTATTAAGTACTATAAACACATTACGCACTCTTTTGTATTTAGAGTCTAAAAGTTCAATTATATGCCTGTTCAAGGGTTGTTATGGTCAGAAAAGTGACTCTATAAAAATGTCACCCTGCTCCCACACTTACCAGCCTCCTGAAGTGACCGCTCTCTTGTCAATAGATGTCCATTGTACTCATTAATGTTAATGGCAACAAGGTACATGAATCAGAGAGCAACTGGCCCTTTAACTTTTAGCCATTTCACCTACTAACAAAGCCAACTTTGTATCACAGTAAGCATGGAAGCCAGCACAGGTGTGCAGCAGTAATATGCATTATATTTCGCCTCATGCCGTGCCACCACCACTGAAGCTTTATTCTAATTCCAGAACTTGTATATTTGCTTGGAGGTTAGTGATGAAGTACAGTACAGATTATTAACAACTAAGCTTTATTTTCCACAACTAGACTGAGCAGCAGGCACCTGGGGAAAAAAAAAAATTATACTGGCTTCTAAATGGAACAATTTAATATGGAAGTAAGGGATGACAAATAAACACAGAATGCCAAGACAATTTCTCTGTCACTAACTGTGCCCAACTCCTTTCATTTCCTTAAAACTCAAAGGTACTGAATTAGAATGTATTCCATCTTGCTAAAGAAATCTATTTAGAATGTGAAATACATTCTTAAGAAAGAAGAACACAGGGCTCTTTTCCTGCTATACTTTTTTTTTTTTTAAAACCTTCAAGTGCACTAGGTTTAGTCTAAATACAGCCAAGATTTTCCAGCTGCATCGTTAGAAACACATTACCCCTTGGCAAAGTCATTTGCACAGTAAAACCACTTTGAAAGAGAAGCACCTAATGGACAGAGGCAAACCACCTCATGGTCTAGTTCCTCCAGGCACCTTCAGAACACACACGTTGTTTGCCCAAAACACCCAAAGCTTTCAGGCATGCTCTGCCCAACCAGCCCTCTTTTAAGGCATATATGCACACTGCCTCTTTGCTGTAGCTTTAGGTGCTTGAAACCAGTCTATTCTAGCAGCTAAGGCTTTATTTTCTGATTCCCTCCAGCAACAGAGATTCAGAGCTTACAGACTCCCGTGGAGAGGTGAGTGTAGCCCTCATGCTGCATCAGCAGCAGATTTGAGTCTTTTATGAATAAATTTCACCAAGAAATCGGTGCATAGCTCTCAGAAGCACGAGCTCCAGAAAAACATCAAACCAAAGAAACTGGTGAAAAGTCATGTTTATACTTAAAAGGACTGAATTCTATGCAGCGGAAGAGTAGCAGAACAGGGACTAGGTAGGCTGTGCTGTCTCCATCCTTGCAAGCTTTGAAAGCCTGACTGGTCAAAGTCCAGAGCACTCTGCTCTGGCCTCACGGGTAACCCTGCTTGGAACAGGGGATCCAGGCAGATTCCTCCTGTGGTCCCTTTCAACCTGAGGAAAATGTAATGCTGCAGTTCTAGATCTCACACAAAATCATACACATCTGCTACTCAGCCAGCCTCAAGTCAAGGAAGAGATTCCTACAATACTGTTCTTCCTTATTAACCAAAAAAGCAGTTACCTTCCTATTTCATTGTTTTACAGTACATAGCCTCCCTCTTTCCCAGAGTTTTGTAGCCTTTGCAGCCAGGCAGACCTGGAGACCCAGCAGAGCCATGCTGGGCTTTCTCAGCAGTCTCTGAGAACTGAAAGTTCTCTGAAGGGAACAGCAACACACTTCTGATCTTGACTGCCATCCATGCAGATTAGTACTCTGTGTTCACTCTTATTTATACCAACTTTGTAATAGCTATGGCTGAGTGATCTCGTCCAAAATCCTCTCCTGAGTTTACAAGCTTGGATTTAGCTTTTATGTTCACTGACTGCTAATAAGGCATCTTTCTGCTTTAATCCTGCATAAAATTAGGCACCTACCACCTACACTCCCCACTACTCTTCACTGATTACATATGGAATTAGGATCTGGCAAGTGCTGATAGCAGCCACTGTGAGATGCTCCCTGCTTTCTTGGTCTTAGAAAGTGAACTTAGTTACAGCAAGTGGTCAGAACATGGCCCAGCACGACAAAGAAATGCTCCTTAGTCAGCAGGAGGCAGAAGGACCCCAAGGACCTGCACAGAGTTGCGCTTCAGCTCTGTCGAAGCACCACGTCGTGCAGCACCCAAGGCACCATGACGCCACCACCGCTCGTGGTCCTCTCCCCTTGTTTTCCTGCTGGAGAAAGGACATGGAAGGACAGCAAATGCAGAAACACTTTCTGTTACCTCCAGTTTCGTCATGTGCACTAAGGTGAAAGAAACTGAGCTGATCTCCCAGATGTTTCCTTGTCCACTCCATTCATCTGTTTCCACAGGGAGCAGGTAAAATCACAGCGCTCAATATTTCCATATGTGCAGAGCCAGGCTCCAGTCTAGGAGGAAGCACGAAATATTGGCAAGGGGCTCTTATTCCATTTTTATTCTTCTGCACAGGGATAGAGACCAAACTCAGCTTTCCAAGACCTCTGGTCTATCGGAAGAACATAGAGAATTGATTTAACAGCCCTCAACTAGTAATGGAAAAGTCAACTAGCACATCTGTGGCTGACTAGTTACTTTGTTTAACGTAACGAATTGTTTACAGTTGTGTATGATCTATCTTCTTGGCCTTTAAAATCAAGGATAATCTAGAGTTTCTAAGATTTCACTTTATTTCTAAACAATATTAATTGCTATTCACAGTAAACAGCTTCATCAGAGGGGAGACTATAGGAAATTTGAAGATCATCTCCATCTAACTGCCTAACTGTATCTGAGAATTAGTGTTCTTCCCAAGGGACAAATACTGAGGGTAATAAGGTGATCACTAAACAATGTATGCAAAGTCTCTGCTGTGAAATATGATTTTATCAGGAAATAGACACACATCACCACCTTGCCAGAGCCTGATAAAAAACTAAGGAGAGCATGAGATACACATCACCGAATGGATGACGACTTCATATAACTTGTTCTGAAAGAAAGCAGCCTGTTGTTTACTGCATTTATCGACAATCTGTGAAAGTCGACCAGAAATCAGTCTAATTACCAGAGCGCCAGTTGTGCTTGTTAACACCAGCTTTGTGACCAAATGTTATTCCACAGTTGTCACATCACAAGAAGGTTTCATTACTAACATAATAGTGAACAAGATCACATGCCTGACTATTGATTGATCTGCCACACAAAGGAAGGAYGTTGTTGTCTCTATTATAACCGGTTAGGTCTTTGTCTGCCTGTATAATATGCACTGGAATGCATCACGAGCAGTTGCTGTTTCCTAATTTTTGCCTGTTAGCCCATTAACAGCCCATTATGATCTGCAGACTTTACCACCAGAGAAGACGTGACCTTGCTATAACTCCACTCTTCTGCAATCCTTAAAGCAGAGTTTTTATCAGCCTTCTTGCGTTGGATTCCACTAAGGATCGCGAGTTATTCAACATTCGATTTATAAATACATAATTTCTGCAAAATCAAAAGGTATTTCAATACTTTCTAGATGCAATTAGGTAACACTGCATGACTAATAAAAATATTCCTCATAACTGCAGCTGAACAATCACAAAAGAATTATATCTTGAACCAAGGAGAAATATTCTACTAAAAAGTACCTCAAACAAAATGAACTACCACTGACCCTCAGATCATAAACACATTGCTTCCTATTCAGTGGCCAGCCATAAACACAAACAAAAACTTTCAGGTCTGTTGTTAATATTAAAAACGAGCAGTCTTTTTTTTTTTTATGAACTCAATAAATACTATAATAAAAAAGTGGATTTGTTTATCATTGCGAGCCTACAGAAAAACAAGCATGCCTCATCATCTTATCTGATGATGAATGATTTATCAGGCAGAACATGAATCTGCTTCTAACTGAGTCTATTTTCCTGTTTATGCTTGTTGAACAGATACAATTTAATGAAGAATATAAAGTACTTAAAAATCTGTCTACCATTAATAGTTTAATTAAACTGACATGTACTTCAAAAACAGAGAGATGGAAAACATTAATTTTGGTTATAAAGGGCATGGCATTATTAAAGTGCAATTAAAAACAACATTCACTCACAATTAGTAGCTAAAACAATTTCATTATTTAACATTTGATTGCCAGTTGTGGCTAACTTGGGCACCCCAAGGTAGGTGCGTTCTGGGGCCCTCTTGCCCAACACCTTACATGGCTGTCGTCACCCTGCAAAGACCTGAGAGCCGACTGCCAAACTGCTCTGGGGCACTACGCGTCACGGCGCATCCCGGCCCACCTCTCCCCGCGCGGTTGTTCCCAACACCTCCCATGGCCTTGGGGCAGCCGCTGCCCAGGGGATCCATCCCTACATCACCCCTGGGGCTGGCAGCAGCCTCTGCGGAGACCTGTGCTGCGCRGCCACGCTGGCTGCTGGGTTTTGGAGCACTCTTCCTTAGTGAAAGACTTGGGTCTCTCCCACATGTACACACAGCTGTTCCCTTACTGAACGTCACGTTCCTCATAGCTCTCTTTCCATCCAACTTGACTGAAACCGGCCATTGGCTCAACTGCTAATTGAGAGAGGGTGCTGGGGGCCAGCAGCAAAGAAAAGCAGCTCAGTCACACCCGTCCTCTTTCCCTTTGGAAAGGGGACCGATCAACTCCACTATCAAACTGCAAGATAAAGTCAGAGCCTACCAAAGAAATGTTGTAAACAACTCCACAGAGCTCTAAGTCCTTCACCAGCAAAGTATCAGCAGAAATTTCTTTCTATTTCAGTCTAAGATTTTTAAGAATATACCCACAAACCTGCCCGGAGTTTTGATCAGAATTTCAGCTTCGGAACAAAATTCCAGACCAAAGAGTTGGAATGCAGGACTTAACGTGGAAACAAGAATTATGCTTCATGAGAGAGATGTCTATACTTGTTCCAGTGCTATATTGAGAAGAAAATTCAGCTTTTTGAAATTTTACACCAAAAAAGAGATACTCCTATTTCCCAACAGTCACTAACTCTATCATAAAGGCATTGACTTGTGATTAAAGTAACCACCTCTGGATTACATCATTAGCCAGTTCACCGGCTACCAGGCAATTGGCTTTTCTGGGATACATCTATGAAGAAGCTGGTTTCTATTATTTTCTTTTGAAGCTATTTCATTGAACAATTCTCCAGAAACGCTACTCCAGTCACAATGAAAGATCAGCTCCTGCAATTTTCTCCATGTAGGCAGAATATAACAGCAAATTCCATGGCTTTCAGCAGGACTTCTCAGATCTGCAATGGTCAAGGAAAACCGCAGAGTTAAGGTCCCTTTCCTAAATATACTTCTGCATACAGCTTGGTGCACGCATCGTTTTCAGGACTACTTAATTGGCTCCTACAAATTTGGTTTACTCATTTCCTCATTAACTGAGGTGTGTCATGTAGTTGCAGCTGCCCCCATAAATCATACGATACATTTTTTACTGCCTCCTCTGGAGAAAAAAGAAAACGGAAAAAAAAAACACAGAAAAGAAGGCCAGTCTAGTTAAATGCCTGACATGCCTGCATATCGTTGCCAATGCCACCAAAGGCTGGCCATGAAACTAAAAGGTGCTGGCCATGACTTCAAGGTCTTACCAGGCCCAGGGCCTGTTGCTCAGGAGAACTCCCTCCTTCCACGCTGCGGGGAGTCTTGCCAAGCTCCAACCTCTCGGGCAGGAATGAAGGTRCCCACAGACACCTCAGGGACTGCTCTCCTCTGCACAGGTAGCTCTGACCCTGGGGATGTGGACATGCCCTTGGCCCCATTCAGCTATAGGGCCTTAAGGTGCACTGCAAGTCACACAAACACAGAGCACAGGGCATCACCCGAAGGTCCCCCTGCACCCATTGTTTACTGGTAAACTATAGAGGAAAAAAACTTGTTTTATTCTTGCTTTCAGAGACAGGGTTTAATGAATATCAAAAATATTTCCTATCCTGCACCTGTAAATAATGTATAAAAAAAAAGCTAATAAAAGCCATCAGAACTACTCAAGGTATATCTGCACTCAAATTCCTTCACAGAGAAATTTAAAGGAAGAGAGAAACTGTATAAAGTGTTCATTAAAAAAATTAAAAAAAGAAAAAACTCTATCATTATCTTTTCCCCCCCCTCAAAAGAGTATTATAATAAGGGTTTTATTTTCAGTAGGAGTTTTTACATCTGCCTCTTCACATAAACACACCAGTGTCTAACTGACACAGTTAGGCTTTGAATTCAAATAAATCATTCCCTAAACAGCAAATATATTCATAAATGGTCAGATCTAAAGCATTTCAGCCCATTAGAAGAAACGATTTGGAGAACTGAGATTCATTTGAAGATCTTGAGAAGAATTTAGCAATTCAGCGTGTTGAGAAGTATTAGCTGGAGCTACCAGGCCCTCACTTAAGTGAAGAGCCGAATCTACACAAAGCAAAGAAAGGATGGGAGGCACTTAAAGGAATCGGTCTCGCAATCTCTTGCGCATTTTTTAAAAAAAATATATTCATATTCTTTTTAAACTGTAGAACTTAAATGTGATCGCAGCCTGTCAAGCCAGGACTAATCCAGACCACCAGAGGAGGTGGAACAGTAGGTAGAGTCTGAAAGATATTTCAAAGTAAACCAAGAGGCACAAATAACCTATAGACCGCTGGATATAAGGTAGAAGTAGCATCACTTTTGCCTGACCGAAGCTTTTCTGCTTGCATGGAAATTTCCATCAAATTGCTAGCCACATCACTAATCAGATGTTTTCGTATATAGAACAAAACACCAGGCAATTACTGCGCTTTATTTTCCTTATGGTTTACTCACTGATATGTGGCCAATACAGCATGAAAACTCAAGCATCTTAGAAAACACTGTATTTTTGCCTATAGGTTTCAATCTTTTCTTTAAAGTAGTGCATATCATTTAATGTTTTATAAATAATTATCAAACCACACCCACTAGGAAAGATTTTTGCAGAAAGATACCCAGATATCTTAGAAAGTCTACTGATCATCAGTAATATATTTAAAATTTGCACTTATGAAATCCTATTCAAAGTTCAGTTCTTTTCTATAAGGACAAAACCACATAAAATACAACAGACTTTAATTAAGGCTTAGCCAGACTTCAGACTAGGCAAAGCATATCTGAAGCGTTCCTCAACACAGAAGTTTTATGAGAAATCTTCCTAACGCATACCATTGCCTAGATTGCTTTGCAATTGAAATCAAGGCATTGGATGTAGATTATGTTATTATTAGGTTTAAACTAAGCTTGAAATGTCATACAAGTGAAATAAAAACAGAAGCTGAGCAGGGTATTGTTTGGTTTCTGAATATTAAATGTAATCAAAAGGTAATAGTGCTTATAGATTTTTTTATATATAAGCAGATTTATGAGACTGATAAAAATCATTTGCTCATGGAGCTTCAAAAATCTGGATGGTTTCTTCTGTGAATAATTAAATAAGGCTACTCAAGCAGCTTCTTTGTCTCAGTGCTACAGCAACACAGGATTTATATTTAAAGGGCTACTGCTGGGTAAAAGGGTATGCTTTCGAAAACCAAGCAACTTTTCCATAAATGTCACTTAAAAGAGTGAAACAAAATATAGCATGCACACAAAAAAACCATACTGCACCATATTCGAGATGTCTTATGTATTTCACATAGCTGGTAAAAATGGTCAGTTATGGCCACATATGGTCAGTTTCATTTTTGTTGTCAATTAATTTTAACTCTCAGGTTTCAATTCAGGATAATAAAGTTGCAACACTTGAAGGTAAGAGTAATTTACTATTACAAATGTAGTTTCTTTACATATTTTGTTTTTATAATTTCATGAAAACGCTCCCATTAATTTTAAGTTACCTGAGAGCTTTTTTTCACTTCAGAAAATCTCTCGATTGTTTTTCAGCATCTCTGATTAAGCAATCTCTTTTCTTAGTACGAGATGAGAGTTATTGACCCAGAATCTTCTTGTAATGGTCTTTCAATACAAAGTCAGGATTTCTGCGATTTTACACATTAAGAAGATCTGCAGAATTATACCACAAATTTCAGGGGCCTTAGATCCTGTTCCTCTCTCTCCTGTTTCAGTGTCACAAGAATCCTAAGTAAGGACAAAGAAATCGCTTCCTCTATGGAGAAAAAAAAAAAAAAAAAAAAACAAACAAGAAAAAACCTTAAAATACTAGATCATGTCAAAACTGTGGGAAGAGATTTCAGATACTATCAGCTGTGGTTTTATGTTCCTGCGTTGCTTGCCAATATTTTGGGTAGCATTCAGAAGCTGAGTTTTGATCCTTTAAGGACCTCCTATCCTCTAGGCTCAGGTTTGACTTAGTATTGAAAATGCCAGGACAGCAGCTGTTCCGATAGCAATCTTGATAAAATTTCACAAGAGCAGGTATTCTTGTGATATTTTAAACTAATATGAATTGAGAAAAACAGGAAAAATAATAAGATAAATAAAGAAACCAGAGAGAGAAACCCTAGACGRAAAACATGGAAACCAGAGCAGAGATGAGGAAATAAACATATGTGAAACGATTAAGAAGCCAAACGGGGGAAACTGAGAGAAACATTTGGAAAAAATTCTGAGGAGCAGAAGGCTGTTAGAGAAGGCAAAGACTGTGAGGAGGAAAACTGGAGAGGGTTAACACACAAACACAAGGCGGAAGCCTAAAAAAAAATGTGGTGAAAGACACCAGAGCAAGGACAAAAGATCGAGAGAGCAGCGAGCAGCACGAAGCAAAGCTACCAGTGAGATGAGGGCTTGTAAGAAAGGCACATCAAAAAGAGGGATCCAGAATTAAGGTAAAAATTTTGCAGAGTGAACACCTGATTGATAAGGCTGCACAAAGTTTATAGAAAATGAATCCTGGAGAAATGCAGGAAAAAAAATGGAATGAAATGCACACATTCTTCATGGGCTGAATCTGGGTTTGGGTTAACAGAGCCTCCGCTTACAGCAATCCTCCTCTAACAAATATCTAGTGTATGGGAACTGCTAAGAGGGACACAGCACAGTGACTGCCTCCTCTCCACAAGCAAGCTCCTCTCCGCCTTTTGTACCCTGTCTTTCAGAGCAAGAGAAACAAACAAGCAAAACATAATTTACAGTCTCGGTTTATCTGTACTCGCAGTCCATCTGCTTGCTTTAACCACAACAGAATGTGTATGTGTGCATTTAGAGAGATGGGTGTCATTAGACCAATGAAGTTAAGCAACGTATAAAAGCCAGGATCAGATCACTAATAAAATTTACACTTCATTATGGATGTCAAAATCCTTGCTGATTTTTTTTTCATGAGTATTTAGCTTATTGAGTTTTACCAGCAAACCCATCTCCAGTGAGCATTCAGGAATCAGCTACGTGGGGGCTCTAGCATTCAACATCAAAACCTGAAAATAGATACTTGTGCAATAAATTTACAGAATTAGAAAAAAATGGACATATTAAAATATATCTCTGTATTCATGGCTGTAAAATGATTGAATTCATGTCTCATCAAATTTACATTGTGAATTCTGAATATAGTATGATTAGGCATTATTTTAACAACTACATTACAATACAATTTAAAATAAAATGGCCCTTCATACCGCACTAATATCAGTGTTTTAAATAACAAAGGGGATTTTTTTTTTTAAATAAAGGAAAGGATTAGCATTTAGTTTCAATCAGTATAAGCAATGCTGTACCAGTTGGTGTCTCAAAGATTCAGGATTTTATTAATATTCCAGAGATGCATTTGTGTTGCCTCTGGGTACACTGAAAAGCCACTTAAACTGCACTTAAAGCAGCACTACAGGATCAAATTGATGTGCATCAACCATTTACAATAAAACTTGATTATTATAAAGGCATACATATTTGCATAATTACATGTTTGATTTTTTGATAATGCAGCATACACTACAAAATGTTGCTTCATGTAGAAAGGCATCGTCAAAAAGCACCATCTGCTGTAGTGTTTAATGCACTGCAGTGTTTGAGAGATTCCAAGGTAGCTCGCTGGGGATCACAGGGAGAGCAGCAGACTCTTCACAGACGAGAGGCTTGGGGCTGCAACGCGGCACACCACACTTTGGGCTTGGTTGCAGCCCTTTTCTCTCTGGC
Source organism: Eudromia elegans (assembly GCA_003342815.1). NCBI lineage: Eukaryota > Metazoa > Chordata > Aves > Tinamiformes > Tinamidae > Eudromia > Eudromia elegans. The sequence goes on along the minus strand of PTEX01000126.1, from coordinate 1,795,219 downwards.
TATTTTCAAATAAAACTTCCCAAGAGGAAAAGAGCAAAAGACATCAGAGCAGCACATCCTACAGTCTTCAGAATGTAGGGTTCAACACATGAGAGCATTTGGCATAAACACATTCTGACATTCTAGCTCATAACAAAAATTTCAGTACACCTTATTACGTAATGAAAGAACCATATCAGGAAGCAAACAGCACAGATCAGTGGATTTTGACACTGATTACCTTGACAGAAATAAGTCCTTTTAGAAGAATCTCATTACATACCACAGTAGCTTAAAAGACAGAGGACTTGAAAGCAGAAAATCTCTCTATTTGCTCAATACAGAAGGAGAAACCATCTGTTCTTCAGTAATATCTAACTGTAAACCTTAACTTAGGAGGTCTGGTGCTAGAAGCACAGGAGTAAAAGTCTATCTCTGAGTAGGAAAAGCAAGAAGCTCTCCAGACTTAGCACAGTTACCCCAGGGACCGTGGCTCCTAAAAGCTGCATCACTTTGGTTAGCACTACATGTTTGTCACCGTGATACCTGTGGCTCTGCTAACCACAGAGAGGCTTTACCAGCTGCAAACCCGCTGCCAGCACCAGGCAACCCATTTCGCTTCCCCAAGCTTTCCCTTTCCTTCCTCGTGACTGTTTCTTGCACGTCAGTTGAAAATATAAAGCACTTAGGCAAGGAACTTTTAACAATACGCATTTTCCACCATGTTGGGCGTTAAACAAGTTTTCATCTCAGCAGGCACCACTAAGTACATCAGGATACAAACAACAGTTGGACTGTATGCCATATACAGGACAAATACCAAGCAATTAAAAAGCATTTTTAACATCACAATCTGCTTAAAGTCTAGCAGTCAAGAACAGCATCCTGCTTGTAAACATACTCCACAGTCCAGTGACACAAAGGGCCTTAGAAATTGAGACATTTTTGTCCAGATACCTGGAGGAAGGCAGATACCTGAAAAGTGTGTATATTTACACGTGTGTGAATACATGCACGTAAATATAACCTGCAAAGATAGCGGGAATACAGAAAAGTATAGCCTGCAAAGCTAGCAGACATTCAGTGTCCAAAACACAACACAATGATGACCTTGGAGCATGAAGGCCTAGAGTTCCATTAGTGGGCTCTTAGATTATGCTACCTTTGGGCTATAATACATTTAGATTTCCACCACAGGTATAATCAATGTTTCATAGTTATAAGATAAACTTTGATTCATATTATGAGGAAGAATGTGCTCGAGACCTCTATTACACACACAATTTTAAACATCTGAAGTTCTTTACCATGGCTTATCAAGTACAATTATAGCTTGGTATTCAGAGATGCTGAACACCCACACTACCATTGCCTTAAATTAGCATTGTGAAATCCAGCGCTTCTGAAAATCAAATCCTTTGTGTGTCATGCAGAAGAGGCGCATGAAAAATTTTTTAAATAGCCAACATATTGTTGTGTGCACATAGTCCACAAAAGCTCAGAAATACTTATCCAGGATATTTTATCACACCCACAATTTACTGAGACAAACTGCGTTACTCTATTGGAATACATTGCACTCGAGACGGAACCTATACAGTTTCTTGCTTTTCAGATACCCACACAGAAAAGATAAAGACATATCCATAGCATAATACTAAAAAGAGCTCCAAATAACAAAGCCTCAACAACAGCTGCATTTCTTTCTTCTAACTGCATTTAGTCATTGGGGAAACAAAAGCCACCAGGCAAATGCAAATCTTTAGAAATAGCGACTTTCTCTTCTGTGCCTTAATATGCTGCTCTTGGGGAGCTCTCCTACCCAAGTGGGCCCTAATCGGGGCTGGAATCAGCAGAGCGGCGAGTRCTAAGCACAGGCTTTTCCTCCACCCCCTCTGCACTAGGCGGGCAGGCTTTTCATTTCATACATCATTTTCAACTTGCTGCAGTGAGTCCACAAAGACAGGGGGATTTAGAGAGCTAATGAATGGGGGCAGGGAGCTGGCTCGCRCTGCAGCGCCTGCACCAGCGCCTAAGGCCACGCACCCCGAGCGGCTGGGCACGCAGGGCACTGCCACCCATCTCACTTACGTTGCCTGGCACCGACTGCCTTTGACAGCCAAGTCATTCATCTCGAGGCAACAAATCAAAGTAAAGATAGCGATGGGGACATTTGTTTGCTTGAATGTTTCGTGCAACAGGATTTAGGGCAAGGCCCACTGGGCACTGCTCTGCCCTGATTGTTATTGCACTGCAATGACAAAAAATTATTTATCCTTAAGTTGCTAATTAAAAGCAGAACTGGAAAATAATATGTTTGTCCTGAATATACTGAAGTATCAAGGGACCATTTGCTACATTGTAATGAGATGTCATAGATGTTGTAACTCAGTATTGTCTAAGAGTCTCTTGTCATTTTATTAGGAAGAAATTTCATCTTGTCATTTAACCGACATAGGTTAATACTTTATAAATAAAATTAACCTAAAAGACCCTCCCCAAGAAAAAGGTCACCTCCCTTCTCCTGCTCCCTGCTTCGCCAATACCACTACAACAGAGCAGAGTTTGGCACATCCAGCCCCCTTTGCAGACATGTCATCAATACTGTCCAGCCACTCGGGAGAAGCGAATATACCAGCAAGAAATACTGGCACTATAAATCTGTTAATTTTAATGATAAAATGGAATACTTTAGGCTTTCTTGTCCCTGAAGAACCATGAACAATTGAAGATTAATGTGAAGCAGTTAAGGACCAAAGAGCTATATGTTGTGGACATAATTTTTTTATAAAAACAATTGTCTGGGTCTTACCTCTCTACATAGTAGCTTAAAATGAAGCTGCTAATCCAGATCCAAGTAATGAATTATGACTTCAATTTTTCCAAACCACAGTTATCTCCAGACCCTCCTCAGCTGACAGTTTCACAACCACTGCCATCAGCTTTGGACTTGGACCACTGTTCTCTTCAGCGCCTTAATASAATAAATGCTAGTTATTAGTGGGTGACTTCATTCCTAAATGCAACAATTCCCCACTGTAACAAACAGAGATCTGGCCAGGAAGCCCCCGCCTTGGTTGGCAGGGGACCTCAGCCAGCATCCTGGGATGGAGAATGTGGGCCTGTCTCGCCACGGCAGCGGAGGGCACACGGACAATCTATGCCCCCTCCTGTGCATGTGAGGATGGGCTGCTCCTGCACCCTGCTGCCGTGCTCCCGTCACAGGTTCCTGCAGTGAATAGCATCCTGGCTCTGTCACTTATCAAGAACAAGACAAGTGCTCCCACCTCAGAAGGCTGCCTCGTCATGTGGAATGGTTGTAGCATATTATTGTATCAAAGCTCAGCCTCATAACGTTAGCAGTTTACTAAGTGAACTTTGAACAAGATTATTCCCAAAACAGTCTGCTGACTCCTAGTTTTCATAGAGTTTGTAAATAGAAAATGTCTCTTTATTGGTAATATTTTTAGAATATGGTTTGTAATTTAGATAGTTGAATTACTGCTATATTGCATTTATTCTAACACAACATTGATCCCCTGTCTCATATATCAGATTTAGTTGCTTTTTTATAGTATAATTTCTAGGTGACAGTGGCTATTGAGGACGGAAACAGCTGATGGATCTAATTTGATTTTGCCCTTATACCAGCAGAAGTTCACTTACTAGTTCACTTACTCAGAATTCATTGATCACTCTCGGGTCTTCAGGGATTGTGAAATCTCATTCTCAGTGTCTTTTCCAATTGTCAAAGCACAGACTCAATACTGCATCTGACATCTCTGCAGCCTGCCTCGTTCTGCATAACACAGCAGTCAACCATGGGGTTACAGTCAATGATGAGGCTCTCACAAAGGATGACAAGGCTAACTCTTACTGACTCCAGACACTGCAAAAAGGTAGATGTTTCTGAAAGGTGGGTTTACTTATGATAAGCAAGCGACAGCTCAATGACAATCATATTTTCAAACAAGTGGAAGGAGGAACAGCGAAAGCGGGATGGGAGACAATAAAAAGGCAATAGGAAGAGAAGAGGAATTTATAAGAGTTGGATATAGAGATGCATAGGTCCAGAAGCAAAGAAATTGTAGCACTTAGCACAGCCAGGTGATTGAATTCCTTTAACTGTGGCTTACTGCTCCTAGCTAAAACAGAAGCCTGTGTCTTGTGCACAGCTTTGTAAAACAGCACATTCAGTGCAACAGCGAGAGAGCACGCGTTGCGGGAGGAGACTGTCAGAACAATAATCACTTCTACAGTGGCTGTAAAGATCTTTTAGTCACTAAGCACACATAAAGAGGCAAGAGGAGGTTAATGAAACTTCAAGATCTGTTTGTGTTCAGTAAGGTTACTTCATCTAGAGTTTCTGAGAGCAGGTAAGTTGGAAAAGAAAGGCACTGGGAAGGCAGATGACATTTAAAAAAGAAAGCAGTATTGAAGTTCTCCATTACAGGAAAAGAGAAAACTATTTTGTCAACAGCAAACATGCTCTTCATCAGAGAGAAACAACTGAGTTCCTACAAAATGTGGGAATTTGAAATCTTGAGCTAATCTGTGCACATACAGTTATTCAAATATGCGCTGGTATCTAGGTTAGCAGTTTTGGAACACATGCATTCATTGCCAAATACAAGTGTTTTTCCTTTCACAGAAACAAACATCAGAATCTGTACAGATCCACTTTAATCACAGACTGTTTTCTGAACACATTCACTAGTCTAGATTCAAACTGTTGAAGCATCTGAGCTTCCATTTCTCCTCTCCAGAAACTATTCACCAACCCAAAGGCAGTTCGCTACACTGAGTAACTTTTCTCTGATGCTCTTCATCCATTTTGCTTACCTTTGGAAGACAGGAAGGTATTTTTTTTTCTCCCCAATTTAAAACCCATGCAGCTACAATCACCAGCAGTCACATCATCTTTTCACAATCTCATTTACACTCAGGGAGGAGCTGATGTTATTACACACCAGATGAGGTCTATAGTTCCAGAAAAGTAGAAAGTATGCAGGGAAGATGATGAGGAACTSTATAACCAGCAGCATGGTCTGCTGACCTGCACACTACAATACTTGTGTTTATACTCGTTGGCTTATTTTCCCCCGAACATTATTCAATTGAAATGAACCCATAGCTTTTGAGGCAAGAGCCTCTGCCTGAAAGCAGAAGGTGAATGATCCCATGCTCACACCGCTACACAGCGCTATGATCATTTGCTGTACTGAGACAAACATTCTGTGCAATCTGAGTCAAGCTTCAAGTTGCTTCAGTTTTTCTGTGGCTTTGTAGCCATCTTTGAGATAAGCATGACTTAGCATCCCTATCTCACAGCCATACAATGAGGATAAATACATTAAAGAAGAATTAATGTATCACAATATAGTGAGAGAAGTTCAATATCCTGAGTGCAGAGTCAGTTATCTTTTTGTCTCCCAGATCAAGTACAGTTTCTAGGTGTGTACAACAGTAAAAATCTCACCTACTAATATACTAAGAAAGCACAAACAACCTCCATCCCTACGTTTCTATGCACAAAGTCCCAGGTAAAACGGAAACCTCTATGCCCAGCACAGAATGGGAATATTGGAGAGGAAAAGACCACAGGTCCTTCCTTTAGGAGAATAATAATGAGGTGAGAAAAGGATAGTAACTGCAAACTAGACACGAGTAAAGAAATCTATTTATTCCAACAGAATAAAAACCCAAACAAACCAAAATAAATATACATCAAATTCATCTACAAAAATATATGAGTATTTAGACACACATATTTTTAAAAAACCTTCTTAAAGTTATCTCCTGTAAGGAATATACTATAATTTATTAGCATATGAATTTCATACTGTTCCCAGGATGAAACCTCAATATTACTCGCTCCAGCCAACCCCTCTTCATAAAATAGCTTTATTAGAGTTTCAGTGATGTTAAGGAAAAAGGGAAAGTAATGTCTATAGTTCCTATTAAAAAGTAGATCATATGTTTCATACTGATTAACTATATAAAGGAAGAGTTTCACCAAATATTCAAAATTACAGATTTATTCAGACTCCCAGAGAAAAATCAAACTTGTAAATTGTGCAGATTATATATCCAATAAAATATTTATTGTTGCACAGTATATATTGTTAACTGTGTTGACTACTTTTCACCAAGGTGCCAGAGAAATGAAAAATTAACCAGCGCAGAATATAAAATAGCTTTTTTCAAGTCCTAGAGCTAGTTCACGAGCATACAAAACAGATTGTATTCAGAGCTATAATATAGAAATTCTTCAGTGAAGACGACACTAGAGCTGAATACCTGACAGCAGAACAAAACACAGAACAGCATTAAAGYCATGTAGTCGAGGTGCTGCATGCAAATGCAGGCAGACCTGAATTAGTAATGYTGAAGGTCTAGCTAAAGTCGACGGTGCCTGTGTCAATGAATGTTTTAATGACATCTTACTAGTTTTAGGAGTAACAAGTGCATATGTGCAGCCTAGTGGAATCCTGGGAGTTTGGTTTAATATGCAGCCTAAAACCTCTTAAGATTTATAAAAAAACAAGTAAATATTTGAATACACTCCTCTGCAATCTCATTTATTGGTCTATGAAAATCACCTATGCAGTTTGAGGTGCACATTCTGGTTTCCAGTGCTAATAAGAACCGCAAACAAACACCCCCCATTAACTATCATTTATTCCTCTTCGAAATTAATGCTGGAATTCATTTAAACAGGCTAGCGAGTAGCAAGCACTAGCTATGCTATAAAAGAGAAAAGTTTAGTAAATAAAACCATGGTTTGCAGCTGGCAATTCTAGCTACTTTTCATTTAAATATTGTGGGTTAGAATCTGCCTCTCTGCAGATCTTTCCTAGTCTCTCCACTTCTAGCTGACCTTTGATTCCTCCTAGCACAGGAGCACTCTAAGCAGCAGGTTGGAGGCCCTAAACGGAGCAGAAATGACGGCTGTCGCTCAGGCTGTGCACTGCTCTGCTCCGAAGAGTATTGCTGACCTGCCCTCTATTCACAAAATCACTTGTGATGGCTAAAAAACACTGCAACTAATCTCAAATGCAGCAGCCTGTGTTGAGGTCTGGCCTGCTCACTTCTGAATTGAAGAAGGGGGCAATTTTTTTCCTTGCACTACTTCCTGTTTCCTTCCTTCCTACAGACCCTCCAGCATCTTCCCAGTCTTACATGTCTCCTACGAGTAACACCTTGGGGGAATTTGGGAGGTTGGAGCCTCCCTTCTGCAAGCAGAAGGGCTGGAGGTGGACACAGACCCCCTTCCTGCTCCATGGGACCATGCACTTCCAAGGTTTACTCGGGCCTCTGTCTGCAAGCAACAACRGACTCTAATCACAAGTCTGTAGGCAGATGAGCTAGAGACAAAGCCAAGTTTTAATCTGGGTTAACTGTAGCAAAGACAAGGCCCATGTGCTATTTCATTTAAATTCCATTCTGACAGCACAAATGGAAGCTAGTTACAAAACCGCTTTCCTATCTCCAACGTGATGGAAGATCCCACATCCTCTGCAGCACATTGCACCCTAACTGCATGCAAAATCCCTTGTTTCTGTTCCAGAACAATGTCCAATTATATAGTAGTGTTAACAGATACATTCAGATGAGATGTTCTTGTAGGATCTTACAGATGCTGTATTTTTAAATACTTATTCTGTCAGCATGTTATACCTGTGCATTTTCACAATCTTTTCCTTTTTGATTTACACTGAAGCAGTTGGATTATATCATCAAACAGCATGAAGTTGATGCAAAACACTATCATCTGCTTCACCCTGGTGCGTGGGGAACTACAGAGTGCGTGCACACCTACCGGGCAGTGTGTTTATCAGGAACCCAGAAAATTGTATTCCAGGGTCCCACAACAGAAAACACAGGCTGGAGACCCAGTGCACATCTGCAGGACTGGGAGTCTGTATCTCGAGGATTAGAAGCCTAAAACTAGATTCCCAAATCATTACTTGAAAGGCCTAAAATATAGCTATTACATTCAAAAATATAGACTGATTGGTTGTTTTTCTGAAGCCAAAACTACTGTACACTCAGTACTTTTGTATTCACTTTGGTGCCTAGCTTGAACACCCTATTTTTGGAGATCTTGAACTAGAGCCAGAATCCTGACATTTTAAACATGCTGTGGCAGAGGAAAACAATGTAGGAAGACCTGGACAAGTAGGCAGGCCGCAGGTAGACAGAAGTGATGCTTCCGTCCTGTTGTTACACTGYTGTGAAATAGAAAGATGGAGAAAGCGCAGGAAATACATGGCTATTTATTCAAAGAAAGTGAAAGGGTTAAAGAAATATTACATAGAACAAAGACTTACAATGGATTGCTCAAGCATCTCTGTGAAGCGTAAGTTTTTAAAAGAATAAACGAAAATATATCTATGTTTCCTGAGACAGCAGGCAGCCCTGGAGACTTCTAAGAATTATTAGTCAGACCAAAGGCTGCCAGATGCTGCCAGAGCCCTGGCTGCTCGCCTGGGAGTTCAGGAATTTCCAGGAGGGCAAGGTAGGACAGTTGGAAGCTAACGGATATAAAGCTCCCCAGAGAAAGAGGTTTTTGTTGTTGTCATTGGTTCTGAGTGCATTTTTCTTTGTAAGACTTCATCTGAGGCTCACGTATGTTTTCCACCTAGAGGTTTCACTATAGAGAAATTGGCGAGATTTTTCTTTCTTTTAACCATTATCCTGACTTGAAGGGTTTTGCAGGACCCTTACATTCATTTTGCTGTGGCTAGCCCTGTGTTAGGAAACACAGAAAATTTTGTCTTTMACAAAGGGCAGGCCATCATCAAGAACAGCCTTCATTCCTCTTTCTTCCATAAATTCTTTCGTTTGCCCCACTAATTTCCTGAAGGAAACTAAAGGCCAAATATTCTTTTTCACTATCGTCARTTCTTTTTAGGTTAAATATTACAGTTTGAACTGTTTGTTCCCCATTTCCAAATGAAAAAGCATTGAAAATGGAACAGATGCCCACTGGCAAGATGCAATTTAACCTTATGAAATGCATTTACCAGCACATTTACCCATCTCRCTCCTAGCCACAGCCTCCTTTCCCCCTAGTTAGTACCTGATCATGCAGCATGTGCCCTACCACCCAGGTGACACTAGAGTGCCCATCTGAGATGAACTCTTCTTAGAAATAACTCCTTTAAAAACATTAGGATTCTACTTGTCCATGTTCTTCGATATCCCATGAAGTGAAAACACAAAAATGTTCCTCATATAACAAACAAAAACCATCAGAGCAACATTTGGAGTAAATTCCAGGTGCTTACCCATGTAGGGTTGCTCAGCTGAGGCTGTGGGAATGCTTGTATGGCATGGGTACACAAGCTGGATGCCACATGCACCTAGAAGCAGAGCGCACAATTGACACCGTCTACATGCCAGGGAGCACTAATGGTGGTGGCAAAGGTCTGCAGAAGAGAGAAACTCATTACCTCAAAGCATAGAAAAAAGAAAAAAATCTCCTAAGAGAAATGTGTTAGAAAATGCAAACCAGGAGACAAAGCTAATTTTCATTAGGAAGACACAGTCCGTTGCTGTAAAAATATTCCCTTCTCTTCAGGAGAAAGCATCCATAAGTCACAAGCTTTTATTATTTTTTCCTAGGCTGAAATTAAATAATTGTCAACAAGGGTGGCTCCAGGCACAGGCAGAATGGGTGTTCTCTCCTAGAGTATTCTTTGCTCAGGGCAAATTGAACAACACTTTTAACTCCTAAAACTCCCAGTTGTCTCTTTGATTGCCTTTTTGCTGTAGGAAGAAAAATAACTTCTTGCATCATTTCCATAAATTTCTCTAGCCTGTGCAGCTTCTTTYTACAGGCTAAGGATATTAAGAGAAGGATTTACTTCTAGGCCTAGAGTCTTTCCCATCTCCAAGTCCAGTGAGAAATAAGCCAACCAGGGTCTTTTGACCACAACAAATGCCCTTTAGTATGACTTTTAGTGAGGCCCAGAATTGTACCAAGGCTTTGCAACCAAAAGCAACTGTTAATTCACAAACAATGTAATAAATTCTGCAAAAATGTATTACTTTTTCATGACTCCATTTGCTCTTTAAAGTGATAYAGATCTATATGGATGATTGCACTAGGTTAGGTTAAACATTATATGAACGGCTCAGCCTTAGGACTGTAAGCAGTACTCCTCAAAAACAGGGWGAGTGAGAAAAGATCTCACACACCTTTCAAACAGCTTTCTGCAAAGACCTCATCAACCAAAAGAACCTATTTTAAAATACTATTAAATACTGAAAAAGTGCTTATTTTATATTCTAACTCCTGTAAGGTTTAATGATAAGAAAAAGATAATATAACTCCAAGAAARCAAACTGTTGCTTTACAAGCTCCAGCTCTTGAGTTAAGACTGTAACTTCAGGAATGTACTCTGCTACACATTTATGCATTTTTGTTAAAACAAAAGGAAATTGATACGCTACATAAGCCTATAGTGTTTTCTTTATGTCTTTTAACCTATACCATAGTTTTCATCCATTTCATTTCACACAAATAGAACAGCCATCAGGAGACATCTTATACAGCAAATTTGCAACGTGCTTTTATGCTCTAGATCCTGTTGAGATAGAGAATGGTATGTATTATTGTAATTTCAGACTTTAAGCACTTAAGGCTATGAAAACAATAACATTTTTTTTAAAGAGATAGTTTGTAACTAGTCAACAACACKGAAAAGATTATTTGGCTCATTTTTTCCAGAACAGGATGGAGACACACATATACATACAGAGTACACACACACAMAAAAAAAATATTGAAAAGAATAGTTCCATTAAGTACAGTGATCCATTTACACCTCGGGAATCTAATAAACTTTCCCCTACAACGCAAGACTTGCAGACAAGACAATGCAAGGATACAGAACAAAAGCAAAGGATGGATGATTTACCAGAAGTGAAGATCGCCTTAATGAGAGCCAGATGACCTCATTTGTTATGAAAGATATGAAGTTCCCTTCTTGTACCACTCAGAATAGGTTGATGAATAAACACGGAAAAAACACGCATGTTATTGACAGATACAGCAAAGGTTTAGACAGAGGAGAGTGATTCTGAAGTCCCCTGAATGGCCCTCCGGAGCCCAGGGTGCTCCTAAGCTTTCCCCACCCAAGCTGGGCAAGCAGCAAGGTGCAAAGTGGGCAACCTGATATTTGCAGCTGCCTGTTAATATCCTAATGATAATTTACAGCATGTGAATAGATAAAGCCATATGTTATAGTCCTCTCTACAGCTCCTGAATATGCAAGCACATATTGTGCATTAAAAAAAAAGGAAGATCAAGAGTTTACCTTGCATCCTAAAATCAAGGTCTGACTTTGCTAAGTACAGTTTAATTTAACTGCACTAAGACACAAGACAGATGGATGGAGAGATCTGAAACACTACAAATAAAATCTAAAACTGAACTTTTAAATATTCATTTTGAACTATAAAGAGAGCTGTGGCTTTTGTGCACTACAGATGGCTCAGAAATTCACAGCAAACAAAGGACCAATTTTTGAATACTCATAGCTGCTCTACCATAATAGCTAGAGGCCCCAAAACTCCAGGGGTTTGAGATGATTCAACTATATCCTCTTACCTGCCAAATTTCATCAAAGCAGCATTGCTTTTACCATCTTATAGGGATGAAAGAAATATGAGTAGTGTGTTTTTTTTAATGAAACGTGGACTGCTTAAGCTTGAACAAAAATTACAATATGAATGGAAAGTGCAAGGTAAAGGGAAAATAGTCTTTTTATCACACATACTAAAACACAGTATAAGATGAAATCTCTACTTTTTATAGATTGAAAGATCAAACAGAAATACTTGGTAGGTTTAAATAAATKAAGGAAATAAAATGAAAAATAAGCATAATAAAAATCTCTGTCAGTCATAATCAATGAGGAACTGCTGACTGACTGCCAAGTATGGCCTTAGGTTTAAATCTCAGAGAGCACCATGTATCTCTGCATAAGGTAGGAGGGCATGACCTCATCAATCAGAGATTATGCTCTGCATAAACATTTATGGAGAGAAATCCCCAGCACCAGTTTCTCATCTGCCTTCCAGACAGGAACAAGCTCACACAAATAGAGCTGGAAATGGGACAAACTTGTGTTACACCTATTGACAATAAAGCCATTCAATGCAACATTTACACAGCAGTATAACAACGACTGTCTGAGTAGTGAGAACTGTAAAAGTACTTTTCTTYCAAAGTATTTTTGACCGCAAAAAGCCACCATCTCAACTCCTTGGCTTTAGAAAGGAAATCCTTTCACTTGTGTGGAATTGAGTTTGCACCAGGACATGCAACCTTAGAGGTGTGGGATATGCAGCAGGACAGGGACCAACTCAAAGATGAAGGGGACTGCTGATTTGTGAATAACCTTCGATCTGTATACGCTACAGAGACAAACGCACAGTGCTGAATCGCAGCTGCAACAGAGGCTGATGGATATTTATGAGGTGCTCCTGCCAGCCATCAGGGCAGCAAGTGTAAGAATGGGAGGAGGATGCATGAGTGCCTGATTCTGTAATGAAGCGCTTCCRTAATGAAAGCTGCTGCCAAAAAACAAGCGTAGGCCAATGCTAAATGGCAGGCGAGAGGTAACACAACCTACCCGTCATCAGGCTGGTTCCGCCTGCAAAGTCGAGGGAATTGCCATTGAAAGGATGTATCCAGAGACRCAACTTGGCCACTGTGAAGTATGAGGAACCACGCAACAGCCTTCCTGACAACCAGCAGCCTGTAGTTGTATTTGTCAAGATTAGAAAAAAAGGAGATTAGAGTGGAAAAGGAGAAGAAAGGAAAAGAGAGGATCCTGCAGTACTCCCATGGAAACAAGAGCTTTTTCAATGACCTCGCTGTCCTTTTGCGAGTAACTGCTTTCCAGGACAGAGTGTCCCAACAGGATACTTAAACGCCTTCAGCATAGTACAATATCCTAAGATAAAACTGCACAACTTTTCATGAAGTCTGCCTCCAATAAAAACATCTTTATCGCCCAGGGCTAATGTGTAAGTTAGTGAGAGATTATGGTTCAGTTTCTATGGCCATTTTATGTAATATGGAACAATCCATAGGGACCTGGTCTGTTAGTCCTCTAAAATATAAAATGCAGTTTTAAACTACACTTCATCATGATAATAGRCTATCAGCTATCTTCCTAAGCCCTCAGACTCACTGCTGTCCGTCTAGGAAGAGTCAGACACCCTAGCTTAATCACCTCCTTGTGACTCACTGCCCTGTGCCCCTTCCTTTTGAGCATATATAAACCCTAATTATTTTTTAATTCCATACTAGACCACCACCAAAACAACTGCTACAATCCTGACATACAAATTTGGGTGTTTGTAGGCACACAAGCCCCAATCTCACACCATTCTTCCTCCCCAGGGAACTACATGTTGTCAGTGGGACTTGGCAAAGGGTACCACCATCTTTCCAGGAATAAATCTCTGCTGTTCCTCTTCTAGAGGAGTAGCAGGCACCACAATGCCTATACAAGCCTACCCCAACTGTTTGTTTTTTTTTTTTTTTAACTAGATTAATCCCAGCCCTAAGGCAAGTCTGCATATGCACCCACGGTGGCACAACTCAAGGCTTACCAAGGTGTCAGCCCTGACATGCTGCCCCTCAGAGATGCAGCTCCTTGGGAGATACCCTGTGACCAACTCACCCCACTCCTCCTTCTGCAGGAAGACCCCCCTCCTCCTAGTCCGTGTTAGGGGATCCTTCCTTCCAACAGGCAGACAGCAGTAGTCGCCTTCTGTCCTGCTCACCTAAAGGCAAATGGAGTTTCTCGACGCCTCTCTGCCTCCCAAGCCTCAGGCTACACCTGTATCCCCAGGTTTGCAAGCTGTATGCATTACTAAAAATCATGATATGATTTCAATAATCACAAATACCATCTCTTCCATGTTTGATTTCAGGTTTTTGTTCAGGCTACTCTAGCCTGAAATTTAAGCTGTGTTCTCTCTTGTTGCAAAGACCAGGTACATAGCTATTTAAAAACAAAAACAAGACATGCAGTGAGAACTGAGACAAAGAGGGAGTYGTTTGATGCCTTCTTTCAAAGTGATAGAAGAACAATTCAAGCAATCAAATCACTGAAGGTGGGAGAACTTTCACCACCTTACTGCCTAATACTTTGCATCTGGTAGCAGCTAAGGTTAACAGAGTCCATTAAGTGGCTGGGGATTCTGTGCAGGCAGCAGCTATCCTGTATTGCCTACAACTTCCAAGGTGTCAGGCTCTAGTTCCTGCACAAAAACAAGCTCTCCAGGAAATAAAAGAATGAATTTCTCCCTTGTTTTGTGCAACACCAGTTCAGGAAAAATGAWTTTCAGGTAACCCAAAATCACAGTGCAGCTTCCCATAGGCAGTGTGGACAGAAAAGTGACTGGAATTCAACAACACATAGTGCAGTGTCTAGAACCTCAGGGGTTGTTTCTCTCTACTTACCTCTGACTTCTTCCAAATGAAACCTCTTTTGTTGGTAAACTGAAAATCATCACATACTGCCACAAACAATAGCTACACAGCTACACACACACACACACACACACACACACAGAGCTCACCACATAACAGCACTTTCATAGAGCATCTTGAAAAGGAAAGGATGGGTCCATTTTTTTTGAGTTGTCTTAATAAGGACCACAGGGCAGGATCTGTGCTTTGTAAAGCGCTTTGGGACCCTCTGGAACATGAATAATTGTAAAAAAAACCAAAACAAAAAAAAAAACAAGCCCCCACACTTTGCTTTTATATTCC